>PISX010000236.1:0-334985 GCA_004024625.1 Mellivora capensis | reverse complement strand
AGCGAGCGAGCAAAGGCAGAGTGGCAGGCAGAGGCAGAGGGAGAAGCAGGCTCCCCACCAAGCAAGGAGCCCGATGTGGGACTCGATCCCAGGATGCTGGGATCATGACCTGAGCCGAAGGCAGCCGCTTAACCAACTGAGCCACCCAGGCATCCCAATAAAACCTAAAAAAAAAAGATACAAATGTAGTGATTCAAAGGGGCATGTGCACCCCAAGGTTTATAGCAGCAATGTCCACAATAGCCAAACTATGGAAAGAGCCTAGATGTCCATCAATAGATGAATAGACAAGGAAGATGTGGTGTGTGTGTGTGTGTGTGTGTATATGTATAGCTATACCTATGTATAGGTATATGTATAGGTATAGCTATACATATACACACACACATACACACACACAGTGGAATACTATGCAACCATCAAAAAACCATAATCTTGCCATTTGCAACGATGTGGATGGAACTAGAGGGTATTATGCTAAGTAAAGTAGGTCAACCAGAGAAAGACAATTATCATATGATCTCTCTGATATGAGGAATTTGAGAGGCAGGGCAGGGGGTCGTGGGGGGAAGGGAGGGAAAATATGAAACAAGATGGGACCAGGGAAGGAAGCAAATCCTAAGAGACTCTTAATCTCCGGAAACAAACTGAGGGTTGCTGGAGGGGAGGGAGGTATGAGCGATGGGGTCCCTGGATTATGGACAGTGGGGAGGGTATGTGTTATGGTGAGTGCTATGAATTTCGTAAGACTGATGAATCACAGACCTGTACCCCTGAAGCAAATAATACATTATAGGTTAAGAAAAAAAAAAAAAAATCAGAGACCCACTATCTAGAATTCAGAGGGCACAGGAAAAAAAAAAAAAATCAAAGAACGTTCTCTAGAACTGAAGAACAAAAGTTCCCAGACTCAGAGAGTCAGCCAAGTACTGATCCAAATGAATTTAAATTTTAAAAACCCTATACCTAAGTACATAATCATGAAAGCGTATACTACCAAGGATACAAAGATCTTTAAAAAATTCAGAAATAAAAATAAATCAATTACAAAAGAATGAAAGCAGAAGAACACATAAATTAAGAGCATGGTCTTCCTGGTTGACACTGGCTCTGACGTTAACTGAGTGACCTTAAGTATATTACTTAACTCTCCATCCTTTAGTTTTCTCATCTGTAATAGTAATAATAATGAGTAAAAATCATGAGTATGAATATTTAATAAATTAATCTGTAAAGTGCCTAGAACAACACTCGATACATGTTAAACACTACTTAAGTGTGTTGATTAAATAAACAAATCACATTAATGTTCAATTCTCATCCACATCACTGGATAACAGAAGTCAAAAGAACAATACTTTCAAACTTTTGAGGGAAATTTATTTTCAAGCTAACACTACGTTTAGCTAATGACCATTCGTATGTACAAGGATACAACGGACTCAGAAAACTAACATCCCACATAGCACTTCTTTAAAAATTTTGACTGAAAATAGGGGCGCCGGGGTGGCTCAGTGGGTTAAAGCCTCGGCCTAGGTCATGATCCCAGGGTCCTGGGATCGAGCCCCGCATCGGGCGCTCTGCTCCGTGGAGAGCCTGCTTCCTCCTCTCTCTCTGCCTACTTGTGATCTCTGTCTGTCAAACAAATAAATAAAATCTTAAAAAAAAAAAAAAAAAAGAATTTGACTGGAAATAAAAACCAAGGATTTAAGCCAAGAAAGATGATCAGAAAACAGTATCTCCAATTTGAAGAAAGGAATTGTTAAAAATGTCAAGAAACAGGTTTCCAGAAAGCCTAAATAATCAAGTGTGACAGCAATAGAAATAAAAAATCTCAAAAAGCAGTCTCCAAGAAGAAAGAGGACTTGATAGAATATCTGAGACAAGAGGGAGATTGGATAGGGAATGACATAAAGAGGAAAAGGGAAAAGACAAAGGTAGCACATAACCTGAGTCGGCATAGTGACGATAACTGACAATACTATTTGATTTTTTTCAGCTTTTATTGTTTTTCAAAGAATGTATGTATGCATTTATGAATGAATGAATGAATGACAGATACAGAAGAGCAGAAGGACAAGCAGACTCCAGGCTGAGCGGCAAGATCATGACCTGAGTTGAAATCAGATACCTAACTGACTGAGCAACCCAGGCGCCCCTAATTTTTTTAGCTTTTGAAATAAATCAGTATTGCCAACGCCCTGACAATTTAATTTTGGATGCCAACAAGGGAAAAGTATAACTGACAAGCTGAGGTGAAGAGTAAGGGCAGCCAGAGTAGAAAAGCTAATACCTAAGCTTTGACGGTGAAAAGTCAAGGGATACTTTATATAGGAAATACAATTTTTAAAGAAGCATAGTAAAATTATCAAGCTTACCGTTAGAAGAAATGAAGATAGTGATGTACTATTATTTGGAGGGGGGGAAGGAGATTGCAAGAGCGACTAAATCGTCTTCTATCATAGCTGCAATTCCACAGCTAAATCCAAAACCAGTAAATCAGGTATAAGCATGATACTCAGAAATAGAACCAAAAGAGTTAGAACTGGTTATCACTAGAAAGTAAAAATGGAATGAGATGTACGTTATGTTTGAGAAAAGTCTTAAAAAACAAAGGAAACAAGCATTAAGTTTAACAGTTTCTCTTTCAGAAAAAAAAAAAATACTGGGAATACCATCAAAACAAGGTTTCCGATTCCCCCTTTGGATAGCAAATAAGCAAAAATTAAGATCTCACGGTGCCAGGAGGAAACAAAAGTAAGTTTTCACAGTGACAGCTGGGTACTTCCTTCAAAAACGAAAGGGTGGAAGGCATGATGTGCCCCCCTGAACCTTCCCAACCCAAAAATTCTAATTAAGAGTCCAAAATCGAACTCGGACTGGTAACACGGAAACGATAACTACAAAATTGAAGAATGGACAAAAGTCAATGTACTAACAAACTAACAACAAAAAGTGTACTGATCGAGTGCATCCAGGAATTCCGAAAATTTTAACAAGCAAGCTGTCCGACAGTAGAGCATCTAGACAAGGGGCACTTATCAGACTTCTACCTTGTCCTATCTTGTCCTGGATGGCTGCTTTCGCCGTGGAATCTAACAAATCTAGCAACAAATAGCCTCTGGCACTACGAAGCCTTTCAGGCACGGACAGTAAACAACAAAAAAGCTCGCCGCCGGTTATTACTTTACAAGGTTGTTAAAGGCCAGGATCAGCATCTGCGCAGCCCTAACCAGCTAATTCTGTGGAGCCGCCGGGAGTGGCTCAACAGACTTTAAGACTCTTCCGAAAACCAAACGCACGGGGCCGGAAAGAAACAAAGCCGTGGGCGGGGCCTCCCGGTCCCGGAAAAAGCGGGCAAGGGAGGAACAGCCCTCAAGCGAGTTCGTACCCCTTTCGGGTCTTGCTCCGTCCCGCCCGCTTTCCCGGGCTCCGATTCCGGATGCCGGCGCCCAACAGCGTGTCGGGCCGCCCTGTCCGCGGGGCCGACAGGGTGGCGCGAGACCCAGCACCGTGCCCCGGGGGCAGGTGGCGGGCGCCGAGGGCCGCGGCCTAAACGCGCCTGAGCCCCTGGCGGCCGTCAGGCGCCTCCTCACCTTCTCTTCCACGCAGTTGACAATGATGGACGGGTACTTGCGGCTGAGCCAGCGAAAGAAAGCCGGGACTCCCATTGCGGCTGCCCAGCTGGAGGAAGCGGCCCGGCCGGCGGACGAACGTAACCAGAGAGACTAGCAGGAGCGGCGGCCGCGGGCACCGGCACTTCCTCCCACGTGCGCGCCGGCGGCAGGAAGTGGCGTCACGATCGCGCCGCCCGGGACGTCGACCGGCCGGGGGTGGGGCAGGGTTCTTTTGTCGGCGGACTGGTGAGGGCTGGGAGGGGGACAGGGCCCATCCTGGGATGCTCCTTGTAGCTGGGGCCAGGTGCAGATTCAGCGCTCCTGCGCATCTGAGTTGTGTGGGCCTCCGGGCTGTGCCTTCGCTGCAGCTTCCCCTGGGTCGCGCAATCCGGGCGCTCAGCAGGTCCTCGGGGAGCTCTTTGTGGGTTTGATCACCTGTTTTTCACCTGTCTCATTTGACAAAATCAGAGTATGTAAACCCACTCGTCAATTCTGCTTCCTGATTTCTCCTGGTTTTGTAACACTGTACGTACCCGAACTATTAAAAGGAGTAATTTTAAATATTTTGACCTCACGATGTTTGGTTTGCATAACGAGTTCACTCTGAATACTTAAAAAATGGTATCTAGCTGGCATTTAGCATTTCATTCATTTTTTTCAGCTACATTTATGAGTATAACTGCTGATATCTAGCGGGTTTTTTGAGCGTTTACGATGTGTGGCAGCATTGGCTGAGGGATTATCTCATTTAATCATTACTTGAGCCTTAAGGTACCTTTACCATCTTTATGTAGTAGATGAGAAAGTCAAGTTGTAGGGGGATTTAGTCACTTGTTTATTCACACAGCTTGTGTTTCAGTCCAACTAAAGATCATTTAATCCTCTAACTTTGCGCTGAAAGGATATTTTTATCCTTTGTTTTGTGGTAGCTTCAAATACATTTTTCCAGAATATAAAAAGAGAGTTCTGGAAGAGGAGGTATTTGTGTCCATTTGTTCAAGCTTGGAACTCTCTCTCTCCCTGGAATCCCCTCCTGGCTTGACAAATCACACTCAATCCCAAAGGCTCACCTCAAGAGGCCTCTCTGAAAGTATTTCTTCTTGCTACCTGGCATGCAATATTTATTGCCCCCTCCTCTGTGATCTGATGCCACTTTGCTTAAAGTGTTGCAGAAATTAGAGAAAATGTTATCCAATATTTTACTTAAGGATTGCTGAAATTATTAATATCTGTGGTGAAATCCCTCCTGGAAACAGCTCCTCCTCCTCACCTACTTGGTTTCCTTGGGAGGTGCTGTGTTCTTATATGAACACACACACATCATATGGGGGGAAGTCCAGCTGGGTAAGTTAGGACAGTGAGAGTCCTTGTCCAGCATTTTTGAACTTTGAACCATAAGGAAGCGAAGGCACCCCTCCCAGATGGTTGAAAGCTGAAAAATAAGAATGGGATTTGTTGCCCATCTGAGAAGAGAGAAGCAGATTTTAATTCCTGGTTCCAGGGGTTTTTGAGTACAGCTAAATTCCTCTTCCTGCAGTTTGGTTGCTAAACCTGTCCCTTAATTCCATGAACCAATAAATTCTCCTTTTGCCCTAAGCTGGTTTGGACTAAGTTCCTATCCCTTGCAAAGGAAACAATACAAACAAACCAGTAACAACATTTGAGGAGTACACAACTAATTCACTGGGTGCTAAATTTGCTTTGCCTGAAAGAGGTACAAAAATTGAAATTTGGGGCAGAAAAGAGGAGGGTAAAAGGTAGAGAGGAGAGGGAACCTGAAAGGCGGGAGGAGCATATGAGCTGTGTTCTGAAATGTGTGCTTGAGTTGGTTTTTCCTAACATCACTGAACAAAGTTGGGGAAGAAAAAGATGAGCTCAGGGATTCAATTTCCCAACTCAATCATCACATAAATGATCTAATAGTGTCTATATATGCCAAGAAAGAGACCTTTATCACCTACAGCAGGGCTGAAATTGCTGAGAGCCAAACTCAGAACCTCATTGTGGGAGTGACTGATCTACAACACACATTGAATTCCCAGCCTCACAGGGTGTCTCCTAGTAAGGTAAAGGCACTGATGGGGAAAGAATGAGAATCCTGGAAAGTAGAATGGGGACATGTGAGAAAACCGATGGACTTGGGAGCTTTTTTTTTTTTTTTAAGATTGTATTTATTTATCAGAGAGAGAGAGAGAGCACGCACAAGCAGGCAGAGGATGAGAGAAACAGGCTCCCTGTGAGGAAGGAGCCTGATTCGAGACTCGATCCCCAGACTCTGGGATCATGACCTGAGCTGAAGGCAGCAGCCTAACCGACTGAGACACCCAGGCGTACCGGAGTTGGGAGCTTTAAAATCGTCTTTGCCTGTAGAAACAGCCTCTCTATTCCCACCGGAGAGGATTTACTCTGCATTACCTACAGAAACTGTAATGGCCTTCCCTCAGGCAGATGCCCTGAAAGACAATACTGATTTTCTTCAGGACCCACTCCCACCACTCCTCTTTGCTTCTAGGCAATGTCTTAGTCTGTTTGGGCCGCCATAACAAAATGCCATACAATGTGTGGTTTATAAACACCAGAAATTGATTTCTCACAGCTCTGGAGGTTGGGAAGTCCAAAATCAAGGAGCTAGCAGGGTCAAGTGTCTGGTGAGGACCTGCTTCCCCATTGACAGTCCTCTTCTCACTGTAATATCACATTACAGTGAGAAGAGGCAAGGGATCTCCTTAAGGTCTCTTTTATAAGGGCACTAATCCCATTCATGAGTAGCTACCTCCCAAAGGCCCCATCTCCTAATACCATCATCTTAGGGGTTAGGATTTCAACATATGAATTTGTGGGGAGCACAAACATTCATTCTAGCTATAGCAACCAATAATTAAACACAAGTCCCAGCAGGCCACTAAAAGTGACGTGCAAAGTGTGACTCATGAGGTACACTACCTTCCAAAAGAACTGCTTGAGTTTTCTAATTTATACAGACAGAAATCCAGAAAGTATGTGTAGGATGGATATTAACTGTGTGAAATAGGTAGAAGAAAGTTGGGCCAGGCCACATTTGGTGAGATGGGCACACTGAGCAGGGATTCTGTATTGAATATTGCAGCTTGGGGGGTTAAAAAGGACTCTGACAGTTTGGTTGGTTGGCTAAAACATGGATAAAAAGATGGCCCACTGTGAAAGAATTAGAAATGCTAGACCTGCCTTGGTGTAATGTAAAAGAAGAGAAAACTAAGGCCTGGTTCATAGATGGTTCTGCCTCATAAGCAAGCTCACTTCATACCAATGAAGTGCAGCAGTGGCCTATGCTCATGAAATTCACTGGGCTTTCTGTGTTCTCTACCATCCTGCGGCAGCTGGCTTGATAGAACAGCGGAATGACTTTTTGAACCTCTGTTAGAGTATCAGGTGGCAATCAGTACCTTACAGGACTGAGACAAGGTTCTCCAGGAGCCTGTATATGCCTTAAAACAGCATTCAGTATATGATGCTAGTTCTTCCATAGCCAAGACTTGGTAGTCTAGGAATGGAGGGGTGGAAATAGGAGTGGCATTCTCACTATTACTCATCGTGACCCACTAGCAAAAAATTTTGCCTGCTGTTTTTGTGACTTTTTACCCTGCTGACCTATAGGTCTTAGTTCCAAAGCAAGGAATGCTTCCACCAGGATACATGGTAATGATTCCATTGAACCATAAGTTAAGACTGCTACCAGGTCATTTTAAACTGAGGCAAAGAAGGGACTTACTGTGATGGACCATGACTACCAGGGTAAATGGGGCTGCTACTCCATGGTGAAGGTAAAAAAGAGTGCCTAGAATATAGGAGACCTCTTGGACATTTCTTAGTATCATCACGCCTTATGAATTAAAGTCAATGGAAAATCACAAACCAATTCAGGCAGGACTGCTAAAGGCTGAGACCCTTCAGAAGTGAAGGTTTTAGTTACCCCACCAAGTAAAGAACCAAGGTTCTTTGACGAATGCAAAGGAAATACAGAGCGGGTAGGGGAAGAGGGTAGTTATGACAACTACCCAGAAATGAGAACTGTAATTGTTGTATTTCTTCATTTTGTTATGAGTGTTTGTGTGTGTATAATATCTTTGTCTTCTCACTTATTTTTATGTAACATAAAATGCATTGACTATATAACACAGTATTTAAGTATTGTTAATTTTATATAGTAGTATTTAAGTTATGGAGTATCTAGAAGAGTAAACATGATCCAAGGAATTTGCATTCTCTTCCAGTTAAAGGGTTAGTAAGGTTTGATAGTTGGATCATGTTAGGAGCTTATTATTGTGGTTTTTTGAAATATGCATGGACCTGCACATGTATAAACACTTGAAAAATGACAGAGTTTGCATTGGAGAGAAGTGGGGAAAGGATACTTTTAAAAATAATGATGATAGAAGGGAACCTGGGTGTCTCAGTCAGTTAAGCCTCCGACTCTTATTTTTGGCTCAGGTCATGATTTCAGGGTTGTGAGACTGAGCCCTGCATCAGGCTTTGTGTTCAGCAGGAAGTCTGGTGGAGATTCTCTATCTCCCTCTGCCCCTCCACACTTCTTGCTCTCTAAAATAAGTAAATCTTTAAAAATAATGATGCTAGAGTAATTCTTTATATGGAAAACATGAAATTGGATAATCTACCCAAAACTAAAACAAAACAAAACTCTAGTTGGATTATAATCCTAAATATGAAAGGAAAAACTAGAAAGCCTTTTTTAAAAAAGATTTTATTATTTGACAGAGATCACAAGTAGGCAGAGAGGCAGGCAGAGAGAGAGGAGGAAGCAGGCTCCCTGCTGAGCAGAGAGCCCGACGTGGGGCTCGATTCCAGGACCCCAAGATCATGACCTGAGCCAAAGGCAGAGGCCCAACCCACTGAGCCACCCAGGCGCCCCAATAGATTCTGGGTGGTAGAGATATGAAAAACAGTAACCATAAAGGGAAAGACATAAAACTGACTACACTATAGTTAAGAACTCTGTTCTCCCAAAACATGATAAAGATTATAAGAAGACAAGCCCACCACAAAATTAGGAAAGATCATTGCAACACTAATAACTGACAAAGCACTAACATGTAGAATATGTAAGGAACCCTTACAAATCTATTAGAACGAGGCATAAAACCCAACACAAAAATCAAATAAAGATTTGAACCAGCCTTTCTCAAAGAGCAACTCTAAATGGCCAAGATACATTAAAAAGTGCTCAGTCTCAATCAGAGAACTGCAAATTAAAACCCCATGAGATATCATTATACTTAGTAGATTGACAAAAATTAGAAAGTCTGGGGCGCCTGGGTGGCTCAGTTGGTTGGACAACTGCCTTTGGCTCAGGTCATGATCCTGGAGTCCCAGGATCCAGTCCTGCATCGGGCTCCCAGCTCCATGGGGAGTCTGCTTCTCCCTCTGACCTTCTCCTATTTCATGCTCTCTCGCATTCTCTCTCTCTCTCAAATAAATAAACGAAATCTTTAAAGAAAAATTAGAAAGTCTGACTATACCAAGTATAGTAAGAATGTAAATTGGTAGAATCTCTTGGAAAAAGAATTCCATGTGATTGACTAAAGTTGAAGACACACATACTCTACTGTCCAGCAGTTTACTCCTGGAGGAATGCAAGAGTTAGAATGTTTTTTTTAAACAAGATTAACATTTAAACGGGTAGAATTTTTTAAAAAGATGTTATTTATTTATTTGACAGACAGAGATTACAAGTAGGCAGAGAGGCAGGCAGAGAGAGAGTGGAGGAAGCAGGCTCTCTGCTGAGCAGAGACCCCCGACATGGGGCTCCATCTCAGGACCCTGAGATCATGACCTGAGCCGAAGGCAGAGGCATTAACCCACTGAGCCACCCAGGCACCCCTAAACGGGTAGAATTCAAGTAAAGCAGGTTCCGCTCCACAATGATTGGACCTCATCTAGTCAGTTTAAGGTCTTAAGAGAACAAAGACAGACTCAATTTGAGTAAGAGAATTCTGCAGGCAGACTGCCTTCGGACTTGAACTGCAGCTCTTTCCTGAGTCTTCAGTCTACCAGCCTCCCCCATTAGATTTTGGACTTGCCAAGCTCCACAACTGTGTGAGCCAATGCCAGAAAAAAATTCCTGGAAGCTTATCTCTCTCTTTCTGTCACTGCTTCTCCCTCTGTCTCTCTCTGAGTCTCTGTGTCTCTGACTCTCTCTCTCTCTCTGTCTCTCTCTCTCTCTCACACACACACACACACACACACCCTGTTGATTCTTTTTCTCTGGAGAACCATGACTAATATATTGGTCTGTTTTCTACACCTTCGTTTTCCCAACAGTAAAATGAGGATTATATACTTCACAGGATTTCTGTGAAGATTCAGTGATAAAATACTCAAGAGCACAGCCCCAAACATGCTAAGCACCCAGCAACTCTTAGTCATTGAATGGTTATCCATTGGGTTTTTGCTTTGAAGAAGCCTATCTATTTTATTCACGAGTTCCACCTAAAAGATTTTGGACAATTTAATAATCTAGTAGAGTTTCATTTTTCCATCCCCCATCTGCTGTTAACTTCCTAATGTCAAGGCTGTCTTCATTCTCTCTCCCTTGTATTTCCTACTCATTCCCACCTTATTGAGTATATGCTGCTAGCCTTCCCACCACCTTTCTGCCAATTCAAATTCTACTTATTCTCTTTTCTCTTCTCCATGAATATCTCCCAGAATGTGAGCCCAAATTTGTTCCCGTCCACTCTTATCTTCCGTAGCACTCCCCTGACTTCCAACATGGTATTCCATCTTCTATTTCATTATTCCTCTTTCCTATTTCATTAGTGAACATTCTCCTTAATCTATCAGGATAAGCTAGGCTCTGCTGCGGTAATAAATAATGCCTGAAATCTCATTAGCTTACCATATGTGGGGTTGGGCGGCACCCCAGAGGTGTCCTCCGTATGGTGACTCAAGGCTCCAGCTACTTTCTTCCTGTAAGTCCACCAGCTCAACACATGACCAGCACCACTGGTACGAAGGAAAGACCTAGCAGGAGGGCAATCTTGGCTATTTTTAAAGACCAGGCTTGGTTGTGACTTTTTCATTTTCACTTTGGTCCCTTTGATCAAAACCCAGTCATTTAGTCCCAACCCAGCTGTTAAGGAGATAAGGAAGTATAGTCTTCCTGAAAGCCCAAGGATAAGAGAAGGAAACAGGATCGGTGAAAACGTAGCATTATCTCTGTCATGCTCCTTAATAAAGTTGCAGATCAAATTGTTAAATAGATATTTAGGGTCCACAGTCTTTGCTATGTGTGCTGGGCACCATAAGCAAAATAAATTATTTCTCAAAGAGCCTACCGTCAGTAGCAAGGACAAGATACAGCCACAAAATATGAAATAATAAGAGGTACCTGGGTAGCTTAGTCCATTAAGCATCCGACTCTTGATTTTGGCTCAGGTCATGATTTTAGGGTCATGGGATCGAGCCCCGTGTGGGTTGAGTCTGCTTGTCCCTCTCCCTCTGCTACTACCCCCACTCATGCTCTCTTTCAAATAAATATGTAAAATATTTTAAAAATATGAAATAATAAAATAAGTCACAGTTTTCCCAAAAACAAAGTCTCATACCACAGTGTATGATTAAAATTCCAAATGAACTGCACAGACAACAATTGCTGCAGACATTTAGACAAGACAGAGGTCTAGTTATTTATGGGGTCATCGGGTGATAGGGAGGAAGTGGAGCACACTGAGTCTTGAAATAACAGTAAGATTGGATTGAAAATAAGGAGGTATGGAAAGAGACACTCTAAGTTCCCTGGAGGCCAGTTTGTGTCTTTCCATTTACCTTGAGGTGGGCATCCAGGAAATTCAAAATAAATATGTTTATTGAATTGAATTCTGAGAGCAATAGTTCTCAAAATGTGGTCCAGAGATCCCTAGAGTCCCAGAGACCCTTTGGGGGAGGGGCCATGAGGTCCAAACTATTTTCATAATAATATTCACATGCGATTTTCCCTCTTCACTCTCATTCTCCAAGTGTAGAGTGGAATTTTTCAGAGGCAACGGGATGTGATATCTTAATAGATTGAATATCAGGAGCAGATGTGGTGGCAAGCCAGTTGTTATCTATGAAGGCAGATGTTGAAGGATTTCAAAAAAGGTAAAATAATGCCATTCTTCTCACTAAATTTCTTTTGTTGGGAAATAGAGTTATTTTCATAATCTATGTTAACAGGCACGAGTTTCTTGCTATTTTTAAGTGAACGATTAGTATTTTAGAATTTTCTCAAGGTCAATTTGTAACACTGTAAACATTGATAGCTACAAAGCACCCAAACAAAAGCTCCTTGGGGTGCTCAATAATTTTTAAGAGTATAAAGGAGTCCTGAGACCAAACACTTTGAGAATCTGTGTCTTTTAACATAAAATGGAAATGGAATCTATATGTTAGTGCTCTTGGACCAATGCAAAGCTTGTTTTTCATATTTCTAAGATTTTTATATATTCAGATGTTGTCTCAAATGATCCTTGCTAGCTAAAACATTCTGCACTCATCATCACCAAGTATAATTCACAGTTACAAATGAACATGACCTTGGTGAACAAACACACGAACATATTTGTTTATATGCAGTCCTGTCTTCATTGAACTTCAGAATTTAGCTCAGAAATAAAGGTACAAAGAGGCAATACAGGAATGTAGAAAATCAAAAGATGTGTTTTTAAGGCTTGAATATGTACACATTGCAAAATTTATTCATAAATACTATTTAACTGCAAACCTTCTCACTATATACTCATACCTTAAGTTAACTAAAGAGGTATAACAATGAGTAGTGCACACTGAAGTGTGTGAGAAAGAGGATCCATGGTCAAATAACTTTGGGAGCATTGGGTTAAATTGAGCTAAAGGGACCACATTTCTATGGCCTTTTTAGAGGCTTTTTGTATGCCCCCATCTCTAAATTTCTCCAACCATAGAAACCCCCCCCATCTTGCAAGGCATCTTGTAGGCTTTGTATCCCTCAGAAATGCAAGGAAATGGTGCTACAAATGTGTGTACAGATGGCTGCATGTACTTAGGTTGCCAAGAACAGGGTTTGACCAAAACCATGAATCTAAATCCTTGCTTGTTATAACATGGATTTAGGTGACAAATCCCATGCTCTAAAATGTAACCCCCAAATAGTCAAAGCCTGCTAGAACATTATTCACTTGTAATGCCGGTAAAAGATGTCCTAGATCCAGGACTATGAAAGGGTCCTACTACATTTCATTTCCTAATATGACATCTGAGAAAATTCTGGGGGATTTCTGATTAAGGCCACAGGTTGTACTGTCTCCTAAAGCAAAAGACAGGGAGTTGACAGAAGGCACATATTTCAAGGAGTTGAACAGTAATAATTCCCTCTGGGGGTATAAATGGGGAAGCCAGATGGAAAAGACCTTGTTTAAAGGATAATAAAGTGTAAAGCACTCAGAAGTTTTGAAGGTAAGACCTCAACCCTACAAGCTGATAAGCAGGCCCAGACTTTTATTTATAGTGACATGAGTGACATTGTGACATCTGCCTTTCACTAGAACATCTAATCCACTTGTCAAGGTGTGTCTTGAACAGAGACCCGGTTTCTGGCCACAGTTGGCAGGCTTCGCATACAAATGTGACTACCCTGGCTGAAATTCTCAATTGAAAAATACATCAGTGGGATAGGAAATTATTGGGTAAATATATAAACTCAATTTCAATTTGATTCAGAGAGGACACTGTCTGAAAAGGGTCTTGACGTTGTGATAGAAATTACGGCCTGTTCATGAAATAGGAGTGGAGATGAATTACTAAGGGGTTCACAAACCCTGGTATCTCCCTTTGGGACTTCAGTCTCAAAGTACAAGCATAATAAGGCATGACTGTCTATTCCTTACCCCCAGTTGTTAACACAGTCCAGTTTTAGAAGCTGAAAATCTTGATGAATCAAGAACACCTACAAAAACTGCCCACCTGCTATGGTTAAGGAACTATTAGAGATCCTGGATACAGATGATGAGATGAGGCATGACAACATTTAAAATTAAATAGTGACAAGCAATTTGAATAGCAGTTCAAGAAAAAGAAGACCATGGTTATCTCCAAACAAATTAAATATACAGAACTTACTAGCAGACTGCAGAGGAGGGAAAGAAGAAATGGTTGCTGTGGGTAGCTAGTCCAACATGTATTTATGGAGGAGGTGGGAATGGAAGCAGGTCTTGAGGGAAGAGCGAAATAAACAAGATCTTCAGCAAAACTGACATGTTATTAATTAATTCCGGTCCATAGGGATCCCTTCATACACACACACACACACACACACCCCCACACACACACACTCTGCTCCTTTATTTCTTCTTCATATCCACCCTGACATCCATTGTTCTTCAGTATAGGGTCTGTGTTATGAGACTTTACCTCATCTTCATTCTATATAACAAACACCTTAGGAAAGTCTCTTCTGTCTCCTCTTTGCCTTGTGTAGAGCTGCACCCAAATGTAGTTCTTCCTCACCACTCACCTTTATTGGGGTGTAACATAAATTAAAATGCATCCATTTCACATGTACATGTACAGTTCAATGAATTTTGACAAACGTATACACTTGGGATAACCACCACTACAACCAAGATATGGAACAATTCCATTGCCCCCCAAGTCCTCCTGTGGTTTTGTGCTGTGGCAACTCTCTCCTCACCCCTGGCTTCAGGCAACCTTTGATCTGCTTTTTGTCCCTATACAATAGGTTGGTTTTTTTTTTTTTCTAATTTCCTGTAAATGAACTCATAACATTAATAGTCTTTTGCCTGGATTCCTATACTCAGTATGATGTTTTTGAAATTCATCCATGCTTGCCATTATGTTTTTATTGCTGTGTGGTATCTCGTTGTGAGGAGGTACCACAATTTGGTAACCCATTAATCAATTAATGGATATTTGGGTTGTTTCCAGTTTGTGGAATAAAACTCCAATGAACATTCCTATACAAGGTTTTTTTGAGGAAGTACATTTTTATTTCCTTAGAGCAAATACCTAGGAATAATGATTGGATGGTAGGTATATGTTTAACTTGTAAGAAACTACCAAACTGTTTTCAAAGTAGTTGTACCATTTTACTTAAATATATGCTTGATGATTATAGGAATGACCTCCATGAGCATTGTTGCCATTGTTGAAAAACTTGGAAGGCTCTCTGATTTCTGTAGAATGGATTTCACACTCCTTAGGCTAGCGTCCTTGGCCCTCTACAGTGTCCTCTTATTTCATTTTTTGGATTTTGTCTTCCACTGCTCTGGTATGTGCTAACTTCACTCACTCATGCCCCATCGAACTACTTGCTCACTCACAGGTGAGCCTTATTTAAGTCGCAGTGCAAATGGATACGTACAAGTTCAGCTCCTCTGTTTGCCTCGTTGTCCATGTGATCAGTGTCTCACACTTATGAGCCACATGGCCGGGTTAGGGCTCAACAGAGTCAGGATTAAGCACCAACTTACATGTGTGACTCAGTACATTCCTCAGACAGATTTCACAAATATTATTAATTTTGAAATTATATTTGTCTCTAAACATGCCAAACATGCATCTAGGATTGGAGAAATCCTTTTTTGAAGAGGAGGGGAGTACAAAGGCCATTCTGTCTTCATAGATGCAGTTGACAAACATTTACTGGGCATCTACAGTGTACAAAGCTTTATGGGAGATACAGATCTGTAGTGTCTCTGCAGGATGGGTGAGAGTCACTGCAGCAGTATGAAAGGGGGGAAATAGCAGATGGCTCTTAGAGAGCCTGAAGTATCTAAGTAGGCTGATGCGATTTTAACTGAAGCACAAACTGGAAAATTGGAATGTACGGTCCATGACAATGACAAAGAGGAAGAAAAAAGAAAAAGAGAGCAATGCAGCCCACCCTGACTCATCATTCATTGCTTAAGCAGACAAACTTAAGATTATCCATTTGGTGATGCTGAATTTGAATGAAGTCTATTGCTGTTAGAAACATTTTCACTGGGGGAAATTGGAGGGGGAGACAAACCATGAGAGACTGTGGACTCTGAGAAACAAACTGAGGGTTTGGAGGGGTGGGAGGTTGGGTGAGCCTGGTGGTGCGTATTATGGAGGGCATGTATTTCATGAAGCATTGAGTGTGGTGCATAAACAATGAATTCTGGAACACTGAAAAGAAATAAAATGGGGGAAAAGAGGGGGAAAAAAGCACAGATGGTTTCCAGAAAAAATAAAAAGGAAGGAAGGAAGAAAGAAACATCGTCATGGGCAAGATTTGGCCCCATAATGTCTCCTGAGCTCAGCTTGTGGTTTCTCCAAAGTAATGCTAATCGTGAAGATGGGGACCAAGATAGAAAGGAGAAGAATTGTGTATTTTAAAAATCACCAATGGCTGATTTTGCTTGTGACACAATGATATCAATTTGAAGTAGAAAATACGTTAGTAATTTAATGTATAAAGTGTGCAAGCACCATTTCTCATTTCTTGTTTCTTTTTTTAAACCTGGTTCACACTATTCTGTGGATCCTCAAATTCTTTTCTGAAATGAATCTTCCACCTGAATTAGTGTGTTTCTTTGTCCTAACAGATGTTACTTAAATAGAATCATTCAAAAACCTTGAATAAGAGCTAAAACATAGAATTGGACTCTTGTGTTATGCAAAAATGAGTCATTATTTGGCTTAAGGCTGCACAATGTGTGCTGCTCATACTCCAGATGTAGTACAGAATAATAGGAGAATGTCTTAAATTAATTAGCACTCTCAGAAATGCAACAAAGATAGGGATCCCAAAGCTTTTTCGTGAGTGAATAGCCATAAACATGTTTCTATGTTCCTATCATGGAATCACTTTCTTGAGAATTGGCTCAGAAATCTTGAGCTTTTACAGAGAGTTCTTTAGCTGATGGGGGGGGGGAGAGGATTTTATGACTCTAAAGACCAGGAATTTTTTTATGCAGCTGATTCCACTACCCAAGGCAAATCAAATGACCTAAAAACTCCGAAAAGAATGCATCAACCTTCTGTGTCATAAACAGAAATTCTGCCAATATGTGAGCGTGAATTTTGTCATCCAATTCATAGTCCCATTTCTAAAATTTCATTCATTTTTGTCCAGCCAGCATTGTCAGGGTAGGAATGGTCCTTTCTGAAAAGGTGTTGCCCTAGAGGGAGCAGCTATCCATCTCCAGAAGAATAAAACATCTGGAGCTTTAACTTTACCTAGTGACCCAAGTCATGCCACCTGACTCCTAAACCTACTTCTGTGTGACCTTAAATAAGCCTTTCCCCTACTTTGGATCCTACCCCCCTCACCTGTAAAATGAGGAGCTACACCAAATCACCTCTAAGGATCCTTCTGGCTCTAACTCTTCAGAATTAGATGCTCCTTCCATTGTCTGAATGGCTGTGACAGTTGTGATCTGCATTTAATATGTTGATATATGTGGCCTATTGCTACTTGTTTTCTGCTGATGGTCTTCCTTTCCTGAGGCATTCGACAAACTCAGTAACATTTGACAAATCTTGACTGAGCAGCTGATGCATGCTGGACTCTGTTGTAGGTGCTGAGTGTTGGGCACAAAATGCCTGCTTCCTTAAACTTTGCAGTCTTGTTTGAGGTGGGAGAGAGATAGTAAATAAGTGAAAAAACAACATGCCATACTGTGTTGGACTGTGATAAGTGCTTTTATTTTACTTTAAAACAGGGCAAGGGGGGTGGGCGGTAATGGTGGGCTGGAGCCTCTATTCTAGGGTCAAAGAAAGTTATTTTTCCATTTTTAAAATTGGGGTATAACTGACATACCATAAGATGAACAATTCTTAAATGTTCAGTCAATGGGTTTTGGCAACTGTTCAGACCTGTGGTTGCATTAAAATGTTTCTGAAAATTCTGTGGCCTTTGTGACTTAATTCCAGTGCATAGAATGTGGTAAAAAGGACACAGTATGACTTCTGAGGCTAGGTTAGAAAAGACAAAACATCTTCCACCTGACAGTGTCTCTCCCTCTCTTTCTCTCTGAACCCATCCACCACGCTGTGAGGAAGCCACACAGCCACATGGAGAGGCCAGTGTAGGTGTTCTGACCAACATCCACAGCTAAGGTCCTGGTCAATATCAACATCAAATAAAAAGTGAATGAGTCTTTGGATAATTCCAGCCCCCAGGCTTCAAGTTCTCTAGCTGAGATCCCAGACATAACAGAATACATTGTTCCTAATGTGCCCTGTCCAAATTCCTGTCCCACAGAAACTCTCAGAGTTAATAAATAGTTGCTTTGCATAACTGAGTGTGGGGTCAATTTTGTTACACAACAATAGATAACAGAAACAATATCCACTTGGGAATCATCATCCAAAATAAAGTACAGAACATTTTCATGCCCCCAGAATGTTCCCTTGTGGTCCTCCAGGCAATTCCACCTTCACCCAGAGGTACCTCCCCCTAATTTTTATTGTCATAGATTAGTTTTTCTTATTCTAGAGAGGGAGGCCCTAAGGATGAAAAGTTTTGATTAGAAACCTGCAGGAAGTAAAGGAGTGAATGAAGCAGGCAAATCTCCGTGGGATGTAGGCAGAGGGAACAGCTAGTGCAAATGCCCCCAGACAGAAACGTAACTGGGGATTTTGAGAAACATCAGGGACTAATGTGGCTTGAATGCGGTGAGTAGCAGATGAGAGCTGGGAGGGGGAGTAAGGATCAGATGAGACAGAGTTGACAACCATGATGAAGAATTTCAGTTTTAGTCTGGACAAGAGAAGAAGCTACTAAAGAGATTTTAGAATAGGAGTGACATGGTCTGACTTATGTTTTCAAAGAAGTCGTGAAGTTATGTGGTAAATTATGGGATGGGAAAAATGGAAGCCGGCAGAACTGTGGGGGTTAAAAAATGACCACAGATTCTTTGCTGCTCTTCCCATCCAGAGGTGGAGTTTATTTCTCATTACTTGAATCTGGCTGGTCCTGTGACTGCCTTGATTAAAGGAATGCACAGCGGTAATTCTGTCTAATTTCCAAGACTATGATTTAAGAAATCTCCATTTCCCTTTCAGTGCAGCTCCTCATAGAACCCATGTTGTGTGGCAGCCTAAGTAGTTACATGGAGAGCTGAGGTCCGTGTAGAGGAGTTGAGGCCAGTGTGGAGGCCAAGGGCTAATAGCGCCAGCTGAGGTCCCAACTGGGTTGTCGTCACAAGCTGCTAGCCACAAGAGTGAGGTCATATGAATCCTAGCCATCCTATACCCCAACTGACAACACATGAAGCTGTGGAACTGCCTGGTCAACCCACAGAACCATGAGAAATAATAAATAAACTGGTGTTGCCTTAAGCCATTAATGTGGGGATTGTTCATTACACAGCAATACATAATTGAAATAGCCTGTTAGGAGAGTATTAGTCTGGTTGGGAAATAATGATGGCATGGCTGAGGGTAGTAGTAGCAGAGGCCATAAGAAGAAAGATGACAGGATTTGTTATTGTTCAATAAGAGAGAGAGAGAGAGAGAGAAAAGATACAGGAAATGCCAAGGATTTAATCCTAAATACTTGGAAGAATGTAGTGGTCATTTTTTGAGATGGGAAGAATGCTAGAAGAGCAGGTTTGTGGAGAAATCAAGAACTCAGATTTGGACATGTTGAATGTGATATGTTGATTAGACCTCCAAGTGGAGAAGTTGAGTAGGCAGGTGGATCTATCAATCTGAAACCCAGGGCAAGAATTTGGGCCGGAGACTTTAACTGGGAAGTCAGCAGTATATACGTGTTATTTAAAGTCATAAATATGGATGTAATTACTTTGAGCTAGTATTAAAAAGGAAAGGAAGAGTTGTGAACACTAAGCCTCCAGGGAATTTCAGTATTTAGAGATCAAAAAGATGAGGAAAAATCTCAGAGGAGACTGAGAAAAAGCTGTCAGTGAAATGAGAAAGAAATCAAGAGACTGTGTCCTAGAGGCCAAGAGAAGAACATGTTTCAAGAAGGAAGAACAACTATGCCCA
This sequence comes from Mellivora capensis, assembly GCA_004024625.1. Classification (NCBI taxonomy): domain Eukaryota; kingdom Metazoa; phylum Chordata; class Mammalia; order Carnivora; family Mustelidae; genus Mellivora; species Mellivora capensis. Next base: position 315,360 of record PISX010000236.1, on the reverse strand, counting down.
ACACAGCTAATGTACTCTTTAAATGCAGCTATGAAGTCTGCTATTGTACCAATCATTCTGTATTTGTTGAAACTTGCTCTGTGGCTGAGGATGAAATTAATGTTTATTAATGTGTCTCCTGCAGCAGAGGGGTGCAGTATTCTGTACAAGTCAGATAAAGCCTGCTAATTGTGTTCAAATCCTTTGTATCTTTTGTTATTCTTTTGGTGTGTTTGATCTATCCATTACTTAAAATAGCTTGTTAAAATTATCCACTAATGGGTGATTTTATATATTTCTCTTTGTAGTTTCATCATTCTTTTCCTTTATATATTATGAGACTATGTTATTAGGGGCATTCAGTTTTAGATTGTTTAGATTGTTACAGTGGTACATCCTTATGAAGTGATTCTTTATTTTGAGAAATGCTTTGTGTCATGAAAATCTAATTTGTTTAACATTCATACAGCTATACTAGCTTTCTTTTGATACTTGTCAGATATATAATTTCCCATTCTTTTCCATTTCTTTCACTCATTCTGTATTCTTATTTTTTATGTGTTTCTTTCAAATGAAAAATGGCCTTTTTAAAAAAAAAAATCCAGTCATCTCAGTCCAGGTGCCAGACAGAGCGAAGTAGCCATCCTGGACATCCAGTCCTGGTAAAGCATTCAGATCACACCAGTTTTGACCATGGGGTTACCACATGCAAGATCCCAGGCAGGCAAAACCAAGTTGATCCCATCAATCCAAAGAACTATGAGAAATAATAAATCATTGTTTCAAGCTATTAAGTTTTAGAGTGGTTTGCTACATATTAATAGGTAACTGAAAAGAGAACTTTCTAGTATCAGAATAAATAGAATAGTGGACATTAAAAAAAAGGAACACTAACGATTTGACTAATATAAAATATTAAACTTTTATATGTAAAATTTAAAAATATAGAAAGATAGAGGCATATTTGTCTTCCAGTGTCATGAGAAGCCAAGGGCTCTGGGCACACTTAGCCCCACAACAGCTAGATACTACACACTCTTTGAGGCATTGCTAGGTTCACAAGAACTTGGCATGATCTCCAAGGGCCTTTCTCCTTCCTTATCCTCTAAACAAACTACAACCAGAGTTGAGCCTGGTGGATGTGGGAGCCAGGGACTGGGCAGCCAAAGGCCAGAGTAGGAGTGCTTGAGGGTCGAGGCACAGAAGCAGGGTGGAAGCAAGAGAGAGTGGTGAGTCATGTGGTAGCCAGTGATGGAGTCTAGCAGCTACAGCCCATCAGGGACAAATCTAAAGTTCAACAAAATTAGATTTGATAGCATGCTACAATGGAGGAGCCCCTAACCAACAAAGGAATAGGCAGGGATATTCTAGGATTGGGGAAAAGAGGAGTTTAGGCAATCTGAAAAGAGCAGTATTTGATAAGCTTAAAGCAAAGCCAGGTTGTGTATGAAGTTTATATTAGTCTGGACTGAGAAGAGGGCCCAGGATCCTATTTACTTGGAAACTACAAAATTGAGGTAAATGGTACTGTCGTATAGGGTGGAGGTGGAGGCCGTTGTCAAAGTGACCCACAGTGCTCATCCTCAGAGCAAGACAGATGCTACGTTCTCACTGATAAGGGTTCAAGAGGCAGAATTTCTTTTTTTTTGGGGGGGGGAAGAACAATTTTAGAGAAGAAGGTTTATCAACACTTTGTTCTTTTTATTGATTAGTGAGTTGGCTTTTATAGGTTCTCACCAGAGTTCTTTAGTGACTGTCGGAACAGCAAGGAGGAGGGGAGGCTGAGTCTCAGATGATCATTTTTGATCTAAACCCTCCATGGGAGCTGAAGAGGTAGGTACAGAACATTTCAAGGCAGCACTCTGTGGTAAAAAGGAGAAGGGAGAAATGGTTAGCTAAAAGGGGTATATTGATATAAAGGAATACTATAGCAATTTAAAAAGACCAAGGTAGACTCTTAGGTAGCAATATTTTGTCAACTGCAACACTTTTGTAACCAAAACCAAGAAACTTAAAATTCTTAAATGTAAGGGCATATTTGTAAATGCACAGCAAAGCATCTCTAAGGATATTTACCTATTTATGGTTTGAATATTATAGAGTGAGAACCTACTCATATGTTACTTGGACAATTAAAGATTTTATAGGGAAACTAAAAACAAATGAAGCTAAAATTTCTACTGCTTGCTTGGGAAGCAAAGGGTATAGTGTTTATTTTCTTCTGTGTTTATATGTCTACATTTAGTAGATTTTAAAAATATGACAAATAGGGTAGTGTTGAAATAACAATAAAAATAAGAAAGAGATTATCCAAAATGAAAAATAACAAATAGAACATGTTCATTAAAGGGGATGTGAAATCGTACAGCAAGTGCTCCTGAGCACATTCCAAACTATTCCCCTCACTGGGTATAAATACTTCCCAGGTACTGTGTACATGGTGGTGGGGGCAGAGAAGGCATGAAGGACCTCTGGAACCATTGTTCTTAGTTCTTGGTTCTTGGGTCTAGGAGGCCAAGAATTGGCATAGTAGCCTAAGATGGATGGCCAAGAGGTCCTCTAAGAGTTAGAAGCATCTCCATGGGGTCCATTTGGCTTGATCCAGAGAGAAAGCAGTTTCCGTGGATAATAACTGTGTGATCAGGACCAGTCTAACTTGGATACAAGCTGCTTGCTGCAGTGGGGCCTAATTGCCACAACTACTCTCCCTTCCTTCTCCACCTGGTTCTACTCCTCCTGCTCAGCTGCTTGGCTTGTGGCAAGCTGGCAAAGCTGGTATGTAAGCCAACTGAACAGCTGCAGCTGACCAAGTATGACACACCCATACCTGTCCCCTCTTTGTAACACTGATCTTCTGAGAACAGAAGTAAAGCCAGAGCCTTCCTTCAGATGAAGGTTGCTCACTTTTCTACTAATACTGGTTTAGAATCTAGACCTCCCCATTTCCCCCTTTGGCTTCCTCAACCTCTGGGTTCCAAGAGTCTTAATCAATGTTAATTGACCAATAGATTGGACCTTGGCAGTGCCCAGAGGTCAGACCAGGGGATGTCACTGGGCAGCATAAACAGAGTGTGAGGTCTGAACACTAACCTTCCATTTGTAAAAACTTCCTTCCTACTCCAGGCCCAAGACCCTCATTCAGACCAAGAGAAAGTGAGTCTCCTGAGAGACTAGGCAAGTGTATGCACTCAAAGCTAGAACGATTCAAGACAGAAGGAGTACAAACAATGCCCTAGGGGGAGGCAAAAAAAATTGCTTCGCCATCTAAATAAAACATCTTATAACATTTATCCCATTTGGAATTGAGGGGATGATCCTGACATTGTCCTCTGAGCACAAATAAGAGCTAGTAGTGCCCAGTATCAGGAAACAAGAAAACTTACATTTTTAAAAACTTGTTTCATTTTGAAATAATCTCACACTCTCAGAAAAGTTTCAAGAATAATACAAAGAATCACATTTACTCTTTTTTTGACATCTAAACTATTTTTTAAATTTATTTAAGTCATACATGCATATAGTTTATGAAGTCAAATAGTCCTAAACTTTTATAACAAAAACAGTGGCTCCATGCCTCACCTCTCTCCTCTTCCTTAGGGATACTATTGTCATATTTATACATGTCTCGATCTGTAAATAATATGCATATTATCTTTATCTTGTCCCCTTTCCTTCAACCCTTATATTTTAAACTTAATTTTATTTTTTCAGTGTTCCAAGATTCATTGTTTATGCACCACACCCAGTGCTCCATGCAATACGTGCCCTCCTTCATACCCAACACCAGGTTCACCCATCCCCCCACCCCACTCCCTTCTAAAACCCTCAGTTGGTTTTTCAGAGTCCACAGTCTCTCATGGTTTGTTTCCTTCTCCGATTTCACCCAATTCACTTTTCCTTTCCTTCTTCTAATGTTCTCCATGTTATTCTTTGTGCTCCACAAGTAAGTGAAACCATACAATAATTGACTTTCTCGCTTGACTTACTTCACTCAGCATAATCTCCTCCAGTCCTGTCCATGTTGATACAAAAGTTGAGTATTCATCCTTTCTGATGGAGGTGTAATATTCCATTGTATATATCCATTCCTCTGTTGAAGGGCATCTTGGCTCTTTCCACAGTTTGGCAATTGTGGCCATTGCTGCTATGAACATTGGGGTACATGTGGCCCATGGCCCTTCTTATCACTACATCTGTATCTTTGGGGTGAATACCCAGTTGTGAAATTGCAGGGTCATAGGGTAGCTCTATTTTTAATTTCTTAAGGAATCTCCACACTGTTTTCCAAAGTGGCTGCACCAACTAACCCTTTTTTCCACAAGCCCTCCAAGACTTGTTGTTTCTTGCCTTGTTAATTTTGGCCATTCTAACTGTTGTAAGGTGGTATCTCAATGTGGTTTTGATTTGAATTTCCCCCATGGATTATGATGATGAACATTTTTTCATTAGTCTCTTAGCCATTTGTATGTTTTCTTTGGAGAAGTGTTTGGAGAAGAACTTCGGAGAAGTTCATGTCTTCTGCACATTTTTTGATGTGATTATCTGGTTTTTGGGTGTTGAGTTTGAGGCATTCTTTATAGATCTTGGATATCAGCCCTTTGTCTATAGTGTCATTTGCGAATATCTTCTCCCATTCCATGCGTTGCTCTTTGTTTCGTTTATTGTTTCCTTTGCTGTGCAGAAGCTTTTTATCTTAATGAAGTCCCCAAAGTTCATTTTCGCTTTTGTTTCCTTTGCCTTTGGAGACATGTCCTGAAAGAAGTTGCTGTGGCCGATGTCAAAGAGGTTACTGCCTATGTTCTCCTCCAGGATTTTGATAGATTCCTGCCTCACATTGAGGTCATTTACTCTTTATTCAGATTCATGACTGGTCCATATTTTGCCACATATGTTTTAGTATTCTTTCTCTCTCTTGCATGCACTTTCTTTCTGATCCTTTTGAATACAACTTACAGATATCATGTTTCTTTACCCCTTGATATCCAAGTGCTTTTTCTCAAAACAAATAAATTTGTGGGACATCTAGGTGGCTCAGTCAGTTAAGCATCTGCCTTTGGCTCAGGTCATGATCCCAGGGTCCTAGGATTGAATCCTGCCTTGGGCTCCTTGCTCAGCGGGGAGCCTGGTTCTCCTTCTGCCTGCTGCTCCCCCTGCTCATGCTGTCTCTCTCTCTGAAAAATAAATAAATAAAACATTTAGAAAAATAAATAAAAACAAAGAAATTCTCTTAGACAATGATCAAAATCAGGAAAACTACTGACAGTACTTTTATTTGTTTTTTTATTATGGAAGTATGGTCGACATACAATATTATATTAGTTTCAGGTGTACAACATAGTGATCTGACAATTGTATACATTACTGTGTCTACCATGATAAGTATAATCATTGTCTGTCACGATACAATGTTATTATAATGTTAGTGACTTTATCCCTAATGCTGTGGTTTTCATATCCTTGACTTATTTTATAACTGGAAGTTTGTATCTCCTAATCCCCTTTATCTATTTCACTCACTTGCCCACCTGTCTCCCCTCTGGCAATACCAGTTTGTTCTTTGTATTTAAAAATCTGTTTTTTGGTTCTTTATACTTTTGGGTTTTTTTTTTATTACACACATAAGTGAAATTGCATGATATTTGTCTTTTACTGTCTGACTTATTTCACTTAGTGTCGTGCCCTCTAGGTCCATCTATGTTGTCACAAATGGCAAGATTTCATGCTCTAGTGACCAATAATTGTTCCATTGTATGTGTATATATCACATCATTTTATCCATTCATCTATCGATGGGTGCTTTGTTTGGATTAAATATTATTATTATTAACTATAAACATTCATTGTTCAATTTTTGCCCTCTGTCCTAATAGTGTCCTCCATGGCAGATTTTTTTCTGGATTGGGACATAATTCTGGATCACACATTTGCATTTGGTTGGTACAACTCTTTAGCCTCCTTCAGTTTGGGACTATTCCTAATTCCTTCTTTGTCTTCCTTGACCTTAACACTTTTTTGAAATACAGGCTAGTCATTCCATAGGATGTGCCTTAGTGTGGGCTTGTCTGACTTTTCCTCATGATTAGTTTTGGATTACACATGTTGGGAGGAAAAATCCAGAATTGACACTGCTTTCTTCTTGGTGCATCTGAGGTCGATGTGTTCCATTGTTGGTGATGTTAATACTGATCTCAAGTTTCTCCATTATAGAGTTACTATTTTCCCTTTGTAACTAATTAGTTATTGGAGAATGAACATTTTGAGAATAGATATACCATTCTTTTCTTTTTTTATTAGTTTTTAAAATTTTTTATTAACATATAATGTATTATTAGCCCCAGGGGTATAGGTCTGTCTGTGAATCGCCAGGTTTACACAATTCACAGCACTCACCATAGCACATATCCTCCCCAATGTCCATAACCCCACCACCCTTCCTGGCAACCCTGTTTGTTTTGTGAGATTAAGAGTCTCTTATGGTTTTTCTCCCTCCTGATCCCACCTTGTTTCATTTATTCTTTTCCTACCCCCAAACCCCCACATTGCATCTCCCCTTCCTCATATCAGAGAGATCATATGATAGTTGTCTTCCTCTGATTGACTTATTTTGCTAGGCATAATACCCTCTAGTTCCATCCACATCATCACAAATGGCAAGATTTCATTTATTTTGATGGCTGTATAGTATTCCATTGTATATATATACCACATCTTCTTTAGCCATTCATCTGTTGATGGACATCTAGGTTCTTTCCATAGTTTGGCTATTGTGGACATTGCTGCTATAAACATTTGGGTGCAGATGCCCCTTTGGATCACTACATTTGTATCTTTAGGGTAAATACCCAGTCGTGCAATTGCTGGGTCATAGGGTAGCTCTATTTTCAACTTTTTGAGGAACCTCCATGCTGTTTTCCAGAGTGGTTGCACCAGCTTGCATTCCCACCAACAGTGTAGGAGGGTTCCCCTTTCTCCGCATAGATATACATTCTTTTTTTTTTTTTAAGATTTTATTTATTTATTTGAGAGAGAGAGAGAGAGAGGTCACAGGTAGGCAGAGAGAGAGGAGGAAGCAGGCTCCCCACTGAGCAGAGAGCCCAATGCGGGCCTCGATCCCAGGACCCTGAGATCATGACTGGAGCCGAAGGCAGAGGCCTTAACCCACTGAGCCACCCAGGCACCCTAGATATACCATTCTTTTTTTTGTTGTTGTTAAAATTTTTATTATTATTATTATTTTTATTTGTCAGAGAGAGAGGGAGAGCGAGTGAGCGAGCACAGGCAGACAGAGTGGCAGGCAGAGGCAGTGGGAGAAGCAGGCTCCCTGCTGAGCAAGGAGCCCGATGTGGGACTCGATCCCAGGACGCTGGGATCATGACCTGAGCCGAAGGCAGCCGCTTAACCAACTGAGCCACCCAGGCGTCCCTAGATATACCATTCTTAATCAAATGTTCATACACTAGTTTTAGCATCCATTGATAAGTCTTACATCACTATTAATATGATGACTGCAAAATGTGATATTTCTAATTGCCTCATTTCTGCCACATTTATTAGTTGTCATTCTATGTAGAAATAAATGGGAGAGAAGGGAAAGATCTTTTTTATAGTAGAATGCCAGCTAATGTGTACTATGTATAGGCATACACATAGATATTTATACATAATATACTAATTATGTATGTGTATATATACTTTCTATATGAAGTGTGTACTATTAACATTCTAATATCTAAATTTTAAATATGCATATGTTTGCTTATGTCCACACACACACATATATATGCAGTGTGTATATAATAACCATGAGATGGTAGATTCTTATTTTATTTATGGGTTATAACCTATTACTGTCAGTAATTATCTTTATGGTCAAATTATCTCAAATTTGGTCAGTGGGAACCTCTTCAAGATAATTCCTGCATCCTTTAGATGTATTTCCATGATTTTCAGAGTCAGTCCTTTCTTTCTGTCACAAGAAGTTGTTCCCAGCTCTTCTTAAACTTTCCATGCCCCAGCTCTAGAATCAGCTATTTCTCCAAAATGCCCTGTAAGCTTATACATTCAGAAATGAAACTGGGTCTAATAAAGAACCAAAACTGTCTATTTCTAAAGCTCTTGAAATTGCCCCCAAATGCTCCATTGGGATATCCATGAAGCACCCCATCTAGTTACAATAAAAGTGGAAGTGTCCTTTTCTTCAGCACTAATATTCCATGTAAAATGAAATTTTATCTCATTTAATTTTATTTTGTGTCTTAATTATTTGTAGTATAACACATTGAAAAATTCTTATTAAGAGGAGACTTTTGATGTACTCTATATGTTTAAATGTCTTATGAAATTTAGAACAAAATGTAATATGGTTTCCTACCTTTTGTTTTTGGATGAAATGAATATTTCTGGCCACAAAATTAAAAGAGTAAGCTTTTATAGGCTAATATGAACACCTTCCTAGCCATTATGTAGAGTTGTATGGGAAAATGCTTTTTGACAGTAAAAACAACCGGTTTGTAAATGGACTTGGAAAGATAAATGATTCATAAGATGAGTTCAAAAGGCAATTGAATTAGCCAGTGAAGTTTAAATTCTCTATTACTCCTGAAATTCTTTTCTTCTATTCACCTGTAATTACCTTTAATTGGGAATCAACACAAAGCTTGACTCTGAGTGGTAGCTGTAGGTGGAAGGTAACTTTTAGCATGTGACTTAGCTCTTATATTCTTTTCCATGTTCCACCAGGGATCAGTTCAGAAAAAACTTGTCTAATGAACTCAGGGATAAAAGGAATTTTTCTACCATGCCACATAGTTTGGATACATGGTTTGTCCAAAATGTGAGGATGTGCAAAGAAAACAAGGTGAGAATGGGTAATTGATGCCACAGAGATTTTAGGAAATTGTTCTCAAACTGTGGCCTCCAGACCAGCAGTAACAGCATCTCCAGGAAACTTGTAAGAAATGCATATTCTTGGGTGCCTAGGTAGCTCAGCCCTTTAAGCTTCTGCCTTTGACTCAGGTCCTGATCTCAGGGTTTCCCATTCAGCAGGGAATCTGCTTCTCCTTCTTCTTCTGCCCCTCCCACTGCTTGTGTGCGTGTGCATGCTCTCTCTCTCTCTCTCTCTCTCTCTGTCAAATAAGTAAATAAAATCTGAAAGAAACAAAGGAAGGAAGGAAGGAAGGAAGGAAGGAAGGAAGGAATGCATGTTCTCAGTCCACACCCAGACCCCTGGATCTGAATCTTTGTGGGTGTGGTTAACACTCCCTCCCAGGGATTCTGATGATTCTGATGCCACTCAAGTTTGGGAATCAATGTTCTAGGGAGTAGGGTGGGAGGTCAGAGCTGCACTGCATAACAAGCCAGGCAATTTTCCAGTGGACATAGGCATGCAGCAGGAAAGGGAAGCATTTTAGCTTAAGGGGGCAGGCTGGAACAGCTCCAGATTTGTCCAGGTCCAGGTGTTCCGGTGAACCAAAATCTGCAGGAAAAGCTCCAAGTAGGGAGTTTTCTATGTTCACAGAAAATCCACAGTTCATATCAAAATTATGTTAATTTGTGGGGTGCCTGGCTGGCTTAGTCAGTGGAGCATGCAACTCTTGATCTCCGGGTTGCAAGTTCAAGCCCCACACTGGGTGTAGAGATTTCTTAAAATCTTTCCAAAAATTATGTTAATTTGAGCAAAAATTGATTTGAATCAGGGAGCACCAAACAGTAAGTGGTTAGGAACACTCCATGTACAGGAGGTAGAGAAGGACTTGCATAGAGAAGAGGCAGAAGCAAAGCAGGGAAATTATTCGATTAGCTGAAGCTTGAGTGGCTGCCTTATTTGGAAAAGTCTAGTTGGCTATAATTGGTTGTCCTTAGGTTTTGATTTCTAAACTTTGAGAGATTTATAGGCTTAGGTTTTGATTTGCTTACATAGGCTACTAAGACATTAAAGCCACCTCATTGAGTGGCCTCCTTGTTTAATTAATTTAACACCAGTAGACCAAAAATAATTTCTGTTGCTATCTCTATTGGCTCCCCTGCCTACGCCTGATTCTGTTTCAGAGCAGTCTTCTTGGGATGTTGGTTTTTTCCTTGTTGAGTCTCACCTGACAAATAAGGATGTGGGGGTTCCAAGGGTGGTTCCCAAGCCATGGGAAGGTTCCAAGGGGGTTCCCAAGCCATGGGAAACCCTAGCGGAATAGTTTTATGTGGAAAAGTTTGGGAGCCAGGGACTGAGGGCTGGTGGTTGGGGACAAAGGTGAAGGGAGCTTTTCCCTGACCTTGTGGTCTGCCCTTCACAGGCCAGGGAGCATCCTCCAACTCCAACCCCTCAATGATAATGTGGCCACCTTAGAATCTCTGTTCGTAACCGTGAAGATGGGGGAACGGGATTATGATCCCAAACTGAAGCTATAATAATATCTGACATCTATTTACCATTTCAGGATAAAGCTTTCTGCTGTCCTAGAAAAAGGGGCTGCTGTGCTTGGCAAGTGGATGCAGAGTTACCACGGAGGGGCCAAGAATGGTCTTGAAAAACTGTGTAAATAAGTTGTGTAAACAGGACCCAGTGAGCTATTCTGGACTTGTGCGGGCCAATGTCATCTCTCACTTTCTGCAAAGACAGGCTCAGGGTGACTTAAACCTTAGGTTCTTTAGGAAATTACAAAACTAGGAGCTGTGACAAATGCTTTCCTGACCAGGGCATCACAGGCAGCATAAGGATCCAAACGCTCTGTATTTAAAGATGAGTTCAGGCCAAGACTGGCCTCGGAGGGAGAATCTCTGAGTCTCTTTCTTCCCACTCAAAGCTGGGCTTGAGAGTCCTACTGGGCTGAGAGGCTCTTCAAGGATCTCAAGTTTGCCCAGCAGGGATGATGTTGACCTTCCATTTTAATCAGTGGTTCTTCCTCTGAGACCACACAGAAGATAGAGTCTGCAATCTGTCCTTTTGCCTTCTTTTCTCTCTCTAAAGCCCTTCCTCAGGACTTGCAGAGCTGTTTCCTTAGAAAGAAATAGGCAAACATTTACATCTGACTTCCAGGGTCCTAGGGATAGTCTGTGGAGTTCCTGTAGCCTTCTGTTTTCTGATGGTTTCCTAGGGTGGAGGGTGGAGGAGGAGAACTGTCCAAGCCAAAGGTCACAGTCCCTTTTCCTGCAGTAGAGGACTTACAAGAAAGGGACTCCACCTTAGAGAACTGAGATCATGAATAAACCTCCCAAAGTCCTTGTACACTTTCCGGCATCTATTAGAATAAAATGATAGCTCCCCCACATGATGTAAAGGCAGTAGAAGCTCACCAGGAACCTTCAGGGTCCTTCCATGCAGTATCAATAAGAAGCTTGTGAATGTATTTGGCTTTGGGCTAGATAATGTGTAAATCAAGAAGAATTATAAGAATGTATGTCTGGTTCTTCATGCAAGACAGATACTCTGTTTAGTGTCGTGACTAGGGTTAGTAGATTCTTGTATTCTGGACTCCTCCCTGTGTCTGGAGATGTGTTACCATATCTTCCACCAACAGAGGCAGGAAGGCCCTGGGTTTATTTACTTTCACTCTCTTGATACCACTTTGCAAAAACTGTTCTTCCTTCCTCTTTTCTTCCCAACCACCAGTTCTCACTCTTTATAAGTATCATCCAGAGTGATTTGTCTCTACTCAAAAAGAGTAAATAAACATGAAGGGCGTAGGGGTTCCCAAAAGGGAAATATACAGCTTAGAATCACTATGGAGGGAAAGAAATGATCTACCAAGAAATAAAATAAGAACATGGATAAGACCCATGAAGAAGCCAATATACCGAATACTAAGGACACTAGGTGTTTATGTATGACCATAAATGAAAATAATGTATGTGAAAGTACTTGATAACCTAGAAAGGACTAGTTTACAATAACATTCACCACAAATGCTAGCTCCTGTTAAAACTTAGGACTGTGACAATGGTAGAACAGATGTTGCTCCCCATTCTGAGAGGAGCAAAGAACTGCCCAGATAATAACCACACTGGGATCTCTAGTTATGATCTTTTTCTTCAGTAATTTCAAGAATTCATCATGTCTATAAAAAACAAATGCAGTGAGTAAGTGTCAAGTAGCTTCTGCAGCTTAAAAAAAAACTTGCTATAAGAATTTGGGCACAGATAGCAAAATTCAATTGTGGACTGTATGGTTTTTTTTTTAAGATTTTATTTATTTACTTGACAGAGACAGAGATCACAAGCAGGCGGGGGAGGGGGGGAGTAGGCTCCCTGCTGAGCAGAGAGTCGGATGCGGGGCTGGATCCCAGGACCCTGAGATCATGACCTGAGCTGAAGGCAGAGGCTTAACCCACTGAGCCACCCAGGCGCCCCTTGTGGACTCTATGTTGAATGGCATTGTTGAGTTAAATGTTAGTTGTCTTAAATATGACAGTAGTACTGTAATTAGGTAGGAGATGTCCTTATTCTTCAGAGATGCAGGCTAGAGGATATAGAACATCAGGGAAAGGGAGTACTAAAGGCGAAAGGGTGAATGAAGATATCAGAAGCCCCCACTGGTCCGCTCAAGACCCCACTCAGTCAAATGGAAAACATACTGTTTTGCACAGCTCTTGCTGCATAAATAAACCAGCCTGAAACATGGAGGCTTAAAGTAACAATTGCTTGTTTGCTTCCAATCTGCACTCGGGGCAGGCTCCTAATCTCTGCTTCATGTAGCATCACCTCCTGTGCTCAAAGGGTTGAAAGCTGAATGGAATGACTTGCCGTTGCCAACTTCATTGGTTCTGCTCCTCAGATTCTCTCATGTGGTTGTTTTGGGCTGCTTCACAGCCTGATGCTTTCAGAGAAGTTAGATTTCTTACACTGCAGCTGATCCCCCTTGAAGTGTGAACATGGAAGCTTCCAGACCTTCATAAGTACTAGACCTAGAACTGGCACTGTGTCAATTCTGCTTTAAGTCATAGGGCCAGGTGAGATTCAAAGACGAGAGAGAAACTCATTGTAGGGGCCACTAAATTAACAGTCTGCCATGGATAGGGATCAGGAACTGTGGCCAGTGAAATTTCCTGTGGGCCAGCAACTGCAGGGATAGGGCATATGAGAAGTGACAATGTTTCAAAAAAATTCTTGGCTCCTTGATCACTGTTGAATGGTAGTGACCAAACTCTTCCATGAAAACGGGGAAAACAAAAGTTTCCTTTTTGTAGCTCCTCTCTAAGAATTGAAGTAGATCATATGGATTGAGATATAATATAAAGTGTTTCCCAGACCTATCTGACCATGGTACACACTTTTTATCATAGTGTCATTTGGGACATAAGGATTGTAAAGATCCAATTTGGTTGAAAGTAAATTTCTTAAAATTTAATAGAACTTAATAAACCTGTGGTAAAATACACATAACATAAAATTTACCATCTTAACCATTTTTTAAAAAGATTTTATTTAGTTGTCAGAGACACAGAGACAGAGAGCACAAGCAGGGAGAGCCACAGGCAGAGGAAGAAGCAGGCTCCCCGATTAGCAAGGAGCCTGATGTGGGACTCGTGACCTGAGCTAAACGCAGACACTCAACAACCCATCAAGGTGTCCCTTAACCTTTTGAAAAGGAATACTTCAGTGGTATTCAGTGCATTTCACATTGTTGTACAATCATCACCACCATCCATCTCCAGAACTCTTTTTGTCTTACAAAACTAAAAGGCTATATTCATCAAACAACAATTCCATTTCCCTATTCTCTCAACCCCTCAATAAACACCACTCCACTTTCTGTCTGTGACCTAAGTTCCTTAAGTAAGTGGAATCATACAATATGTGTGTGTGTGGGGGGGTAGCTTACTGATAACTGCTCTCTTTTGGTTACTATTCACATGGAATATATTTTTCCATACTTTCACTTGCAACCTGTTTGTGTCTCTAAATTTAAAGTGAGTCTTTTGTAGATGGCATAGAGGTGGATTATTTTTTTTTTTAAATCCATTCTGTCAATCTCTGTTTTTTGATTAGAGAATTTAGTCTACTTACATTTAAAGTAATTACTTGTAATGAGGGATTTACTTATGTCATTTTGATGTATTTTATATGCTTTGTGTCTTTTTTGTATCTTATTTCCTGCATTATTGTCTTCTTTTTTGTTTAGTTGATTTTTTGCAATGAAATATAATTCTTTTTACTTCCTTTAGTGTATATTCTATAGCTATTTTCTTCGGGTTACCATGGAGATTACATTTTAACATCCTAACATGATAATGTTCCAATTGGAATTTGTACCAGAATAACCCCAGTAGCATACAAGCCCCTCACCCACTTTCAGTTATTGGTGTTACAAATTACATTTTTATGCATTGTATGTCCAAAACCATAAACTAGTAATTGTTTTTCAGTGCATCAATCTCTTAAATTATGTACAAAACAAAATGTGGAATTATAAACCAAAGTTATAGTAGTAGCTTCTAAACTAATAATTTTAGAAAATATATTAGTCTTTTAAGCTATGTAGAATATAAAAATTGGAGCTATGAACCAAAGTTCAAATAATACTAGCTTTTAAATTGTTCATGTATTTATCTTTACTGAGATCTTTATTTTTTCATATAGCTTCAAATTACTGTCTAGTGTCCTTCCATTTCAACCTGCAGCATTCCTTTTAGTATTCTTGCAGGGCAGGTCTAGTGGTAATGAACTTTCTTAGCTTTTTTTTATCGGGAGTGTATTAATTTCTCCCTCACTGTTGAGGGACAGTTTTGCCAGATATAGGATTCTTGGTTGACAGTTTTTTTCTTTCAGCACTTTAATATAACAGCCCACAATCTTCTTGCCTCCAAAGTATCTGATGGGAAATCTGCTAATAATATTGAGCATCACTTGTAGGTGATGCATTAATTCTCTCTTGCTGCTCTTAAGATTCTCTCTTTGTCTTTGTCTTTGAACAGCATGATTATGTTTCTATATTAAGGTCTTTTAAAATTCATCTTACTTGGAGTTTGTTGAGCTTCTTGGATGTTCATATTCATGTCTTTCATCAGACTTGGGAAGTTTTGGGGCATTATTTTTTTGACTAATCTCTCTGCCTCTCTCTCTTTTCTCTTTCTGGGATTCCCATAATGCATATGTTGATCCATTTTATGGTGTCCCACATGTCCTTTAGGCTCCATTCACTTTTCTTCAGTATTTTTAATCTCTGGTCTTCATATTTGATCATTTCAATTGTCCTCTTTTGAAGTTCACAGATTTTTTTTTTCTTCTGGATGCTCTGATATACCTTTGACTCACTCTAGTGAATTTTTCATTTCAGTTATTGTACTTTTCATTTCCATAATTTCTTTTTAATTTGTTTTTAGGTTTTCTATCTCTTTATTGGTATTTCCATTTTGCTTATACATTTCTTTCTTGACTTTCTCCCTGTCTTTCTTTTGTTCTTTGAGCATCTTTAATAGATCCGTTTTAAAGTCTTTGCCTAGCAAGTCTGTCATCTGGTCTTTC
Organism: Mellivora capensis; assembly: GCA_004024625.1. Lineage (NCBI taxonomy): Eukaryota > Metazoa > Chordata > Mammalia > Carnivora > Mustelidae > Mellivora > Mellivora capensis. The sequence goes on along the minus strand of PISX010000236.1, from coordinate 299,928 downwards.
TTAGTGACGGTTTCTGTTGCTTTCTTTTTTTTCCTTTAAATGGGTCATACTTCCCTGTATGTCTTCTTATTTTTTGTTAAAAACTAGACATTTGAGTCTAATAATGTAGTAACTCTGGAAATCACATTCTCCCTCTTCCTCAGGGTTGCTGGGAATCAGCCTGAAGCATGAAATTAAGGTCTTCTCGGGTCTTTTTTAAAGACTGTGCCTTTCCCTGGCCCATGTATGGTGACTTTTTTATTTCCTTCATATACGGTTCCTTTTGAAATCCCTGGATTTTAAATGTCTGACTCTCAAAAAGAAGGAAAGAGAAATGAGCAAAAGGAAGGGGATGAAAAGAGGGGGGAAGGGGGTTTTTGGCCGTTTATTTCCCTGGAAGTTGCTTCAGCTGGAGGGGGAAGGGCTTGCAACATTGTAAGGAGAAGTGCAGCAATGGCCGCCTGCCTATGTTTCTGCATCTCCAAGATCAGAAGCAACAATCAGCAGTCAGGGCAACAGATCCTCAGTTTTTGGAGGTTGGGGTCCTTATTGCCCACCCTGGTTCCCAAAAGGGACTGAAGCTGTATGCCATATGGCTGAGGGGGTGGGGGCTACCATGTTGGGAGCTGAAATTGACCAGAATTAACTGCAACAGGCATTAAAATCTTCCTCTGGAAGTTTTAGGACTTGAAACAGACTCCAGAGTTCCAAAATAGTTACATCAGCCAGATTTTGCCGGTGCAATCCCTGCCTACGTGAGGGACAGATTCCTGGTGCTTCCTATTCTGCCATCTTCCCAGAATCCTTTCTTCTCTGGTTTGGATTCTTGTCTTCCAAACATGGAAGATGAGTTTCATATTGGATTATAACTCTGGCTTTTCTGCTGCCTGTCTTCAGTGCCAATATGACACCTGTCCCCTGAATCTCATGATGTATGTTGATGACCTCTCTTCTCCCACATCCTCTCAAGGGGATCTGAGGTTCAGTGTCACTATGGAGCCAGAATGTGAGACCCAGGAGCCTAATATGAGCTCCCCTGATAGGAGAAAATCTTAATTGCTCACAGGTAAAAAAAACCCAACAAAACATTACCTGGTCATGTACTTCCTTTGGCACATGTGAGCCCAGAATGACTTAGGTCCCACTTGTTCAATTTCTATTGGTCCTTTGAGACTCAGCCAAAGTTTACCTCCTTATCTAAGCCCGATAGGACCCACTCATAGGCAATCTATCTAATCTTTTGACTGTATATCCATGGAATGGTAAATAATAATCTTATCTAATACTTACTGGGTACATACTAAGTGAATGATACTGTATTGTGTACTGGGATTCGAATATAGCTTGTCTGATGCCTGAATCTGGGTATTTGACCACTTCATGATTTGGCCTCTCTGATATGTTCCTTTAACAATATTTAGCACGTAGTATTGTGTGGGAAAGACTGCCAGTTTTCCACTAAAATCCATTTTTGTCTTCTTCCTGTGAACATGTCTGTCCAACTGGAGATTGTTTCCCCATCTATTTTATAGTTAGGTATGGCAAAATAAGCATTCTCTGATGGAATGTAAGAAATACTCATGTCGTTTTTTAAAAGAAAATTCCTTTCCTATGACTTCCATTCTCTAGCTCCTCCTGTGTCTGCAACCCAGTTTCACCATGCAGACTAGGCTGATGACCTATGGATCGTGGAGGAAAAAAAAATGGAAGGAACCTGGATTTCTGAATGTAAGAAGAGAACCACCTGCCAATCCTGGGTCTATTAATGAGAGAGAAATAAGCTTCCATATTCCCAAAGCCACTGTATTTGGGGGCCTATTTGTTACCACAGCTAAAATGTCACCCTAAATAATTTGCATGTAGATGCCCAGTTTCTTTCCAACAAGTCAGGGAAATCCTTGATTTATCTTTCCATATATTTGGCCTGGCACAGTGGCTGGGGCATAGCAAGTACTCCAGAGTGAATGCTGTTGTTAAATAAGTGATTGAATAAATTGTTACTTCTTATATCATTGCAAAAATGCCTGTGAGAAATGTATGAGCATTGAGACTGGAAAGGGAAAAAGAACTGGTCATTGGCAAGAACTGGGACCAGAATGCAAGACTGACAGCATTCTTGTTGCACCAGAGGGAGGGATGTAATTTGATTTCAGTTGATTTCATATGGTTGCCCTAAGTATGCTTGCAAGTGCTAGGAAAACCTGGCCAGCAGGATCCTATGAATATCACTTAGCAAACTACCATGGTGATTAAACCACAGGATACTGCAGGGTGACTTCCTAGTGCTTTTCTCCAGCATGTTCCCTCAGTTGAGAAGCATCCAGCTTTAAATTTGGGAAGGCAGGAAATGGCAGCCGTACTGTCCATCAGTATCATCTGTCACCATCTTTGAGCTGCCAGCGTGACAGCTGGGGAAGAGCAGGATCAGGTTGACTGGCAGAATGTTTTACATCTAATGAGTTTGTGCACAATAATAGTATAATAAATAAGGCTCTAGAGGAACTCGGTTATCGCTTGCTTTCCAAAAGTGAGATATAGCCTTACCAGAAGCTCACAGAGCCATCTGTCATCAAATATTAGTCTTTGTGTCAATGGCTGGACTGGCCTGAGGAAATGGAAAACATCAGTGCAGTGAGGCAAATGACGACACCATGTCGTTCAAAAAGATTTAAAGGGAGCTACCTTAAGGAGCCAGATATTTCCAGATGATTCTGAAATAAATATACAGAACCACTACCAGAAGCGGTTAGAATTTAAATCTTGGCTGTTGAATGCTAATGAGTATTTCAACTGGATGAGTTCAGTTTCTGTCACTCGGTGTAAGTTCTTGAGTAATATAATCCTTATCTGTTTGGATTTGGGGCTGGAATTATTGCAATCTTCTTTAATGTGTTTTTGCCAGTTTGATACATCGAAATCTGATCATCACCGAAGCGCTCTGCCGATGACACAGCCACAGTGACAGGAATACTGAAAGTGGACGAAAGCTTGAGAACTGGATAAAAGCTGTTAGGATTCATAGTTGTTTGGTTTCCTAATTTTTTCTTGAGGAAAAGGAAGAGGGAACTCATGAGCTGTCACCAATAGAGAATTGGGCCCTAAACAAATCTTGTCAGTCAACAATACAATTAAATGAGGAGAGTAGCAAACCACCACACGATAATGAGAGAAGTCTGGGAGGACACGGTGGCAACCGACCATTTAAAAAGGAAGTACAAATAGAAAAAGCAAGTCACCGAGATGAAAGGTTCAAGGATAGCCAAATCCCAGTGGCAACAAATGTCAGGTCTTTTAGCCAGGACTGGCCTAAGTAGGATTTATGCTAGGAGAAGTGTGATTTCCCACTGTTGTTGGAAAACACTGCATAGGCTTCTGTTGGGAGTTACAGGGATTGGTCCCGGGGATAGACTTCATCGAGGTTGATTTTGGTCATTCAAACTCAGTAGAATCTGCCCCTGAATCTGGCTTCCCTCTTCAGAACAATCCTTCCCAAGTGTATTCCAGGACCAGTACTGGTAGATATTTACAGTAGACATGGTAGAATGGTGCTCAGTAACCATTCTAGCTCCTTAGTGGTATGCTTGCTATACTGCAAAGCCTGAAAAGTTAACAATTGCATTTTCTACATTCCCTTTGTGATTTAGGCAGGTCCTACCAATCACATGTATGGGATCTGGACATCAGTTTCTTTATAGTAGCTGGGATTGTGGAGTTGGTGTCTAACAGGCACAGAGTTTCAGTTATCCAGGATGAAAAGGGTTCTGGAGATGGATGGCAGTGATGGCTACACAACAATGTGAATGTCCTGAATGCCACAGAACTGTACCCTGAAAAATGGTTAAGATGGTAAATGTGGCTCTATTGGGCATGAAATGGCACCTCACTGTACTATTGTTCTTTCACTGTTTACTATACTAGTAAGTCTAAGTAAATTTTAAATTTACTGATCATTTGAATTTCTTTTTCTATGAACTCCTCATTCTGATCCTTTCTCTATTTTATACTGAGTTGTATTCTTTTTTTATTGATATGTGGTTCTCTATGTATTCTATATACAGATCTTTGATGGGCATGTATCCTACATACATCATCTTCTAGCCCATGATCTGTCTTTTCATATTGTTAGTGTTTTGGTTAAATACAGAATATTTTCCTTTCAATGTGTGAACAGTCCTTGGGAATGTAAAATGGTGCAGTCACTGTGGAAAACATGCATGGTGTTAGAATGATCATTGAACAAACAAAAACCAAAAAGCAGTATGGCAGTTCCTCAAAAAATTGAAAATAGAATTGATAATCCATATGATCCAGCAATTCCACTTCTGGGGATATATCCAGAAGAATTGAAATCAGGATCTTAAAAAAAAAAGATATTATTTATTTATTTGACAGAGAGAGAGAGAGAGAGAGAGCACAAGCAGAGGGAGCAGCAAAGGGAGAAGGAGAACAGGCTCCCCAATAAGCAGGGAGCCTGATGTGGGACTCGATCCTAGGACCCTGAGATTATGACCTGAGCTGAAAGCAGTTGCTTAACTAACTGAGCCACCCAGGCATCCCTGAAAGCAGGATCTTGAAGAGGTATTTGTACATCCATGTTCATAGCAACATTATTCACAATAGCTTAAACATGGAAGAAACACAAGTGTCCACTGACAGATGAATGGGTAACCAAATGTGGCATATACATATGATGGAGTATTATTCAGCTTAAGAAGAAAGAAATTCTGACATATGCTACAGTGTGGATGAATCTTGGGACATTATACAGAGTGGAATAAGCCAGTCATGAAAAGACAGATAACTGCATGATTCCACTTATATGAGGTACTTCGAGTGGTTAAAATCATAGAGACAGAAAGTAAAATGGTCTTGCCAGGGGTTGTAGGGAGGGGACATTTAGAGTTTTAGTTTTACAAGATGACAGAGTTCTGGAGATGGATGGTGGTGACAGCTGCACATTGCGAATGTTTTTAATACCACTAAAGTGTACACTTAAAAATGGTTAAGATGATACATTTTATGTTACATATATTTTACCACAATAAAAAAAGATTGGGGAAAAAATGTACTGGGAGAAGTGGGATGGCATCAGATGTACCCTAAGTGAATAAATGAATTAATTAATTATGGGAAAGAGTGAGGCAAGAAGAGAGAAGGGCCTTTTCTTTTTTTCCTCCATAAGGAGAGAAGATATCAGCCATGAAGAGATGGCAATGGAAGGAAGACAAAGGAGCTTATACTTCAATCTTAGCAAACTAGCAATCTTAGCAAACACAGCTGGGGAAGAAAGAGGTTTAGAAGGGCTAGGGAGGTAGCATGCTCTCCTAGGCAATTTTCAAAGGGTCACTAAAGATGTTCCAAGGCACTGAGAGTGAAACTGATGAAAAAATGAATATTTTATTATTACCATGTAAAAAAAATTAATTTGGTGTTTTGCCATGTGGATTGCCAATTGGTCCAGCACCATTTATTGAAAAGTCGATTACCACTTCATTGATTTCTGAAACTAAATTTGTACACACTCAGTTCTCTTGCCTGGGGCTAGCGCTAGGGCCTCCCTTCTGCTCCATGGTTCTATCCCCAAGCCAATACCACGAGGCCTAATTACTACTCTTAACAATAAATCCTGATGTTTGCCACTGCAAGACCTCCTTTTTATTTTTCCAACTTGTCTGGGACATTTTGGCCCTTTAAATTCCTTCTGAGTTTTATGATCATCTTGTAAAGTTCTGCGAAAGATCTGTTGGGATTTTGATTGAAATGGAATCAGCTTTCTGGATTAATTTGGACAGAATTGTGAATTTTAAGATATAGGATTTTCCCCCGGGGAAGATTGAATTCTCTCTTGTCAATAAATGTTTTGAATTTTGTCTTTCAAACTGAGAGCTTTTCCCCTAAGATCAGGAACCTGACAAGGATGTCCACTTTAACTACTGTTGTTCAATATAGTATTGGAAGACCTAGCTGCAGCAATCAGACAACAAAGAGAAATAAAAGGTATCCAAATTGGCAAGGAAGAAGTCAAACTTTCACTATTTTCAGATGACATGATAGTCTATGTAGAAAACTCAAAAAATTCTACTCCCAAATCACTAGAACTGCTATAGGGATTCAGCAAAGTCACAGGATATAAACTCAATGCACAGAAGTCAGTTGCATTTCTATACACTAACAGTGAGGCAGAAGAAAGAGAAGTCAAGGAATTGATTCCATTTACCATTGCACCAAAACCCATAAGATACCTAGGAATAAAACTAACCAAAGAGGTAAAGAATTTGTACTCTGAAAACTATAGAACACTTATGAGAGAAATTGGGGAAGACACAAAGAAATGGGAAAACATTCCATCCTCGTGGATTAGAAGAACAAATATTGTTAAAATATCTATGCTAACCCAAGGCAATCTACACATTCAATGCAATCCCTATCAAAACACCATCAGCATTTTTCATAGAGCTGGAACAAACAACCCTAAAATTTGTATGGAACCAGAAAAGGCCCCAAATAGCAAAAGGAATGTTTAAAAGCAAAACCAAAGCTGGAGGCATCACAATTCTGACTTCAAGCTGTATAACAAAGCTGTAATCATTAATACAGTATGGTATTCACAAAAACAGACACAGTGGAACAGAATAGAGAGCCCAGAAATGGACCCTCAACTCTATGGTCAACTAATCTTCCACAAAGCAGGAAAGAATATCCATTGGAAAAAAGTCTTCAACAAATGGTGTTGGGAAAATTGGACAGCTACATGCAGAAGAATAAAACTGGACCACTTTCTTACACCATGCACAAAAATAAACTCAAAATGAATGAAAGGCCGAAATGTGAGACAGGAATCTATCAAAATCCTAGAGGAGAACACAGGCAGCAACCTCTTTGACCTTAACTGCAGCAACTCCTTGCTAGACATGTCTCCAAAGGAAAGGGGAAAAAAAAAATCAAACTTGAACTATAGGGACTTCATCAAGATAAAAAGCTTTTGCACAGCAAAGGAACAGTCAATAAAACTAAGAGACAACCTACAGAATGGGAGAAGATATTTGCACATGACATATCAGATAAAGGGCTAATATACAAAATCTATAAAAAACTTACCAAATTCAATACCAAAAAAACAAACAAAAAATCCAATCAAGAAATGGGCAGAAGATATGAAGAGACATTTCTCCAAAAAAGACATACAAATGGCCAATAGACACATGAAAAAATGGTGAATATCACTTCGCAGCAGGAAAATACAAATCAAAACCACGAGATACCACCTCACACTGGTCAGAAAGACTAAAATTAACAACTCAGGAAACAACAGATGTTGGTGAGAATGCAGAGGAAGGTCAGCCCTCTTACACTGTTGGTGGGAATGCAAACTGGTACAGCCACTCTGGAAAGCAAGTTCCTCAAGAAGTTAAATGTAGAGCTACCCTAAGACCCAGCAATTGCACTACTAGCTATTTATCCAAAGGATACAAACATAGTGATTTGAAGGGGCAACTGTACCCATGTTTATAGGAGTCATGTCCACAATAGCCAAACTATAGAAAGAGACCAGACGTCCATTGACAAAAAAATGGATAAAGAAGATGTGGTACACACACACAAACACACACACACACACACACACACACACACACACACAGAAATATTACTCAGCCATCAAAAAATGAAATCTTGGGGTGCCTGGGTGGCTCAGTGGGTTAAAGCCTCTGCCTTCGGCTCAGGTCGTGGTCTCAGGGTCCTGGGATCAAGCCCTGCATCGGGCGCTCTGGCTCAGCAGGGAGCCTGCTTCCTCCTCTTTCTCTTCCTGCCTCTCTGACTACTTGTGATCTCTGTCTATCAAATAAATAAATAAAATCTTTAAAAAAATGAAATCTTGCCATTTGCAATGACATGGATGAAACTAGAGGATATTACGCTAAGCAAAGTAAGTCAGAGAAAGAAATACCATATGATTTCACTCACTATGGAATTTAACAAACAAAAAAATGAACATGGGGAAGGGAGGAAAAAAATAAAATAATATTAACATAGGGAGAGAAGCAAACCATAAGAGACTCTTAACTATAGGAAAGAAACTGAGTGTTGATGGAAGAGAGGTGGGTGGGGCTGGTGTAATTGGATGATGGGTATTAAGGAGGGAACTTGATGTAATGAGAACTGGGTGTTATATGCAACTGATGGATCACTAAACTCTATCCCTGAAACTAATACAGTATATGTGAACTAAACTGAATTTAAATAAAGAATTGAAAAATTTATCTTTAATCCCTTAAAAACTTTAGATTTTGTGCATGTGATTTTTGTTGTCACTGTTAATGACATCTTTCAAAGGTTTTCAAACTGGTTTTCCTAGTATATTGCTATACTGTTTTTCGTTGAAAAGCCACCAACTTTGCTGAGCTTACTGGTTCTAACACTTTCCTTTTAGAGTCTCTTGATTTTCTTTGTAGACAATCATATTGTCTGTGTTAAAACACACACACAGGGACGCCTGGGTGGCTCAGTTGGTTGGGCGGCTGCCTTCGGCTCAGGTCATGATCCCGGCGTCCTGGGATCGAGTCCCACATCGGGCTCCTTGCTAGCCAGGGAGCCTGCTTCTCCCTCTCCCTCTGCCTCTGCCTGTGCTCGCTCGCTCTCTCTCCCTCTCTCTCTGACAAATAAATAAATTTAAAAAAAATTTAAAAACAAAACAAAACACACACACAGACGAGTCTTGAAAATTCTGAGCAAATAAAACCACTTTAGTCATACAAGCAAATCTTAAGTCATTTTCTAAGACGAGAAAGGCTCCCCTGAACTTCACCTCTTGCTTATGCCTCTGAAAATCGTAAGTGAATTGTTTCCCCAAGTTGATATGTGGTAGCCACTAACCAATTCCCTTTCCTTTAGGAAAATTCTAACATAACCAATCACTGTGAAGGATAGACAGTCCCTGGTGCCACACTATATAAGTCGTTTGATGACAACAGACCTCTGAGCCTCATCCCATGTTATGGTTTTAGGGCTCCCACTCTGCAAACCATTCGGTATGTGCGCAACAGTTTTACGAATTACAACTTCAGTGATTCACTGGTTTTAGTTAGTTTTTTTTTTTTTAATATTTGACATCTGTGGGTAATGCACACAAATTCTTTCCCTCCCAGCTAGAGTTGCTCCCTTCTCTTGATGCCTGCTCCCTTCTCTCCCTGCCTGCCTTCAGACTCAGTGCTCATCCTTGTTGCACATGGGTCTTGTGCTAGTCTCTCTGCTTGTGTTTCCTTTACACATGTTCTTTTGTGCCCCTAAGCCTTGCAAGTGCCATTTCTCTGCCTCCAGTCCCTATTCCCGCAGCCCGACCCCATCCCAACAAATGTCACCTTCCCGAACTCAACCCAGGAGAGACCACTTTTTCACTCCTCTGAGTCTGTGTAAGCTTATCTTTCTATCATCTATCATAATATACTGTACATAATGTGCTATATTTCAGGCTTTTTTTCTCTTGTTGTAGTGTGAGCACCCTGAGGTTAATGACTGTTAGATCCATCTTTGTATTATTCCCAATGACAAGCACACTAGGAGCTGACACGCAGGAAGTGTCAATAGAGGCTTGTTAGTGAGCAGATGTTAAAGCCACATCTGAAGCTTGGTTGGTAGGTGCTGGGAGGGCAGTTACCCCCAACACAGAGTTGAGTCCTTAGCACTGAGCTCTGGTTGATTCCATCAGGTTTTCCCATTAATCAAGCTCACCAAAATCTGATCCAGAAATTGGAAGACCAGTGGGAAATAATAGAACATGTATATACTGGTCTCTGTTCCCTGGTTCCTGACCCAGAGCTCTTATGAAACTCTTGGACTTTTCCTGGGAGACTGGAGTCTTTTGTTCTGTTGAGGTGACTCTGGGTGGGCTCCTGACCGCTTCAGGTTAAGGGCTGATCTCCAGAGAGACCAAGCCATGAGGAGGAGCTTGGAACATTCAGCCCAATGTTCTTTGGAGAGGGGGTGGGACTAGAAGTGAGGTTCCTAATCTGTCATGCTTACATGATGAAGCCTCTCTAAAATTCCCAGTACTATGAGGTTTGGAAGCTTCCAGGTTGCTGAACACACAGATGTGCCAAGAGAGTGGCCTCCCGGGCAGGGAAGTTCTGTGCACCTTTCCACATACGTTGTCCACTGCATCTCCTCCATCTGGATGCTCATCTGTGTCCTTTATCATATCTTTTACGATAAATCAGTAAAAGGATTTGGTGTTACCCTGCATTCTGTGAGCCATTCTAGCAAATTATCAGAACCAAAGAAGGACTGTGGCAATCCAGCTTTTAGCCAAGTCTGATAGAAGTTGTGGGTAACCAAGGACGTACTACTTGTGACTGGTGTATGTGACTTGTGAGACTGAGCCCTTAACCTGTAAGGTCTGCACTAAGAGCATGTAGTGTCAGAATCGAATTGCATTGCAGGACGGTGTCAGGGAACTTGTTAGTGTGGGAGAACCCCACACATCTGGGGTCGGGAGCAATATGAGTTGTGGTTGTGGAGTGAGGGTAGAGGAAAACACAGGGGAGTTTTTCATACAAAGAGTTTATGAACTTACATTGTTCCATTGCCTCAACCTGGGGAAACAAGACCGGCTACAGGCCTGTGTGTGATGCTCCAGAAACTGAAGCCCTTGGAGACCTCAAAATGGATGAGTGTTGTCTGACAAACACAGAAGAGCAGAGCTTAGCCAAGCCCTTCTATCCCTTGTACTGTTATTTTCTTAGTGTATTTTAAAAAGTTTATCTTCTTTTCCCTAAAACATATATAAAAAGGAAACTTTATATTATTCCTATTTATTTTAAATCAGGGTCACTTGAGATAAATAGGAAGTAACCGAAAAAAGAATGTTAAATTTAGCTGGAAATTTTGCCTGATAAAGGTGTTGGGCCCCAGGCCTACTCTACTACTATCCAGAAGTAAGATTAAATGTTAGAAAAGTGGTGGACTAGCACCAGACCGAGGCGTTCTTCAGTACACATGACATGTGATCTCCAGTAAAAGGTGTTCAGATGTACGACTCTTGCTTTCTGTTAACACTGATGACAAATAACCTAGTTAGTGTCCTGACTGAAAGGTTGTTTTATTTTCTGATAAGATTTAGAATTAGAGGGACACCTGGGTGGCTCAGTGGGTTAAGCCTCTGCCTTCGGCTCAGGTCATGATCCCGGGGTCCTGGGATCAAGCCCCGCATCGGACTCTCTGCTCAGCAGGGAGCCTGCTTCCTCCTCTCTCTCTCTGCCTGCCTCTCTGCCTACTTGTGATCCTATCAAATAAATAAATAAATAAAATCTTTTAAAAAGATTTAGAATTAAAAATAGAAATGTTTAAGATGATGTAAAAAACAAATACTTATACACAGAGACAGTCTGGAAGGGTATCACCTACTTGTCTATGTTTACTGCCCGCTGAGCAGAGAGCCCGATGCGGGGCTCGATCCCAGGACCCTGAGCCGAAGGCAGAAGGCTTAACCCACTGAGCCACCCAGGCACCCATACTGCTGGATTTTTGTGTATGGAATAATTTTAGATTTAGAAGAGTTTTAAAAAGTTGCAAAGATACTACAGATAATAATACAGAAAGTTCTGGTTTCTAATGTTATATCCCCCTGATCTTATGTTGCCATGGTTCATTTGTAGAAACTAAGAAACCCACACTAGTACATTACTGTCAACTAAACTCCAAACTTCCTTTGGATTTCCCATTAATGTCTTTTTTTTTTTTTCTTTTCTGGTTCAAGGATCCGACCTAGGATCTCACATTGCATTTAGTCATTATGTCTCCTCTGGTTTGTGACACTGTCTTTTCTTGATTTTCATGACCTCGACAGTCTTGAGAATAGGCCAGATATTTCACTGAAATGTCCCTCAATTGGAGTTTGTCTGATTTTTTTTTTTCATGATTAGACTCTGGTTACAAGTTTTTGGAGAGAACGCCACACAGGCAAAGTGTCCTTCTTGCCGTAGCATGGTGGTGGTGTGACAAGCAGATGACCTCTCATTGGCGATATTAAACCATGGTGACTTGGTTAAGGTGGTGTGAGGGTGGGAGAGAGAAGAATTATGCTCCACTTCCTGGGTCAGAAGGTTGGAGGAAACTTACTTATTTCATCTATTATTTTTCCAGGTGGGAGCTACACAAATACCCAGAGAAAAGTTCCAGATGCTATGCCAGCTGTCCTGAGATCCCACTGCACTTCACAGGGCCTGGGGTAACTGCTTCCCACATTTTGGTCCTTTTGTGGAATTGATAGTGTTTTCCAAAGTTGTTGTACAGTCTCCCATCCCCACCAGCAGTGTGTGAGGGGTCTTCCCCATATCCTCACAAAAACCTGTATGACCTGTCTTTATGATTTTAGCCATCACATGGGAATGAGGATACCCTGTGATTCTGACTTGCATTTCCCTGATGACTAATGATGTCAAGCATCCTTTCACATGCTTATTCATCATTTCTTTGGAGCAATGTCAATTCAGATCCTTGGCTCATTTTTAAATTGGCTAAGTTTTCTTTTTGTTATTGAGTTATAAAAATTCTTTATATACTCTGGATACAAGTCTCTTTTTAAGTATATGATTTGCAAATAATTCTCCCATTCTTTTTGCCTTCCTGATAGTGTTCATTGCAGCAAAAAGTTTTGATTTTGGTGAAGTCCAATATATCTGTTTTTCTCTGTTAAGGGCTTTTGATGTCATAACAAAGAAACCATTGCCTAATGCAAGGTCACAAAGATTCACACCTATATTTTCTTCTATGAGTTTTATAGTTTAGCTCTTACATTTAGGTCCTTGCTCCACTTTGAGTTAATTTTGTATACAGTGTGAACTTCATTCTTTTGCAGGTGGCTACCTAGTTGTCCCAGCACACTTTGTGGAAAAGATCATTTTCTTCCCATCAAATGGATTGGTGTCTTTGTCAAGGATTAAGTGACCATAGATGTTAGGGTTTATTTCTGGATTATCAATTCTAGATTATATATGAATTGATATTTCATTGATCTATATGTCTATGCCAGTCCCACACTGCCTCAATTACTACAGTTTTTAAGTAAGTTTCAAAATTGGGAAGTGTGAGTACTCAATTCTGGTATTCTCTTTCAAGACTGTTTTAGTTATTCTAGTTCCCTTGGATTTCCGTATGAATTTTTGCATCAGCTTGTCAATTTATACAAAGAAACCAACTTGAATTTTGATGGGCATTTCATTCATCACTTTGTTTTTTGATAGCACTTCAAATGAATATGCTAGTTTATGTTTATGCACAAAATTTTGCTCCAGTAGCAATGTGGTCCCAAGTTTTCCCGTCAAACAATTAGAAAGCTTAAAAACACATGTTTATTTAGGATATCACATACAAACACAGGGTTTTAGTTTGTTTAATGACTTTATTTCCAACAGTTGTTACTGCTTATTAGTCATAAAAATCATCAAAATCATCGGTGGATGTGTTATGGTTTCTAGGACGTAAAGCAGCTTCAATTTCTGAGTTACTGTCATCAGACTCACCCCAGAAGGCTGGAAGAGAAAACCAGACAGTGATAATATCTCTCCATCTGAACAGCTGGACTTCATCAGCCAAATAGTTTAACTGGACCGGACCACTGGCCTGCATAAGACCTACCAGGGACAAGGAGGGATGAACCCGACAGATGCATCTGGAATGTGTGTCACTACAGCACTCATTCGCACATTTCAGTGTGTTCTATGGAAAACACTGCAGAATATTTCCTTCCCTTTTGTTGTGCCCAGCTCCTTGCTGCAGGATGGGGCTTTCAGGCCAGGATTACTCCGGAAGCAGGGTTAGCTGGGTGTTTCGTCAGGCCTGGGACTGCCTCAGCTCAGCTGCTCCTGCCCTTTGATCCCCTCTGGTCCCCACAAGGGAAGGTGCAGGGGAAGAAGAGCAGTGAGGTATGTGCTGAGACCAGGCTGTGCTTGCACATGGTTTACTTGGGAGGTGATCCTGGGAACCACGGGAGAGGCTGGAAGAGCGACGCAGGAAGAAAGGAAACCAACAGAGGGTGTGTTCATGAGGGGGCGGGCAGGGCACAAGGGGGCTCTGTCCTATAGGGCACCCTCTGAGAAACCAGAACTCCCCTCAAACTGTCTCAACAAAGAGTAAGGAGCTGGGGTTATTTACTGACCAACTTCCACTTCTCATTGGGGGTCATTCTCAAGTAGGACATCCACTCCCTGGTGCTCTGGGTGGCCCTGTGGGGGCTGGGCATGCTCCCACGGCCAGACAAAGCCCTCAGACAGATGCGCACTGCCTACGGCCACCAAAGGCCACGAGCGTGCTTGTGAGCTGCACTGTGATCTCCAAGAGGGCCGGAGAGGATGTGGGGGGGACACAGTCTGCTACACTGACCACCTCCATGACCACCGACATCTCTGCTGTACTCACTGCCATTCTGTGATGACTTCTTATATCCAGTCCCATCTCACCCTTTTCCAACCTTGGAATGCCTCCACCGACTGAGCAAACAGGTGGAGACTGGTCCCAATTGCAGCATTACAGGGTGCTCAAGCTACCAGTCCCACCCAGGTTGTTGGATTTACACCCATGCTCTCGATCACAGGCCACGGGGAAGGGTCTAAGCTGACATGAGCAGAGCAAGCCCAAGCTCCGCAGGGGACATGCCATAGTGCTGGCCTTCGAGGTAGGGGAGAGTCTCCCTGTGAGCTGGGGGTTCAAAGCTGAATAAGAACTCAAGGTGCTCAGGAAAAGGGAAGAACCTCATGAGCAAAGGCACAGAGGTACAACTGTGGTATCCAGGCACACCGCATTTTCCTATGCTTCGCAGAGATTGAGTTTTTTACAAATTCAAGGTCTGTGTCAACCCTACATCAGGCAAATCTATTGGCGCCATTTTTCCAACAGCATTTGTTCACCTTGTGTCTCTGTGTCACATTTTGGTAATTCCCTCATTATTTTAAACCTTTCTGTTATTATTATACTTCATAGAGGGACCTGTGATCAGTGATTATGACTTGCTGAAGCTCAGATGATGATTAGCATCTTTTAGCAATATTTAATTATTTTTGAAGTATTTTAAATTAATGCTGATTAACATTTTTGTAGACATAATGCTGTTGTACACTCAAGAAACCATAGTATAGTGTAAATACAATTTTATAGGCACTGGGAGACCAAAATTTTTATTTGGCTTTATTGCAGTGGTCTAGAACCAAATCTGCAATACCTCCAAGGTATGTCTTATATTTGGAAAAAGCTGGTTGTGACCTGACCCGAAGAGGACAAGACCTTGGAAGGAACACAGCTAGAAAGTAAGGAAGGGCCAGACCACAAAGGGATAAAGTTAGAGACTCTATCCTGCACCTAGTGGGGGGCACTAGCAACTTTTAAGTAGGCAGGTAAGAAGGCTCAGTGAAGTTTTAGATGCTGGTGGCCAGGTGGAAGGCATTCAGGACTTGGGGAGGGGCTGGATGTGAGGAAACCAGTTAAGGAGCCCTGTCATATCATGAGCAGTGGGTACTTTTGAGGCATTAGCTGTGAGGCTGGGGACAGAGGCAAAAAATATTTCATAGGTAGAATATACCAATGTTGGCAATCAGTTGGATGTGGAGGCCAGGATACCCTACAAATTCATGCTTGTGAATTAGAACGCTAAGCCACTGTGGCCCAGTGGCACCCCCATGTGTGGTCAGGTCCCAGCCCTGTCACTGAAGAACTGTGCCTCGAGCAGACCCTCTGATCCCTTCAGAGACTATGCCCACCCTGGGGAGAGCTGCAAGGGCCCCCTGTGATCACAGGCACCTTCATAGCCCTTACGTGAGGGTGCAGAAAACAGATAAAAGGTGCCCGACAACTCTCGGTAAAACACAAAATGAATTCTCTTACCTTTAGACTCTAAATTGGTAGGTAGTTTCTTTTTGTTTTCATGCCTGAAAAATAAAGAAATAGCCTAAGTCCTGAAAAAATAGTCCTATGAGACTGATATTTTTGCAATGAGCACATCAGCGAAATCCGGGTGATGCACTGAAAGGCCGGGCATTTTATGCGTGCTCCTCACCTTTTCTGTATTGTTTTGTTTTGTTTTTAAGATTTTGTTTATTTGTTGGAGACAAACAGATACAGAGAGAAAGATAGAGAATGAGCAGGGGGAGCGGCAGAGGGAGCAGGAGAAGCAGGCTCCTTGCTGAGCAGGGAGCCTAATGTCGGGCTTGATCCCAGGACCCCATATTCTCCAAGTCTTAAAGCAAGAAGAAAATGTCAGGACTATGGTGGCCAGAGGTATTTGCCGTGGTGGGTGGGTCACTGTTGTGACAGCATCATAGGGTCCCTGAGTGTGTTCCCTGCTGGTTCTGCAGAGACCGGGTCAGACTGCTCCCGTGGGCACTGCTTGTAGCGCTGGACAAGGAGCCCACGGGCAGTGAGGCAGAGCACTGACTTCCTGTCGACAGCCCTCTCAAAAACAAGAACGGGCAAAGTTTTGGCACTCTGAGACAAGCTACAAGTAAAATACTTGAGAAATGTAAGTATTCTGGACACCAGTGTGTAGGCTTCTAGGTAACCCATGCACAAAATGCTAGTGTCTATGACATCTAATACCTAGCAATGTGCTCCTGCCAAGGTATTCACTGGCATTCAGATTTATAGACTATTTCATTAAAACAGATTCCATCCAGGCTTTTAGATGAGTAGAATGAAGAAAAGACAGACCCCAATGTGCACGGTCCCTGCTCAGGGTTAGGACCCTAGTCCTCCTGATATAGGGAACCTTGTAAACTCACCTTCTCCCTCCCTATGGCTAGCCTATGCTTAAAAACCTGCTGTTTGCCAGAGCTGCCATAATTTATGGATTTGGTTTGTTTTTTTCTTTAGAATAAGCTCTACTCAGGTATAATTTTTCTAGGCTCAATATCTGCCAACACTCCCTTTAAACTTGGTGCCTATTCCATGATCTGCCATGACCTCAGCTGCATGCAACTATTTCCCCACACAGAGGGGCCAGCTCTGTGGCCATGTAAGAGGGCCTGGCACTCACCAACAGTCACAGAGGTGGCAGGGAAGGTGGCCGCCATCCACATGGGTCCATCTGACATGAAGTACTAGCCCCCTCCCCACCCCTAACACACACACACACACACACACACACACACACTAAATGCAACTACTGGGTTGTGTGTTGTCTACTGTTTACCTACTTCCCATTTCATACCGACACTGGTCCATATGGGAGAGCAGAGGTGGATTTGACAATGCTGGTGGGGTACAGAGAGGCTAATTTTCCAGGTGTAGTCCAAGTAATGAGAGAGAGCTGTAGGGGAAGAGAGCAAGAGTGCCAAGGGCTGGGAGAACTTGGAGCACAGGGTAGGTGATGGGTGCCTGCAGGGCATCTCTGCAGGGTAGTGGGGAGCCCTTGGAAAGAACAAGGGCACTATGGCCCCCACCACTTCTCTGTGCTCCAGAAATATGGCCAGTGTTCATGTGCTAGCTCTACTTGGATGCTTCCAAAGTGCCTTGTGGTCAACATGCCCATCCATTACCAAATTCACAATCTCCCCAGTGTGGTTCACTTCCCCTGTTTGGCTAGGCCCCTCCTGTCTCAGCCAACAACACCTGGACCCTCTGCTCCCTCCCCGACCCTTTCCATTCCTCTGCCCTCCTGCACCCAATCAGCCCCTACCTAGGTCCTGCCAATAGGCCCCCCAGTACTTTGTGAAGTCCTTGCTCTTCCCTTTGCATTGCTGCTACCCAGCCAACTACACCAGCATTTTTGCCTACATTTTGTAACCGCCCCTAGTAGGTGATGCCACAAACACTGCATCCCCTACAGTCCATTTTCCACTCGGAAGCAAGAGTGAACTCGTCAAAACACAAACCTGATCACTCCACTTCCTCGCTAAAGACCCTTGATGCCTTCCTGTTGTTTTTTGGCAAAAGCCCTAAATCCTGAACAGTACCTCCAAGGCTGATCCCCAGACTTGGTTGGGTCCTTCTGCTACAACCTCCCCATCGCTCCCCTCCTGCGCTACCACCACGATAGTAGTCCTCATCCAAGTTGCCATTTCACAAGCATCTGTGTAACTAACACATGTGTGATCACGCCCCCTCCAGAGTATGAGGTCTGTGAGGGCACAGACCCTACCTGTTTTGGCTCAGGGTAAACCCAGTGCTTTGCACTTAGTGGGTGCTCAGGGACTGTGTATGGAATGAAAAGAGGAACCTCACTAAGACCAGGGCCCTGCTTAAAGACACCTGACCAATATGTGCTGACACAGTATTTGATTTGCAGGTTTCTGCTTATGGGATTTCAGAATCAGGTTTAAGTTTCTTATTGGAAATATGCAAGAAATAAGTTGCAGAACTAAACATGTGCAGTTCACCCACTGAGAAAGGTGGAGAATGCTTCTAGGTGTTTCCTACTCCATCCCCACATCTTTGGGGAAATTCTTTTTCCCTGTAGGAAGCCATCTCTGCACGCCAGAAAGTGTGTGACACCCCAAAGTTGATCTGAATCGTATAATTCTTCAGGTGAACATTTCTTTTGGAGCTATACCTAACATGTAAAGCTCAGATGAGGCCCAGGGGCATGGTGGGAGAACATTCCCTGTAACTAGATATAGCCAATTTGTCTAGCTACTACAGCAAATTAGAGACAAAACATTTTCAGTTTGGAAAGCAGAAGAAATGGAAGAGTTAGTCTTACAGGCCATGAGATAGGGTCACCATAGCCTGTCACACATGCTTGGAATCAGACTGCCTCATCTTCCCTGAGAGAATGCAAGTAACATTTCCATCTTATAATGCCCAGGTTGGCAGAGGTTTGCTGTAATGAGCCAGAGAGCAAAAGCCTTGGGCATTGTGCGCCATCTGGTCTTAGTCACAACTGCTCGCTGCTGTGGTTGTGGCATGACAACAGTTGTGAACAATGTGTAAACCGGTAGACATGGCTGTTACAATTCAACCTCTACAGACAGGCACTACAGTTTGAATTTCATAGGACTTTCAGGTGTCATGCAACATTATTCTTCTTTGGATTCCTCCCAACCATTTAAAAATGTAAAAACCACTCTTAGCTTGCTGGTTGTACAGGACCAGGTGGCGGCCAGGCCTGGACTTTGCCTTGGGGCCACAGTGCCCCAAGTAACACAAGTAACACAAGTAACCCCAAGCCCACAGTAACAAGCCTGTTACATGGGTGATGTGTGCCATACTTGCAGCCCATCAAAGAGCCTGCCTTTCCCCTGCAGTTTTCATGGTAACTCCTGGAATCCAAGACAGCAGATTTGACTATTTCCCATGGTTAGACTTTAGACTTTACTTTTTTTTTTTTTTAGACTTTACTTTTAAATGCTGCAGATTTTCCCAGTAGGTTAGGCAATTTCTCCCCTTAGCTGTACAGTAAACACCATGTACCCATGAAGGGGATGCTCGATTGTTAACCTTCTGCCATATTGGCCTTATCACATAGCTTCCCTCTTTCTATCCAACAAGCTATCTTATTTGTGATGAATTTCAGTAATTGTTTAGAAATTCCCGTCATTGATAAATCAGATTAGGGGAACTCAAGTCAAAGTCACTTTTGTGCTCATCCTTGCTAAACTTGAGACGTTAAGGTTGGCCAGGGTCTTAATAGGTTACAGTCTGAGAGCAGTACCTGGCACTACGTATGCAATCATGGTAACACACAGAGTATTAAAGAAATAGTTGAAATTATGGGCGCCAACTGTCCATTTTATCGCAGTACAAGGCTAATGTAGCTAGAAATAGTTAATCAGATTAACACAGTCAACATCAACACAGTTAGATGGCAAGGTCTATTGTAAACATGAAGTTTTGCTTTGTGGAACCAGCAAGTAGAGTAAAAAATGAGCTGTGGAAAGCCCATGAGTTTTTCTAGGAAATCTATTATTAAATTATAGCAGAGCATTTATGGTTTGATTATCAATCCAGCGCTTTCACTGCCTAGGTGGTGGGGCCCAGGGAGGCTGAGCGGGTTTGTCTCAAGACACACAGTGCTAGCAGATGGAGGGGACGAGGTGGGACAGAGCTCCTCCTGGCGCACGGATACTTCCCAAAGGCACACATTGCAAACACCTTTCCCCACAGGAACCGGTGAAAAGTGGTCACACAGTAGGGTGGGGAGAACCTACGTTGGGACTGGTCCCTATCCCAGTGTTGGACTGCTGATGGGAGACAGTGTCAGCTCTGGGGCCAGAGAGCCTCTGCCCACCCCCTATCGCCAGCCCCCATACTCAACTCTGCTCCCTGTGTGGCCCTGGGCAAGTTCCCTACCTCTCTGAGCATCCGTTTTCTGTCCGCAAAATGGGGGTAGTAAGGTCTTCCTTGCAGTGTCCTGGTCAGCTCTGAGACAATCACGCTCAACAGCCTGGGAGCAGCAGGTCTCAGGCAATGGCCCTGCCACATGTTTACAGCTTTTGGGTGAACAAGGGCATGTGCTTGGTTTAGTGATGTGCAGTCATGGGGGTCCAAGTGGAGGTGACAGGTCTTCTAGCACAGTGGCTAAGGAAAGGGAAAGTCTGGGGACAGACTGAAAGGCAACAGGCCCAAGATGCATGAAGTCTTCTCCCTGAGGAGCCTGATGGGTGTGATGGGGAAGGGACCAGGCAACTGCCTCTGCTGGGCCTGGCACGTGCAGATGGGCCAAACATCTCCTCTGCAATGGGTTGTTCATTCGTTTGCTCACTCACTCATTCACTTTCTCATAACTCCCATACAGGTGACACTACACATCAGCTCTGTGCTGGGGCTGCGGCCACAAGCAAGATACATTTCACCTCTGCCTGGGCCTCTCATGCTTCAGTGGGGAGACAGACAGCAAAATAAGAACTGTGACATCAGCCAAAAAAGGCAACTGCAGGGTGGGCCAAGAATTGACGGCAGCAGAATTAGGGGGCAACAGCCAAGCCCCCAACATGTGCCAAGAGCCCACAAGCCCTTGTCAAGTTCAGGGCCAGGAGCCAGACATCCTTTCCCCAACAGACAGGATGGCAGTCAGGTAAGGAACCCAGGAAGCCACTCAAAATGTGCACACCCAGTGTGCTTCCTGGAAGCCAAATGTAGAGTGTGTGAGCAGAGTGTACACAGTCAAAGTTGACTACAAGAGTCTCCCTTGGGAAACGTGCATGTGCACATGGCCTTTCCTCTTCCACATGCTTGTACAGAGACCTCTGTGGAACACTCCCTGTGGTAGGGTAAATGATGCTGCCCAGAGGTGAGAACATCTAAGACAAATGCCCGAGTGAATGGTAGAGCTCTATACAGATGTTCACTCAATCAGCAAGTTCTATGGTTTTTGAGCACTGGTGGCCAAGAAAAGCCCCCCAGACCCTAGTGAGGAGCTCACAGTGGGGGCAAGGTACCTGCAAATGGTTACTACCCCTATGTTACAGATGATGCTAGAACTAGCCATGGCGCCACACGAGGGGCATCTTGTATGACCAGATCCTCTGCTTAGGAAACTTTTAGAAGGTTAATAGTTAAACCTTGACAATCTAGTAGGCATTGGCCAGGTGAAAGAATGGGGCAGAAACATTCCAGCAAAAGAGCAAGACTAGAAGCTGGCGTATATGACCCAGCAGGTTGTATAAGGACATGACATGAGGCTGTCCAGTGATCATAGGGCATGTGGGAACAGGCTGGGGGGCACTGAAGATGATGGGACATGTGGTACTTGAGTGGGACCATGGGAAGAGGAATCTGGAAAACAGTCAGTCCTGGGGGGATATCCCAATATTAGTAAGACAATGACTTTCAACCTCATGGTCAGTATCATTGTTTTAAACGGAAAAAGTGTCCACAGTCTGTTAACAAACTACCCAAGTTATTGTGACTTTGAGGCCATGTCAGCAGAGTCTGGCAATGAGACTCTTAGGATGGATCCTGCTGAGCAGGGTGTATGGTGGTGGGGACAATGGGGAGGGTCTCCTACTGGGAAGTGCCCTTCTGGTTCTAGGCTCTTACTCTAAGACTGAAAATAACTAGTAAGAATATGTGGTCTATAGGGGCACCTGGGTGGCTCAGTCATTAAGCCTCTGCCTTCGGCTCAGGTCATGATCCCAGGGTCCTGGGATGGAGCCCTACATCGGGCTCTCTGTTCAGCAGGGAGCCTGCTTCCCCCCACTCTCTCTGCTTGCGTCTCTGCCTACTTGTGATCTCTGTCAAATAAATAAACAGAATCTTTAAAAAAAATTTTAAAAAGGTGTGATCTATAGACCGAATTCTAATTTTAATGATTTGACTGCTAGCTAGAATTGGTATTAAAATGTCTCAAACAGCATCTTCGGCTAGAATTTTTCTTAGAAGAGACATATACTTCTGAAAAATAGAAGGCATGAAATAATTCAGAAAGAAAAAAAACCCACAGGTATGCCAACAAATCTTTGTAAATAGTAATTTCAAGTTTTAAGAGCAGACAGAAAGCAGACACAGTTTTAATTTGACAAAGTCCGAGCGCCCCCTGATGGTTAGCCAGGGACCCTGCAGCAGATGCCTTTTCTTTTCTTTTCTTTTTTTTGGGGGGGGGGGTAAAGCTGCCTAGGGGTCAACTTGTTAACTCCTTCCCTTCAGCTAGTCAAGCAAGGGACTGCTCTTCCATGCTCTGTGTAGAAAAAATAAAGTATGTGGGTTTGTGAGGAGAAACATGTAGGATATTTAGGCAGCTGCTTATTCAACAGCATTTAAGGAGAATGTAGATTTGTTTAGCCAGAGACAGGGAATGGGGACTTTAATAGGAGAACCTAAAGGACTTCCAGAAAAACTGCATTTTTATTTCACTGGTACCGATTCCTTGTGATCTTTGTATTAGCCCAAGGGAAAATGGCACAGTGACCAGGCAAGAAGAGAGATCTCAGGGTCCCCACCAGAGCATCAGCTGCAACCTGGCGCCCTCCACTGGCCACGTGTGTGGCTGCAGGGTGAGCACAGAATGCCACCCACAGTGGCCCTGCCAGGGTGCTGCGCCTGGGTGACTTCTGCTACCTTTCCCCCAGGCAATTATGTTGCAAGCACACAACCTTTTCTTCCCGTAAAATGTTATCTCGATCTGGCCAGTAAACTGAAGTTACACAGGGCAGGCTGTTAAAATATACTCTCCATTGAATAAATGGATCCCGGAGCGCGAAAACTGCTTCCTTGGGAAGGTAAAGCGAGACAATGTTTGCAGAGGAGAGGAAGCTCTGGCATGCACCCCTGAACAAAAGGGAACAAGTGGTCTTTACTCGGAGAACGGCTTCCTATTAGGACTCACTCCTTCGTACATTATGCCTTTCATCCCCACTCAACCACAAAATGATTTTGCTGAAGCAAATACAATGGTAGAAAAAGATTTACACTGAAAGAATCTTTAATAATAAACTGTTGCCGATCTGCCTACTTGCCCGTGATTTATAATACAATAAACATCGGATTCTATTACGGCTCATGCACTGGAGTTGCTGCTCTGAAAAACGGAATATGAAAGCACCCGGATCCCACCACCATCACAATGAAATGAGCATGTATAAATGTGCTAAGAGTATCTCTTTGCATCTTTTATAGCTTGTGTGTATTAATCTGTAACGCTTATTAAGAAAGTCATTGCTATGCAAAGCAGCACCCAATCCCTTTCTCTGGCTTTTCAACAGAGTGCACTGTTTAGCCAATAGGACGGACCCTCTGGCCCTCATTCTGCATTCATCACAGGCAACATTTGCACAATGTATCTCTCAAAGGCGGCTGAAAAGAAGGCCTTAATACTCATGTAAACAACTGCAAACCAATTACTTAATGAATCAGGCCCACACATAATGAGGTGCAGACAAAGAGCTATAAATGCATTTTTGCACCCAAGCCGCTGCTTTAAAGTAAAATCCCTCAGCTGTAGTTTGGGCTTAACTAGCACATCATAATTATTGTCTCTAGGACATCAGAGGAAGCCATTTTTTTTTAAGGTCCAGCAGGGTCTTTTTTTTTTTTTTTTTTTTTTGAGGTTGCTCATCAGCTCACTGACAAAATAGAGCAAAGAAGAATTTTTAAAAGTGCTACAGCAGCACCGCACTGTTATGTTTATTCTCAAGTACTGGGTTTCGAGACCACTTGTAAAAGCAATAAAGCACGAGGAGTGACTGCAGTAAGTGGGATCCTTAAATGTAAGCCTCTAAGAAATTTCAGTGAATCCAGGCACAAACCACAAACCTAGAGCTCTCCAAAGCCCAGCACAGCAACCACACCATGACAAACAGCACACCGAACCCACACACTCAACACCCAGGCCTTTTCATCACTGGATTATTATCAAGGGTCTAGAACCAAAGATTCCTTGAAGACATTTTTCCCCCCTTCTGAAAGGGGGGTGATAAGATGACTTGTAATTTATTTAGAAAAATAATTTCACGTAGGAACGATACGTCCTTGCCTCAGAATGAAGGGGGAAGAAAGTGTGAATTGACTTTAGTGACATACAGACACAAGACTGAGGTAATGTTCTTGGGGCCCAGCTGCTTTCTAAATGTATTTTAAAACTGACTCAGGTTTGTATACCTATAAAGACAAGTTAAAGAAGAATTGAACTTTTTTGTGCCCCTAAGATATAATAGAAAAGAGCACTTCTAACAATCTTTAACAATTACAGGATACATTATTGAGCCAAATGGTAATAGGATGCCCTAAAACTACCTGTAGAACTCACTACCTTTAAAATTTCCTTTAGAAGACCCAGAATTGAATTTACCCCCAAAATATAACACTTTAGCACTCTTCCTGTTCCATGATTCATTTCCTCCCACTTCCTTCAAAAACAAGGATGAAAACCCAGGTATTACAGATGCTAATTTCTGAGAACTACATGAGTGATTTTCTAAAATTGAACTTGTCAGGTTTCTAAATGAACGATCTAATTTTAGAAAATCAATGTCATTTCAAGATATTCTGAGTCCTAAAAATATCATAATTATTTTGTTTGTTTTTACAATGCTTTTCAAAATAAAAGTGAAAGCATTTTAAAAATACTAGATTTCTGGATCAAATCACTTTATCTTATGCGACACCATATATGACATTAGATATATAAAGTTTCTGTTTTAAAATTTCATCAGGGTAAGAAGTTAATTAAAAAGTAACACAATAATCTAAAGGACATTGCTTAAATGAGAACTGTTATCACAAAAGGAAATTTGTGCAGTTTTAAGCAACATGCAACCCAAAGCCAAAATGGTAGGTGTCTCCTCGGACAACTGCTTCTGTCCCCACTGTTAAATTCTTTTTGACCCAATGCTACTGCATGGTCAGTATTTCATGTTGGAGACAAATCCAGCACACAACTCACCAACTCATGTATTGTTGCCTAGAAAACTTACGAGACGGGCTACAGTTTCCACAGATGTGAAAGTATAAATTTTGTTCTTTATGGACAATAAGCAGGGAAGTTGCAGGTAAGGAAAGGGTAACCCAGCCCAAAGGCTTGGTGAGAAAGAGGAATACGAAAACAAATCCCAGGCAATTGCCAGTATATATGTCAGCCGCCTCAGGAAGAAGAAATAGGCCACTTTATTTCTTTTAAGGCCCGATGTTTTCTCTCTGCCCTTTTCCGACACCCTTCATTGTGTGGTCTCTAAGCAGCCCTACTGCGAGCAGCTGTAGACGCTAATTTGTGGTTCACTGAGGTGTCAATTGAGTCTTAAACCAATGAAACAACAGCTGCAAAACAATGCTTGGCTCTGGTGCAAATATTTCCAAAGGTAGACTGAAGTTTCTACTGTTATTTCAGCTCAACAAAACCCCAAACCGTAACCTTCCCTCGAGTCACACAACAAAATAATATGCAGCCAGAGTTTCATTCATTACAGAGTGACATTTCTCATCTTGTCAACGCTGTTCAGAAAGGCTTTCACGACTTTACCTTGACAAAGGACTTCCTTTGCTCAATGAAAAACTAGCCTCCGACACGATTTTGTTAGTTGTCTTTGTCTTGAATGTCCCACTGCCAATGTTCAAACCTGTGATAAGCACAAACGTGGAGAGTGAGTGCCGGTCGCCACACAGCAAAGAAACGCACTGAATGGAGCAGCAGCCGCACAATAACTTTGGTGAAAGAAACGTTGACGGGGAAGATGCTGTTCAAGCCACAGAAGGCAAGGGAGCTTCTGAGGCAAGGAACATGTTGGCAGCATACTGAAAGGAAGTGTGTGTGTGTGTGTGTGTGTGTATGTGTGTGTGTTTGTGGTGGTGAGGGGGATGTTTCTGGGACAAACAGAAACCACAAAAAGTAAAAGTCACTCAAAGAGCTCTATTTTATTTTATTTTTTTAAGACTTTATTCATCTATCCGACAGACAGAGATCACAAGTAGGCAAGAGGGGCAGGCAGGGAGAGAGAGGAGGAAGCAGGCTCCCCGCGGAGCAGAGAGCCTGATGTGGGGCTCGATCCCAGACCCTGGGACCACGACCTGAGCCGAAAGCAGAGGCTTTAACCCACTGAGCCACCCAGGCGCCCCAAAGAGCTCTATTTTAAATGACCAAGACACACAAGTACACACATGGATCTCTTCCCTGGCACTAAGCACTGATAATCCACCTTATTGTAACATGTGGACACGGGCAGTGAGAGATCACCAAAATGATCGGTGCTGGGAACCAGGTCTCAGAAATCTCTGACACCCCAGGGTGACAGTTACCCCTCTGCCAAATCCTCTTTTTCCCATCTTGTGGAGAAGAATGAACCTCCATTGAAAGCCATCAAGGCTCCTCTTTACCCAGCGTGAAAAGGTTGATGGGAAGATGCACAATCTACCTCTTCCCTGGAGAGAGGGAACCAGACCGTCCCCACAGGGCGGGCCTGACCCCCCACCTCCTGGGTGCCCTTGGAAGTGTTGGTTACCAGTCTGATTCTGAACTGGTGGTCACTGGTGTCATGGATGGAGAGTGCACGGGCATCGCTGAGAAAAGCATCGGCCGCGCTTCTGACCTGTAACTTGCTCGCCTCACAGAAGCTCCATAGCCAAGTGATGTGCTTAACAAGGTGTCCACATTTGCCCGAAGAGAGTCCCCACATGCTTAAAAAGACGAGGTCTTTTCAGACATGAGAACAAAGGCACAAGGTTTAAGTGGCTTGCCTTAGTGACAGGTCCAGAGACACAGCCTAAGACATCTGACACAAAAAGTAACTGAAATCTGCACTTCTTCCATAGTTAGAGTTCAGGGTGCACACCCCTCCTACTATCTGTAACAAACTTGTGAGGTCTAACAGGGATGCATGGCTTCCATTTCCCTCTGACCTCCCAGCCCACTTTCTGTTTTTCTTTGGAGCTCAGAGAAGTTCCTGGGATCAGAGTGGGTGTGAATGTGAAAAAGTAATCATAACCAAAGGTAAAGCAAATGCCAGAAGCAGCATCCAACTACAACAATAACCAGGACCACGAGAAACACTTCTTGATCCCAGTGCTAGAAAATCTGGATACTTGCAAAGCACACAGCATCATTTTGAGGGTAGGGCACGGAAACTGAATGTAGGGGTGCCTAATGATACAACCTATCACTTCATTTACGAATAGGTTAATCAATGGATATATTAGTTATTACTATATAAATAGTACTAAGCCATTTGACTTATCCTTTGAACTTGTCCAATGAACTATAGCAAATATATTTACCACAAACAGATTTGTGGAGTCATCTTCCAAATGTGGTGTGTGATGATGGGCTGTACTGCTCTGAGAGAGGCCTCACTCTCTTGAGGCCCCATCTGTAACACGGGGGGTTAGAGAAATACTTTCTAAGATCCCTTTGGACTCTAATTCTGTGACTCAAAAGTGAAGGAGGTGATGAAAAGCCCAGTTGAGGGTTCACAAGTGTTGTATCTTTCCAAAGTGCTGAGACTACCATCAGGTCTTCTTTCTGTAGCCCCTGCACCCCTGCTTTCTACAGCAACAGACAGCATGGTCTCATGTTTGTGGAGATGAGGTCACCACCACCAATGCTCTTCAAGGACTTTTCTCTAACAGGTGCTGTGCTGGGCATTTAACTTGCAGTGACTCACTGCATCCTCAAAACAACCAAAATAACTGAACTTTGCAGCAACTGATTCTAACACTAATATTATCTAGGAAATAGCTCCCCAAAGACAGACAGTGAAGTCTGAACCATAAGTACGTCCCTCCAAAAAAAAAAGTCTCTCATGAGACGATTGGGAAACCTGGATATGGATTGGGAATTACGTGATTTTTTTTTTAAAAGATTTTATTTATTCATTTGACAGATAGAGATCACAAGCAGGCAGAGAGGCAGGTAGAGAGAGAGAGGAGGAAGAAGGTTCCTCGCTAAGCAGAGAGACCGATGTGGGGCTCAATCCCAGGATGCTGGGATCACGACCTGAGCCGAAGGCAGAGGCTTTAACCCCCTGAGCCACCCAGGCGCCCCGGGAATTACGTGATTTAAAAAAAAATCACTATTCTGGTAGGTGAAATTAAGACATGATTGTTTATATAAAAATAAGAAAGTCATTAAAACATACTTTAATGCATTTACTTTCTCAAAGGGAGCTGAGGTGACTCATACTAAAAAAAAAAGGTGTAATAAGAGAAAATTCACTAAGAACAATAAAAATACAATAACAGAATGTATGAAAACAAAGAAAATTACAGTTCCAACAGGGTCCTGGAATCAAGCCCTGCATCGGGCTCTCTGATCAGCTGGGAGCCTGCTTTCCTTCCTCTGTCTCTGCCTGCCTCTCTGCCTACTTGTGATCTCCCTGTCAAATAAATAAATAAATAAAATCTTTTTAAAAAAATCCAATGTTGAAGGAACGATATTTAAGCTTAAAATTTAGTTTTACTGTGACTTAGAGTATTTTCATTTAAAGAGCTCCAAGTCCTCCAACATTCTGGGGAGGGAAGGTGGCCTGGCATGATGTTCCCATTGATGATTAAGAAACTGAGAAATGTAGGGAAGGGAAGGAATTTGGGGTATATCCAGTGGAGTTACTATCACAACATCCCAGGTAGAAACTGAGGGTCTTTTTAGCTCTTTGCTGCCATGCTGGGAGCCAGCACATATCTAGGAGGGGAGACTTCTAAACAGTTATTCATTACGAACTGGAAAAGTACTGGTTTAGTCTGATCTGGTGACAATTTGTTACAGAGCAATACCCAGAAACCTTTCAAGGATGACTGCCCTTGCCTGAACACAGCACTGGCTGCCAGCCCATGTACCCCAGACACTGGCTTCAGGTGCTGAGTATGCCCTGCTTACCTGATAGCTGTAACACAGAAACATCTGCCTTTTGGAATTTGTCTTCAGTGTGATTTATATTATCCTGCAGGGTAGACTGCTTCAGCAACTGGTAGGCTTTTGTTTCTACAGATTTAAAAAAAGACACAGATAAGTGCATATCCACATGCAAAAGAACGAATTTGGACCCCTGCCTTACACTACACAAAAATCAATTCGAAATGGATTACAGACTTAAACACAAGACCTAAGACTATTAAATCTCTGGAAGAAAACATAGCAGAAAAATTTCAGGACAATGGACTTGGCAATGACTTCTTGGATGATACCATGGTGAAACCGAGTTGACAAAATTAAAAATGGACAAATGGAACTCTAACAAACTTATAAACTGTTGCACGTCAAAGAAAAAAAAATGAACACAGTGAAAAGGCAGCCTACAGAATGGGAGACAATGATTGAAATAACATATCTGATTAGCGGTTAATATCCAGAACATATAAGGAACTCCAACAACTTGACACCACCCAGTGAAAAGATGGGGAAAGAACCTGAACAGACCTTTCTCCAAAGAAGACATACAAATGGCCAATAAACACAAGAAAAGATGCTCAAAATCACAATCATTAGGGAAATGGAAATGAAAAACACAATGAGATAATCACATCCGACCCACCAGGATGGCTACTATCAAAAGAACGGAAAATATCAAGCATTAGCAAGATGCAGAAAAGTTGGAACCCTGTGCGCTACTGGTGGGAGTGTTTTCGAGACGGTGCCACCATTCTGGAAAATACTATCAACGTTCCCCAACAAGTCACAAACAGAACTGCCACATGATCCAGCAATCCTACTTCTGAGTATATATTCAAAAGAACTGAAAGCAGGGTCTTGAAGAGATATTGGCACACCCGTGTTGACTGCAGCCAAGAAATAGAAGGCACCCAAATGTCCATCAAGAGATGATAAGCAAAATGCAGCATAGACACACAACTGAATATTAAGAGCCTTTAAAAAGAAGGAAATCCCAACACATGCTACAACACAGATGAACTTTGAGGGCACGATGCTAAGTGAAATAAGCAGTCTGAAAAGAACAAATACTGTATGATTCTGGACATATGACATTCTGGACACTGACTATTGAAAGTAGTCAAAATGATAGAAACAGAAAGTGGAAAGGTGGTCACTAGGGCAGGGAAAAAGGGGAAGGGGAAATCAGTGTTTGGTGGGTATAGCAGTTCAGTTGTACAAGATGACAAAGTTTCAGGCAGCTGTCGCACAACAATGTGACTGTATTGAATACTACTGAATTGTACATTTAACTTGGTTAAGATGGTAAATTTAATGTTATGTATTTTTTTTTATCATGGTTAAAAAAAAAGTAGAGTGACCAGACATCCCAATTTGTCCATGACAATTCAGGTTTATGCCTATTGTCCTAGTATGACTATGAATTGAATCCCCTTCTGGGATAGTGACTTAGCTGGTCATCCAGACCAAATGTAGTATGTTGATAAAGTCTGGCTACTGAATGAAGAAAAAACACCCCTGTAAAAAACATTAGAACACTGATGGGATAGTTGATATACTGATAAATTATTATTAATTGTTTTAGTTGTGGGAAAAAAGACATAAATATAAAATATTCTTTCTAAAAACGATTTTATTTATTTGAGAGAGGGTGAGCAAAAGCGTGAGAGCGTGGGGTGAGGGGGCGAGGGGTAGAGGAAGAAGCAGACTCCTCACTGACCAGGAAGTCTGATATGGGGCTCAATCCTGGGACTCTGGGATCATGACACGATCCAAAGGCAGACACTTAACCAACTGAGCTACCCAGACACACCAACACAGAAAATTCTACTACCCAGAGAGAAGTTTCTTAAATTCTTCCTATGATGTTAACACTGTTCAAATGCAAGCAAATTATTTTTTGAACTGTCACTTTTTAGAAATTCTGAAAACAAACAAAAAACAATTTAGTTGAACCCAGGTTTCAAGACTCGAAGACCCGTTGTAGGAGTTTATCTGAAGTGGCCAAATTCCAGTCATTATTTTGAGTGAAGCTGTGGTTAAGGCTCCACATCCTAGTAAAATGGTTTCTCTCTTCTCTTGGCCTTGCAGAAGTCACTAGAGGAACAAATTCAAGAGTTGCACTGATCGCCTTGGTCTCCCAGTCCCTCTGAGGCACTCCTGGCTCTAGAGGGCAGCGAGGGCCGGGGAAAGGCTGGGTGAGGGCAGGAGGGCCAGAAAGACCAGCAGCCACAGGATATGTGAAGAGGCCCGCAGCTGAGAAAATCGAACCAAGGCTTACTGTAGGGACAGAGCAAAGCCAGATGCCCCAGAGGGATCAGCAGCAGGTCCACAGGACAGGGGGCCCTGCAGGGCTTCTAATCATGTCTGCCCCAAGTTACCGTGGGAAGACTGTTGGGAACAATGACGAATAAAAGCTAGGTAAAGGACAGGAGTGACATAACCTTCCCTATCACCTCATGTCTCCAGGATACCTGAATGAAACCGATAGGACAGACATAACAAAAAAGGATCCACGGCTGTATCTTCAATTCGGCCACAAAAATAAAAGGATTCCTGCTGTCAGCACCAGGGGCTTGCATTCCTGCGTTTGCTGGCTCCATTTAAGAACTTAACCATGAGCCCCTTATTACTGGATTAAAACTACTGTCACACTGAAGCGTAAGAATATAACTTCTCTTGCCCTACTGAGAATCAATCAAGATAAAAATAAGTATTGAAAATGAGCATCATATTTTGGAATGCTAAATGATATATAATTAAAATATGTACAGATCAAGGACTCTTAACTCTTAACTCTGAAATTAGTAACTTCTAAGGCAACATTTTTAAACACTGCTGGATTATGAAATCAGTTTGGCGCATTGGAACCAGATTTGTGAAAAATTTAATACAGAAAACACCAGATACAGTGCCTGCAGAATGTGTGTGTGTGTGTGTGTGTGTGTGTGTGTGTGTGCGCGTGCGCGCATGCATGCTGGCCTGGGACAGAAAGTGTTTCTTGCTGTTGATGAGTCTCATTGTCCTAGGATAGCTCCAATAGGATGGCATCATAATACTCTCCAATTAATCCTAATGTCCATATTATTTCAGAGTTGTAAGGTTATTTGGAGAGAGGCGAGATATTAATAAAATCAAAGACAGAGCCTCTGGATTCTAAGTAGGTAAAACATCACTGTAAAGGAGGGGAAAATGTACTGTTTTGTTTTTATTTTATAAAAACTTTCCAGCATTTAGGATCTAAGTCCAGAGCATAATGACCGTATGCTATTTCTGCATTCAATTACACTTAATTGGTCAAGGAAGAGATAAGTAAAGACAGACATTTAACAACAACAAAACACAGAGGCTCCTGGCAGCTGGAGGCTGAGATTGGGGTTCCTCTCCTTTATTATCTTAAGGTAAATCATTTCACTCCAGTGAGCTGGCTCTCCTCCTGCTTCTCAGAGACCAGGAAGACATGTGCCTTTTATTTTCAGGAGAGGTTTTTTGTGAAAAATGGCAGGCTAGTAGTTGAAAGTAATTTCAGATTTGGAGGGATTAAATGTTCCATCCAAATATTAAACAGTACTGATATTGTTACTGGTCTAAGTCTAGCAAGAGAGAAATGTGAAGTGAGTTCACTCTTAGCATTTTACTATTCTGGAAAGATCAGCCATTTCCATGTTCTACATACTTTCTGTCCTGGTTTCCTTTCCTTCTTTTTTTAAATTGAGGTATAACGACCTACAACATCATATTAGTTTCAAGTATACCACATAATGAATGATTCAGCATTTGCATGCACTGTGAAATGATCACCACAATAATAATAAATCCATCACCTTAATAGTTACATTTTTTTTTCTTGTGATGAGGACTTTTAAGATTTACCCTTCTTTCCTTCTTAAGGGACTTGGGCTCTGTAACTGGGCTGTGGCCTTTCCCTTCAAGGCTGCTCCAAGTCAGCTTTGAGAGAGAGCTCATGTCTCCTGTTCCATTCAACCAGAGCCCAACCCCCTTCCCAACCATGGATCCTCACTGGTATTTGATCCTTAAACCTTCTATGGGCCTTCTCTAATAAGTCACTGAAGCCCACCCGGACACATTTTATCTGAAGCTGCCCTGAGCTGAGTGATAGAGGGTTTCGGCAAAATCAAGCTGAGGACTGCTGGGCACATCACCTGCCGCATTCCCATGCCTGATTCCTTCAATGGTTTAATGGCAAAGTGAAGCTTAAAAAGGAAAAGGATTAAATGCATTCACTTGGAGGAATAAACACTAATGGAGAAAGGACCAGAGACACCAAAACAGCTGGAGGAGTTGGAACAGACTATGCTTTTGGCCATCAGGAGGTCTGTGTTGGGGATCAGGTGCTCAGAGCTGGGAGTCACTCTCCCATGGAATGTCTACACCCTTATTTTAGCCAGTAGAGCTGCAATAAACAACATATGAAGGACTGGGAGCTCACCCAAAAGTGGTTTGGTGAAAAAAAATAATCAGGAGAGGCTAAAGGCTGCCTAGCCTAGGTTGAAAAAGGGGAAGCAGGGTTCAGGCACACAGATAGTGCACACAGACAGGACAGGGCAGGACTGTAAATGCAGGTGCTTTCTAGGGCCAAGCAGGCACCACACATAAGGGACTCTGGCATGGTGGGAGTGGTGGGAAGGGGAGCCCCACAGCAGGCTGGAGAGCTCACGTCTCATCCAGAGAGGACCGTTGTTATCTGGTGACAGTCAATTGCTGCCAGGTGTGAAAGAGGGACAGACTTCTTGCCAGACTTCTAACTTTTTTAAAAAATAAAACCCTGCACAGGCCAAACAGAACATTCCTGTAACCTTAGAACTTGAAGGTGGTGAGCAAGTTTTTCTGTGTTCACTGTATAAGCACAAGAACCCTTAGAGAAAAACTTCAGTCAAGGGATGTAAGTTCGAGGTCAGGAAAAGCTTCCTCAGTTGAAAGTTGATTATGGCGGGGGCGGGGGCGCGCTGCAAGAGCTGTGTGATTTTTAAATAGCCATCTGTATCAAAGGGACCAGACTGCACAGTCTTTGGAGGAAAGGGTACAGTTTTTGCTAGGGGTCTGCAATAATTCAGATATCCTCCTGGAATGGCTTAGAAGACTAGGATGTCAGCTTTATAAAGCAAAAAGGCAAAGCCACAGGCATGAGGTTTATGGCAACTCAGGCCCAGGCTTTTCTAAAAGGAAGGAAGGATCAGTAAAGAATCAGGCTGTTAAAAGTTGCACTGTGTTGCCCTGAAAATTCATAGTTATTTAATGATTGAACAAAGAAGCAAAAGCAACAAATCTAGAGGTTCAAGTTAGTATGCTTAAACAAGGTAGGGGCAAAGCTCATGTGGTTCCTAGGGAAAAGACTTCAGGGGTGCCTGGATGGCTCAGTCGGTTGAATGTCTGCTTTCTGCTCAGGTCGTGGTCTCAGGGTCCTTGGATGGAGCCCTGCATCAGGCTCTCTACTCAGCAGGGTGTCTGCTTCTCCCTCTCCTTTTGCCCCTTTCCCCTGTTCATGTGCTCTTTCTCTTTCAGATAGATGGGTAAAATTAAAAAAAAAAAGACTTGAGTTTTCTCAACTGCAAATTAACTGAAGTCTGCAAACTTGAGGCCTGGGTGGCCCCTTAAGGCTTCACTTTCCAGCCTGTGTCTTAGAACTCCAGAGAAATGCTTCCTCCTATTAGTATTGTCAGACTCTCAGAAAATTACTGAGTAGTGCAAATAATTCGATAAAACAAATATTTCTAAAGAATACCACTCTTTTTGATGAGAATGTTCTGATGTACACACAAACAAATACACACTCAAGTGTTCCGTTCTGGATATCTCAGTTAAGCGTCCATTATATACTCAAATCTACATCAAGATTTCATTTAAAAAGTAGAAAACAGTGGAGTTTAAAACATAAAGTAAGGCAAGGGAATTAAAAATCTATCCCTGGCTACTAAGTCCATACCAGTGGCACAACAATAAATACATCTTTCTCTACTTTGTTACATAAGCTGGCTGAACCCAGTCATCTGTCTTCCTGCAAAGTGGGTGAGGGATCACTGAGATTGTGTTTTTCTTTTTGATATACACTTTGTGTCTAGAAAATGGAACAGCCAGGGAAAGAAAGAGGAAACGTGCTGAATAAAAGGACGGAGGAAAGATGATGTTGGTGAGAAGGGGAGAGAGAAAAAGCCTCAACTTCTTATCTTTCGTTCTCTTTTATATGCAAATGTACACCTGCTAAAATACTTCTAAATCTACAAATAAAGGGAAAAAGAAAATATCTGATGAACAAGTGCTTTTAACAACCCTTTACAAGAGCCAGATAAACGTGGGGTTCACCAGCCTCGAAGGGGTGTCTCCAAGGCAGAGCTTTCGCAGAAATCCCTCATGAAAAAAGGGAAGAGCTGGGCCCGGAAAAGGAATAACAAAGGGGGATGCAAACAATACTATCACTCTGGCTAGGAAAAAAACAACCTTGAACCGACAAAGCGCTGGGTATCCTCTAGTACAGGAGGATAATTATGATTCCTATATGAAGTGTGCAGTAATTTTAAAATGAAATTTGAAAACTATTTTCTGTCTGCTGAGTTTCCCAGTGCTGTTACCCTTCACGTATGTCTACACCCATGCAATTTTCCCCCCACACTGTGCTAGATGTGTGGCTGATTGTGGCAAACCCATTTTTGCAAAAGAAAATAAAAATTATGGGATGTAGTTCTAAAATTAATTCTAAAGATAAAGACTATCACTTAAAATCCAGAAATCATTTGTCTAATAATCTGCTCAAATGAAAATGAGAGAATATTAGGATATGGGTGGTTCCATGGTCAGAGAATACAGAAAACTCATCTATATTTAGGATTTTTAAAATTAAAGGCTGTGAGTGGATGGTAAGGTGAAACACACAGGTTGGATCCAAAACGAGAATCGCTTTTCATGTCCAGATTTTCTGCAATAAACCCCACTCAACCAGTCATCCTGGGCCCATAAATCTATCACCAAGGAGAGGGTTGATGCATACAGAAGAGATGAAATGCCTAATCCAGAAGAGTCGTCTGAAGTTGCTTCAGAAAACAAGTATATACACCACATTCTTAATTTCCATGGAGCAATTCAACAATTACACCTGAAAATAAACGGCAGGATTGTAAACCCCCTTTAACAATATTTCAAAACCAAACTGAAACACTTCTGGGGGTGTTACTTCACATGTAAATTTATAGCCCTAGTGCCTGCCACTTAACACTATTCAGTCCTGGGAGGTGAGTGTTCAACTCTGAAAGTCATGGAAGTTTCAACTTTCCGAAGACGGAGTAATCTGATCAGGAAGCTGTATTTTATAGGCATGCAAAACAGGATTTTTAGCAGCTTTGCATGCAATGATTTATAGGAGAAGAATCAGAAATAAAGACAGTAATACTATCATTATCATTATTTATAGTAGGGCCAGGAATAATCGCTGTATAAGATGACTTGGGTGCTAGAAACGTAAAATATGCAGAAATCCCTCCTTATCCACTGTAGTGGGTTGCCATGTGTCTCCCCCATCTCCCAGGTTTATGACCACCCAGAACCTCAGAATGTGATCTTTGGACACAGGTTCTTTGCCGATGTCATTAGTTATGGGCCTTAAAATGAAATCACCATAGATTTATGGTGGACCTTAAATCCTTTTCCTGGTAGGAAAAGAAGAGAACAGAGACACAGGAAAGAAGGCAATGTGAACCTAGGCAGAGACTGGAGTGGTCCTGCCACTCCAGGGGGCCACCAGAAGCTGGAAGAGGCACAGAGGGATTCTGCCCTCAAGCCTTTAGAAGGAGCACAGCCCTGCTGACATTCTGATTTTAGGCTTCTGGCATCCAGAACTGTGAGAGAATACATTTCTGTTGTTTTAGGTTTGTGGTACTTGTTATAGGAAAATAATACACTCCCTGAGCCCCAATTTTACTGAAATAGTCAAAGCTCAATCCCTTTTCTTTCTCTCTCTTCACTTGGGTCTCTTGTATAAAATGAGGGTGTGTCACAACATGACCCACAAGGGCTCTCTCATCTTGAGACCTCCTGCTTCGTGGTTCTCATACCTGGGGAGTCACCAGGTATCTAGAAGACTGATGCCTGGGCCCTACCCCCAGAGTTCTGATGGGACTGGTCAAGGGTGTGGCTGGGGCATGGACATGTTTAAAAGCCTGCATGGGATGTTACTGCACAGCCACTGAGGAGAATTTCTCTAGGCACTTAGGAACTGATTTCCTCGAACACAGGAGTCTCCAACCAAGATCACTCTTCAGAAAGATGTCTTTCATTCTTTACTGACCACTTTAAATCACCATGGCCACCCTTAATGCCATGAGTGAGGACTGCTTTGCTGGAGCAGGCAGTAGGCAATGGGCCCCATGGGTGAGACCCCAGCAGTCTGACCACCCTCCCCAACAGACAGGACCGTGTGGACTGCAGGGGACAGTCCAGCAGTACATGGTGGCTCCCCTGGTTTTGCATGAGTTGGAGGTTCCCAGTCCTAAGTACCGCAGGTGACATGTCTTTACATGATTCTTGTGCATTTCTGGGACAGGACAAGTGAGACACGGTCTTAGAAAAGTCTGGGTAGTGGAGGGGCTGTGCCGCTGTTCTCTGGATGCCAAAAGTTGTCACTGCAGTCTTTTCTTCCAGGATAAATCTAGTAGCCAATGACAACCTGGCTGTTGTAGGTTCTCAGCCCTTTTGCAGTGTGATGAAAAACTCAAGTAATAATGTTTGGGGAAGCACTGCCCAGAACCCTAAGTGGCAACCTTCAAATCGATGCTGACCTCCCACAAAGATTTTAAATGGACGTACCTTAGTATGACCTTGAATATTTCAGCTTCCAAAGAATATCAGTGAGAAATGGCACAGTCAGGCAACCACTTTCAACACAGCTTGACCAAGAGAATTGGTGTCAAAAGAATGAGAGCCTGAATGGACATTCTTAGAGGCTTAATCCTCTTGAGATAAAAGCTGAGAGGCCTTTTCACATGGAGCTTAAGGAGATGAGTTTTGCCAGGATGGGCACGTGGGGTGGGAAAAGTACTGGTGGAGTGAATGACTGAAAGAGATAGTATTCCGGCCTGAATCAACAAGCATTAAGGAAGCTCCTTAATACTCTCATTTTTATTCATTAATTTGACGAAATGAGTGGCCACTATGTGCGGGATATTGTGTTAGGTGATGGGTTTTTATGACATTTAGCATAAGCTACATCACTGGCTAAAATGAAAACTTACCTCTCAAAGGTAAATTTAGGGTGAATACAAAAAAAATCACCCATGTGGGAAATTTTACTTGGGGGTAGAAGTAGTTCAGAGGGAGGCTTTCTCTCATTAGCTAGATTAAGTGTTGCCTTAATCCTGGCCTACGTGTTTCATGGAAACACTGACCTGAACAGCCTACTACTTGCACATGGTCTCAGGCCTAACTGCACTCAGGCTTGCCCTTCTTTATGAAGGGCAAACCTCTGGTACAATCTGTACTTGGAAATCCTTGTGAGCTGCCCACCTCTCTAGGCCTGGAAAGGTATGGCTTTGTTCATCACAGCTTTCCAAGCATCCTCACAGAGCTCATTTTTTGTGGGGATACACACTGACATTTCACTGATCCAGACATCCTGATGTGATTGTCTCTCCTGTCAAATGAAAGGGGAAGGGTGGTGGAATGGAAGGAGGTCAAGGCTTAAATCTTGAAGTTTGAGTTCCAAACCCAACACACTAACTACATAGCCTTGAGCAGGAATCTTAACTTTTCTAGGTTTCTGTCGGACTGTCTATAGAATGAGTTACTGATGTTTACCCCACAGGACTGTTATGAAGATCGGACAGGATGGAGGCTTAGTGAGGGCAGGGTCATGGGCTTTTGCTGTCTTGGTATTTCCAGGAAGCAGCCCAAGTAAAGGTATAGCATACATGTATATGATATATTTATTTATTTTACACAAAAAAACCACATGTTCTTAGTCATTCAAATTAATATTTGATTTGTACCTGGATTCTTAAGTGTGAAGAGTCAGACTAATAAAAGGAGTTAACAATGGGAGATCATAAAGGCTGTGTGTATGTGTGTGTGTGTGTGTGTGTGTGTATTGAAGGATTTCTGTGTAAATCCTAGCGCAGATTGTGGGAGCCGAAGTTATGAAACTTACACTCTCCCAAATGATGATTAACAAAGCAGATGTCTTTCAGAGAGACAGCAAATTTGTTAAAGATGAGCCCCTCTGCCAGGAAAACCCATGTTTGGGAATGATAAGCAAATAAAGGGAAAAAAAAGAAATGAGAATGTTGGCGCACTTGATTCCTTTGCTACGGACTGCGAATCACAGACTCCCAACATTTGAAGGAATGCTGGGGTTCCCAGAAACAAGAATTCCTTCCCCTTTAGAGTGGGTTCCTGCCACAGTGCAACCAGCCAGCAGCTGAAAGACACCTTGTTTTTTCTGGAATGAAGAGCTAAAAAGTTCTACAACCCCACTGTGAATTCCTTCCTTGTAACACTCACAAACTGAGCTACACTCTGCAGTTACACTTGATAAATGTTGGTATGTAGCAGCCCCACAAATATTTACAGATCGCTTTTGTGCTCTTTTTGGGTTAAACTTCCCCAGGACCCTCATCATTCTGAAAACAGTGTAACTTCAGGGCCTCCCACCCATCCTGCCCAGCTTCCTAGAGCCTGTCCTACATTTCACCTCAGCCTCTCTCTTTACTACGTCTCTCCTGAGATGGCTGTAAAGCACATAAGGTCACACAGAGGACATACACGGAAGAGGAGCACTTTGGACTGTCACAAGTTACTACTGTAACCTGCTGATTATGGGTTCAGGGAGCAGCTTTAAAATATAGCTTTCAGTCGTGATATCATCTGGGCTTAGTTACACTAAGTATTATAATATAATATCATAAAGTAATCTCATCTATGAGGGATGTTCCCACAAAAGAGAACTGCAGGAAAATGCTGAAGATAAATTTAGACTATTAAGAATACTGGTGCCCTCATTAGACTTAAGGCTTTTGCTTGTTTTAGAAAGGGGGAGAGGGGCAGGGGGAGAGGGAAATATAGAATTCCAAGCAGACTCCATGCCCAGCACGGAGCCCAATGTGGGGCTCTATCTCCCAACCCTGAGATCATGACCTGAGCTGAAATCAAGAGTCAGACATTTAACTAACTGAGCCACCCAGGTGCCCCTAGACTTAAGGTTTTAATAAACATTCCACATGTATGTGTGTATATTTACATTTCCCAAAATGTGTCCCACAGAATATTAACTTTGTTGGCCATTTATAGGAAGGATTCCATTTTCAGATAGGAGAGAAGTTATATGAAACTCTAAGCTCGCACTTTTAAATGTTTCATTTATTGGAAATTTTAAAAGTTCTTTAATATGCCTCAGCATACTGTGCTGGCTAGAGAGGGAAAGAGAGGTCATGTAGGGTTTGGTCCCAAAATACATGTTCCTCAAAGTATCTTCTGGGTGGAGTACTGCACAGAACAGATGGGGGGAAATGTTGCATCAGCCCAGCAACATTTGTTAGAGCACACCCCGGGGACGCTCGCCTGGTGATCAGATGCCTTGCAATGTCCTCAACTGTGGATACATCAGGCATGTGGTACATGAATACTCACAAGCAGAGACGTGTGGCCTTCACCAAGAAGACCTCCAGGAATCACTTCATCATCCTCTTAAATGGTTTTTTCATGGGAGTAATTAGAAGTTCCTAAAATATCATGAAACTCTCCTCAAGATTTCTTTTTGATGAAAAACATCAAAAAATTATTATGAATCTTAAATCAATCTTAAATTATGAATCTTAAATCTCTATCTTAAATCAAATGATACACCTGCCCTACCTCTACCGAGGGCCAAATCTCCAAGTAATTATGCCAAAAGACACAAAGATTTAATAAAAAGATGATGGTTGGGGTATATGGGTGGCTCAGTCGGTTAAGCGGCTGCCTTCCACTCAGATCACGATCCCAGGATCCTGGGATCAAGCCCCACATCGGACTCCTTGCTTAGCAGGGAGCCTGTTTCTCCCTCTCCCTCTGCCTGCCACTCCCTCTGCTTGTGTTCTCTCTCTCTCTCTCTCTCACTATCTCTCTGTGTCAGATAAATAAATAAAGTCTTTAAAAAAATAAAAATATGATGATCAAAAACTTGGAGATTGAACTAATACAATGTTATATGACAATTAACTCGCAAAAAAGTGGGGGAAAAAAAGAACTTAAGATTGTAACTTCAGTGACGTGTACAACAGTATTAAGCAAGGCCAAGGTGTCTGAGGCCCTCAAACATTAACTTCGTGGGCGATCTGGTGGGTAGGGAGCACAGAAGAGAGTTGGTAGCCAGGACAGAACTGGCAAGGCTCAAACAAAGTCATTGGCTTTGAAAGTTTTTTTTTCTTCTTATGTGTTTCCCAAGTTAGTTTATACATCTACTACTTTGGCATACAAGAAGCACAAAGTACTTTTTTTTTTTTAAATGCCAACTACTGATGGGTCAATGGCAGGTTGTTGGAATTACAATTTCTTTGAAGATCCTAATGGCAAATAATCCTTGTTAGGCTCATTACACCTCTTTCTGCACGAGGAGGAGAAAAATGTGAAAGTCCAGAATTTAACTCTCTTCTACTCTAAAAGTCTGTGGAAAATCGATACAGATTAATTTGGGGGAGAGTCATCTACTTGCAAGGGATGATTGAAAAGAATACTGGAGAAGTAAGAATGGGCAACTGGGTCATCTCCTGGTTTCCACCCAATTAGTCTTTGTCATTTTAACTGAAACAAATTCAGAGTTCATTAGATACTTCTGCATTCAAAGGTAAACTGCAAAGGAAAAGCATCCAAATAACCTCTTGGTTATTTGCAGCTCGGGATCATCTACACTTCTATTCATAAAAAGAGAATAAAGAAGAGACCCTAACAGAGTTTTCTCAAAATGAAGAATAAAATGCAATAAACTATATTACTGGGAAAATGTTGAAAAGAAAACCTCTGTATTTTGGAGTGAAATACTATCTGATGCAGAATATATACAATAATTGCTCTACTATAAACTCCTTTTTCAAAACCAGAGTTCATCACAGAAACATGGGTTTGAAAAATTAATCATCAGGCCATGAATTGTACTGCCATAAAAGAAAGCCATTCTTTTCTGCTTATAAACAACGAAACTACCAGATATGCAGATGCATGCCTCAGTACCTCGGTGCAATGGTGTATTTACTTGTATAAATATTTAAAGTCAGACCTTTGAATTTCTAATGAAGTAGTACACCACTTTACAAAATAAGGTACTAGTAAATTTAGATGTACGACAAATAGAATGCTGTTCAGAATAGTAATTGCTGCTGTTGATGTTCTAAAACTAAAAAAAAGTAATGATATTCAGATTGCATCTAAACAAGCCTAATACATGTGCAGAAATCTTAATAGGTCTTGATGAAACCTTTCTGCTAAAATTGTTAAATTATCAGATGAGCTAATCACCTCCTATTTTGGTTAGTTTTAAGTTATTGGAGGTACAGGGCAAGCTTCCTGTCTGGCACTCCCCCCACCCCTGCTCTTATTTTTAATGATACACATTCAATTATCACAGGCAAGAAAAGAGTCACAACAGAAACATCTGTAGTTTGCCGTATAATGACTGGGAGTTCCCC
This sequence comes from Mellivora capensis, assembly GCA_004024625.1. Lineage (NCBI taxonomy): Eukaryota > Metazoa > Chordata > Mammalia > Carnivora > Mustelidae > Mellivora > Mellivora capensis. The sequence goes on along the minus strand of PISX010000236.1, from coordinate 257,061 downwards.
ATGGAGACTGACCTTGTCACCCAGACGCAGGTGCTGAAAGGCTGTGGGGCGGGGGTGCTCACACATGTAAATATATGACATGATTATGAAGTATTTTCCACCTTAGTTTATGTTAACATAAGCTCACATGTTCTGCTCTTACGATTAATCGCCTGTTCCAGGATGCAGCGGCTGAATATCCTTGCTCTTAGTGGAGTTCACAAACCACTAACCTAGAAGGTTCCGATTACATGATAAGGCTGAATTCCTTTTGAAATTCTCAGGTCACTGTAACTTTACCTGTGATTGGGATTTTTGCTGCCATGCTTTCTTCCCTGCTCTCATCTCCATAGCCACTGGAAACTTCTAAAAACAAAACATGAGATGATAAAAGTGTATCTCAAGGTTATATTTATGGAGTGGACCTTTGTCTTTTTTTTTTTTTAAATTGCCATTCCTTTTATTTTTATTGACTCCCCATGTCCCTTTCTGTGGGTTAGTTTATTTTTTTTTGTCTGAAATTGTACCGTTTCTAAAAGGAAGCCTATTCTTTTTTAAGATTATTTATTTATTTGAGAGAGCTGGAGAGAGCGTGAGCAGCAGGGGAGGAGCAGAGGGAGAGAGAGAAATGGGCTCAGTCCCAGAACCCTGGGATCATGACTTGAGCCCAAAGCAGAGGCTTAACTGACTGAGCCACCCAGGTGCCCAAAAGGAAACCTGTTCTAAATCTAAGGTATCTCTATGTTGCCTTGAAGCAAAATACTATAGTGCAACATCTATCAAATTCAAATAGGCCTTAAAACAAGTGAGCTCCAAAACCTGTGCATGTATATTGACTTCTAAGCATATCCTGAGCAACTTATGGCTGTCTTAGAAATGACATTACCGCAGTTTCCTGGCATGCCTTAACAGTACTACCAAAATAATCACAATTCCCAGATACTAAAAATTGCCTCTTAAATTTGGAGAGCATAAACTCATTGATTCTTAGTCATCTGTTAAAACTTTTATAAGGTTCCATTATAATTAAAAAGAATGTTTACAAATTATGAGTAGATTTTTATTAAGTGATATAAAAAACTTCAAAGTATTTTATGGAATCATTTTAATGGAATCACCTTCATCTTTGTGACATGCTATTGCCAAGAGATTCATTTTGCTAACATTTCATTACTTACAAAAACTTATTGGAGGGGTACCTGGGTGGCTCAGTCAGTTAAGCCTCTAACTTCGGGTCAGGTTATGGTCTCAGGGCCCTGGGATGGAGCCCTGTGCCCTGGGATCCAGACCCACACTGGGCTTCCTGCTCAGTGGGGAGTCTGCTTCTCCCTACCCCCCTTGTGCTCCATCTCTCTTTCCATCTCTCTTTCAAATAAATAAATAAAATCTAAAAAAAAAAAACAACCCAAAAACCCCTTATTGGATATTCAGCAGAACTGCAAACCTATGGTTAGGTCTTCCATTTCTTTTAGACTAAATGAAAACAAATATATTTCCCAAGAGGTGGTATAAAATAAAGAACATATTATGCATATTAAAATCAGAAGTATTCTCTAGTCAGCTTAATTTTATAGGCAATACCCTGAGAAAGAGGGTGTTGGGTTGACTCTGAATGCATGTTTTCTGTGGACAGAATTTATAGCAATAGTTACCTTGTTCCTTTGTACGAACACTGTTGAGCCACAGAGCGGGTTTGGCTTCCTTTATTCCACTATTGTCATTCAGAATAGATGGCAAGCTGCAAGATGATTCATTACTGTGAATAGCTGACCTATCGTCACACTCTTCTGTAAGGGCTTTTTTCAATAATGCTGTTGCCTAGAGTGTTTAAAAGAAAGCACAAAGAAATAAAAACAAACTCTAACCACATTACCCTTGGTCTCAAAAACCCAGCCTTCAAAAGTAATGTTAGGTTAAGCTTTACTTGGGGTTTAATTTGCTTCCTGACATTTAACTGAAATTAAAATATCTTCAAGATGAGACAACATCTGATTATTTTCCAGCATAATTTCTTTACAACAACTTGCACTTGTGATACCTTCTTTGAGGACTTACTGAATACAGAAGTGTTCTTTGACTCGTAAAGTATGTATATGAGATGTGACCTCCTCCATTAGAATCTGGGCTGGTTTATCCAAGATTTATCTTTCACTGCATGAATCTGTTTTTCAGGCACAGAAGATGGTTGATTTGGAATGAGAAAGAGATCTGGAAGAATGTGATATCCCCATCTTTCTAGAAATGACCCTGAACTTCCCCAAATGGGAAGACTACAGAAAAACTTCGTGGCTGAGGAGGATACATGAAAGCAAAAAGAGAACTAACCTTATTCTAAATCATCATCTTTAATCAAGGATAAAGACACTCCGCACTCTGCCCCTCAGTCTGCTGGGAGCTCAGGAAACTGGACTGCCACACTGCCTATCTGTTTTCAAAGGCCCCTGAACTGTCTTACCCATATCACCTCATGTCTCGTGGGCAGGCAGGTGGGCACAGATTTCATCACGGCCAACTTGAGAGGTAGAGAACAAATGGCAATTAACAGGACAAATTAATACTCTCATCTATTCATTTCCAGGTCAGTACTCTCCTCCTGAGAAATACAAATATACTGGTAACAAGAGGTAACCAATGAAGACATTGCCTCCTTCTAGAGTGTAGGTTTCTCTCTCAGTTCCTACCTGTAAGTGGTGATTTGCCCAGGCTTTTCGCAGAGAAAACCTAGGTTTTCTAGGTGGTGGTGCTGACCTATCACTGGTATCTGATGACAGGGCAGTGGCCAACCCAATCCATGGGAAACGAACATGAGACTCTACAAGTTAATATGAAGAGTGGGACTGGACAGAACATTACAGGTCATCTTTAGTCTAAGCACAAAGCAGTGTAACACCATAATTATCTGGGGAAGAAGAGGGAAGACAATAATCTTTCTTTGTGATTAATATGAAAGAAGGTGAAGATGCCTTGACAGAGAGAATCACTGAGGCAGAATATGAAAGATCTAGCCTTGTTGAGTTTGCCTGGAACATACTTTGAGGTCATTGTCATAGGCCTTGACATCCTTGCAAGGCTCTTACCTTCTGCCCTCCCTAGGACTAGCTGGCCTCTTGAACTTGCACCCATTCTAGGGGCAACCCAGCAGCTGACTGGAGGGGAATAAAGGAGTTCTAGTCTCCTTGGTCAAGGGACTTGGCATCAAGTTAGACTTGCAGCCAAGACCTGTCTGTGATCCACTTCTAGTAACGAGGTGCTTTTCCTCCATTTGTTTAACTTAGTCCTGAATCTTACTCCAATGGTGGTTACTCTGTACTGGGGTGATCTGCACAGTATCCCTGCAGACTAGGATTCGGGTATAAAGTCCTGCCTCTGAAGCTCAGGCCAGGGCTGGTTCCTGTCACTGGCTGCCACAGTGCCCCGATCCCAGCTGCCTACATGGAACACTGTACCACATCTGCTTCCAGAATCTGGCCAGGAAGAGAGGTGTGAAAAGTAGGAGGACCAAGTCCTTGAACTGCCATCTTTCAACTGCCAGTATGATCTCTGGACCAGCCTGGCATGTCTCATTTCTAGATCTCCGCCCATTCTGATCTAGTCTGTTCCCACAGAGAGTTAAGCTCCCATTCTCTGTGGCCAATAATCCTGGCTATGTGAAAAGCATTTTAGAATGTGAACAGAAAGGGGTGCCTGGGTGGCTCAGTGGGTTAAGCTTCTGCTTTTGGCTCAGGTCATGATCTTGGGGTCCTGGGATCAAGCCCCGCATTGGGCTCTCTGCTTAGCAGGGAGCCTGCTTCCCCCACCCTCTGCCTGCCTCTCTGCCTACTTGTGATCTCTGTCAAATAAATAAATAAAATTTCTAAAAAGAAAAAAAAAAGAAGAAGATTATGAACAAAAAGAATTGGCCCAGAGCCTATATTGACAGCTGTAGTTTTGGGGCACCTGGGTGGCTCAGTGAGTTAAGCCTCTGCCTTTGGCCCAGGTCATGGTCTCAGGGTCCTGGGATTGAGCCCCACTTTGGGCTCTCTGCTCAGCAGGGAGCCTGCTTTGCCTGCCTCTCTGCCTACTTGTGATCTCTCTCTGTGAACTAAATAAATAAAAATCTTGGAAAAAAAAAAAAGAAAGCTATAGTTTTCTTTTTCTGATGGTAAAATACTCCAGACATCTGAATATCCCTCAAAGATGTATTTCTTCCACATCTTACCTTATGCAATAGCTGTAACTAAAAATTTCTTGGCATGACTTCATAATGGCCTGTCGTTACATATTATCTCAAGAATAAAATTATTCAAGGACTGTTGCAACTTCCTGCACTTTGTGCTGTAGAATTTGCAGACAACAGAAACTGGGGTTGCCAGTGACTCAGATTACTTATCAGGCCCTCAATGATGACACACAATTTATCTCAAAGCTTTGTGCGTCCCTTTTCATAGGAGACCTTCTTTTGCTGTAGCTGGGTTCCAACTGGTCCTCAAAATAAAGTGCTATATTAATATTGAATGTCTTTCTAATAAGTCTTTCTATGCTTAATACCCATATGAGCCCTGCTGACAGTTCTACACTGAGCCCTCTTTTCTTTTCTTTTCTTTTTTTTTTTTTTTACTAGGGTGAGGGAAGTAGAGTGGTGGGCATACTGCAGGTCTTTATTTCATATATTTCACAAATGAAGATAAATGATCTTCACTACTCAATACTCCTTTCTCTAGGACTTCTCTTACTTTTTTGATAGAGACATTTATAAAAGGACTCATCTTCTAAGATAATTCTATAGATAATTTCTCAAAGATGAGTTTTCTCTATCTGTAAGGATTTTTATAGAAGGTCAAATTACTACAGGAGAATGGCTGGCTTGGCTTTAGTGGACCATGGAGCCAAGAGAGAGCAGCAGATGTGCCCAGTGGGTCATCCATAAAGGAATCCACAATATAAGGCCCCAACAAGCAGGGAATAATGATAAGCAGCACAGTAAGAAACACCAGCCTCAGATAAGGAATAGTCAGAAGGTTTTGAGTCAAAAACAAGTTTGGTAGAGTTGGGAGAAACATCTGTAATAGATTCTCAAGCTGTATTGTTTGCAGACCTTTTAGAAAGGCGTATTTTTAAGGAAGCCCCCAACTTGAAGGAGCTACAACACTAACTACAGGCTACAACACTAACCCATACCTGCACAGGAACAAAAGCCCAGAGAAGAGTGAACAAGCTGCTTTACACAGCTCATGCTGGGACTGAATGGGCTCTGTAAATTGGAGCTCTCTATGTGAAAAATGCCACCAGACAACAACTTTTCCTACCAGCCTCCTGATGGTGCTTATGAATGGACTATGCTTGGGTTTCAACTTATCCGTTAGCTAATAAAAGGCTCTCTTTGATTGCATACATTTTGAGCCCAGGAGGGCGATGGAGACTGTCACTGTTTAAGTCTGATGCCTAAGTCAATATCAATAAGCTAGTCTCTCACTTTTCTGCCTTCCCCAGAGCCAGGCAAAAGGGAAATTCAATGCCAAGGCACACACTGTTTGCAGAATGAATGGTGGTGATATCTCTACATTTCAGATCTTACTTTTTATTTTTATTTTTTTAAAAGATTATTTATTTGACAGAGAGAGAAAGAGAGAGAGAGATAGTGAGAGAGGGAACACAAGCAGGGGGAGTGGGAGAGGGAGAAGCAGGCTCTCCACAGAGCAGGAAGCCCTATGCAGTGCTCAGATCCCAGGACCCTGGGATCATGACCTGAGTTGAAGGCAACTGCTTAACAAAGGAGCCACCCAAAGGCGCCCCCACATTTCAGATCTCATAAAAGATAAATCATCCCTTGAATTATACTCAGCAGGACACCTAGAGTTATTGGTTCAATGTACTAGAATTTTTCTCAAAGTTCAGTTTCAATATGGATCCTGCTAGGTCTAGAACCCCAAGAGTCATCTCTTAATTTATATCCAGAAACAATCAAGTGTGATATTCACATGCATAGATAGATAGATGAATATATTACTGGAAAAGACATTATGTCCTAAGCACCATTAAAAGAAATGAAAGGAAGAAATCAAACTGTTCAAAATATTGCAACAAATTGCACCAATTTATAAGAAAAAAAAAGTTCTTACAAGTCAATAAGAAAAAAATTACTAACCTCATAGAAAAATGAGCAAAGAATATGAACCTGCAAATTATTAAAGAAGAAATACAAATGGCTAACAAATAGGTAGGGGAAAATTTGACCTCAATTGTAATATAAAGGTCAAATGAACAAAAAAAAATTGGATGTCATTTGTACTTTTCAATCTTGATGCTCAAAAAAAAAAAAAAGCCAATAGTATCCAGTTTCATAAAAAGCTCAGGGAAATCACATTTTCATTTATTCCTTATAACTGATGACCCTTCAAGAGTGAGACGTACTGGTGCATAGCTACAGTGTGAGAGATGCGCGTACCTTCTGACCTCACAATTCCACATCTAGAAATTCATCCTAAGGGAGTAGTGTGGACAGCTGTAAAAATTGAATGGCCCAGGTGTTCTTTGAAATATTTTTTACTAGAGGAACAATTAAAAACAAAAGAGATTGGAGTATCCGTACGGGGATCTCTGTACAGCCATTTGAAATGATGCAGAAGAACATGGGATGAGATGAAGGGAACTCTACTTGTGACAAGTTGGAAAAAAAGCAGCTTTGTACCAACAGTATAGCCCATGTTTGTCAATATATTAAATATTAAAAACCACATGCTGCAATTCCAATGGAAAATTATCTTTTATTCTTTTTGCTTATCTCAATATTCCAAATTTGGAGGTGCTGTTGTTTTTTTCTGATAGTTTTTTTTTTTTTTTAAACTTATGCTACCCATAAAAGAAGCCAGTTTCTGTGATGGGTGCTACAAATATACAGAGAAGGTAAATGTGAAAGCATTTAGTAAAATTAAATTCTCTTTTATACATAAATCAGTGCTATTAATGCAGATACAAAAAAACAAGAAACTTTAAAAAACATCAGGTGACATTTTCTCCTAATACACAGATTTAATTGATCTTCCTCAAGGACCCTCCTCTTGCACAATGGAAGTAATTTTTCACAAGTTAAAGCAAAATGCTCTTAAGTTATATCTAAGTTATAGGAGGGGAAGAGGAAAGGTTATGGGAAAGGGGGTTTTTATCTATGCAGCAATCAAAAGAAACGGGAAAGTATTCATATGAGCAAGCAAACATGTATTCAAGAGATAAAATAAAAAATCCTGTCCATCATTTACGGAGAGGTGAAGGGATTTCTGCAACCAGTCACATGTCTCTCTGGCAGTGCATGTGTGGTGGGGGACATGACTGACCTGCTCTGCGGGTGACACCAGCAAGCCACTCTGCTTTGCCTGGAGGAGTTCTCCCGGCAGAAAGAGGCATCATGTACGAAAAAAGGAGTACTAAGGCACTTAGTGTTTTAATGAAGCACCCAACTCATTCTTTTTTCCACATAAAGTAATTACAAATTTTTCTGATTTAAAAGCATGCAGCTCAATTATGTAATTACCTAATAGGTTATGCAGGTGCTGTGGATCTTATCTGGTCTCGAGGGGAGGGAGGGGACATAATCTGAGTTTCGGCAGCTTTAATGATGTATTTACTCAAGAGACAGGATTGACTCCAGCTGACAGCAAAGGGACCCACAGGTAAACATCATTTACATGTGGCTGTTTAATTAGCCATTTACCCAAGAGATCAAAGTAAATATTTCTGAGCTTCATTAGATTCTTCACCAAGTAATTTCTAGTAGAGCTTTCTTAAATTTTGAAAATCTCTTAGTTTTATGATTTTTATCTATGGAGAAATATTTAACCCATATACTAAATGTGTATATTGTTCCAATGCAGAGAAACAACTCAAAAACACTTGAAATTTTGCTCATTGTGACAGGATGACTGTGTAAAACAAAGCAGTCCTAGAATTCACAAAAGCATTTTGTTGTAAAGTTCACAAGGCTTGTCTTGATCATGTCATTTTGGTAACACGGTTCTTTAGGGCTTTGCATTTCTTCAGTCCCAAACTAACAGAAACTTCTCACTCACTTCTACTTCTAAGGGCAGATTTCATCATTAATTTGTTGGTAGCTTTTATGATTGTCACAAAGATGAGATCACAATGATTTAAAAAGGAACAAAAAGCATACTGGGGAGGCAGAATGTCATTTGGTTTCTAAGTTTTTAATCAGGCAGCCCCCTTCCCATTAATACTGGAGTTATTATTTGAAAAATTATGAGTGAATTGGTAGTCTGGAACTTGGAATATGTGTTCTACTATCAACAACTTAAATAACAAGATGATTAGATAGCAAAGGGAAGTATACCAATACTTCTGTCATCCTTGATGTGGGTGAAATGTGAAGTACTTGCAGTGAATGGAATGAATGGGAAATAATGTTATAAAATAGTACTGAATAAAATGGACAGCAAAACCTGAGAACAAAATTCTTCTTAAGAACCACATTTATCAACAGGTATGGAATGGACCTAAGAAACACAGGTTCTGTTTTTCCTAAAGAATATCATTCTTTATTTACCGAATCACACAAAATGCAGCAAATTGCAAATGTGTGCAAGGGGGATACATCCAAGATTATCTGTGAAAAGGGAAATGGGATCCATGAGAGAAACATGGGAGCTGTATCTGTAACTGCAATAGAGATTTCAGAAGGAAGCAAGTAGGAGGAGGAAGGGGAAGCATAGGGTGATGGCAGGTTTGGTAGGAAGAAGGAAGGAGAAGGTGAGGTTTGAAACAAATCTGGTGCAATAGTAACAACACACATGAACTTGGACAGGCATGGGACTATTAAGTACATTACATCATTCTATGTGTGTATGCTTGAAATCCTTAAAAAAATCCTTCTCCTCTCTTTTTACTTTAGTTAAGATAGAGGCAAGGAAGGGGGGACTTGAAGGACTGAAGGTGCTCTGAAAGGGAAAGGGAGTGATGGCAGAGACTCGACTGCACAGTGACAGCGGTGTGTGACTTCAGTACTGAGGTGGCAAGGCTTGCCTCCAGGAGGGGCATGTGTCAAATCCTTGAACTCTGAACATGATACAAATATGAACTTAAGAAAAGATCAAAGCCAGAAGACCCTACATTGAAGATGAGAAAACACACTTTGAAACAAGACACAGTGACAAGACATTAAACTTACAAGAAGCACCATCTCTCTGAATAGATGGTCTTCTAGAGAATCATGAAGACTACACTGGGCATGCTCTAGACCTGGGCTTCTGGGTCCTCTCTTGCTCTCCTTGGGGATCTACTCCATCTGTTCAGCATCTTCACACTCTCCCTCAGGCGATTTCTTGCTTTAAAAACTCTCAGGGCTTTCTGGGTCTGCTAAACCAAACACAAACTCCCCACTTGTGCTGGATGGATGCTGCACACAGGGCCCATGACCACCCTGGACCTTCTTGCCCACCACCCCAGCCTGGAGCCTTCCCTCCAGCCAGAAGGACCAGAGCTCGGTTCTACTTCCTGGGTCTGTTCTTTGGCTCCCAACAGCACTTCCCTGTTGCCCCTGCCATCACCTTCCTGATACACCCACCTGCACTCTGTCTATTAAAATTCTGGCTCTCTTTTAAGGGTCATCTCATACCTCTCTACTCCCTCAGCTGTAAAGTCTGCCCTCATTGGATCTCTGGATGGCTTGGCTCCTTTTTCTGAAGGCCCATCACCTTTGCTATTCTCTTATTGCACACATCCCACTATGCCATTCTCCAGAAGGAGATGCCACATTTTTATTTATTTCTCTCCAATGGATCTGGTCTGGTACCTGTGTAAAGAGGTGGATCAATATGTATTTGCTGAATTAACATTTATGACTGTTCAGTATTTTTAAAGTATGGAGTGGAGAAAGAAAACCAGAATGCTATAAAATGCTTCTAAGTTCTTCGAAAAATGTTGTGCTTGTTGTGTCTAATTAGGTCACCTCCAGGATCTGAATTAACTGTATGGAGGAAGTTGAGATTCCTACACAAAACTCTGCAAAAGGTCTAACATGCAAGCAAACCAACCACAAAACCTCACTTGTTATGGAACATTTTAAAAAAATATTTTAACCATTGTCAAGAATGTGACTATTTCTACAAATAATCCTTTGCATAAACTTTAAACTTATTTTTTAAAAAAGTAAATATTACTGACCCTTGTCATCTGGTCCATATTTTTGACTGGGAAAACTTCAGATGGCTTAGCTACCTCTTCTCTGATAGAATTATCATGTTCTTGCAAGGTGGCAACACGCTGACCCAAGTGTGCCCTCAATAAGGCTGCTGCTGCTGCTTGTTCAGATCTATAAAACAGAAAGGGGAGACACATTAAAGATTGGCTATACTGTATTACCTAGGAGATTCCTTCATTTTTAGAGGTGCCACAGTCAAGTCAGCAAAGGACAGTTATCCAGAAAAGTCTGGAACCTAGTATATTCGGGACTAAGATAATTTCCAGGGTCCAGGTATCTTTTTTTTTTTTTTCTCTCCATTTACTTTGGTTATGAGTTCACTGCTAAATGAGCATTCCCAACTTTGATTGACTAGAGGAACTACCTGGGGAGCTTTGCAAAATCTAAGTGCCTGGTGCCACCCCTAAAGGATCTAGTAAAACTGGACCAGGGTGTGGTCTGGCTGTTAGGACTTTTTTAAGGCTCACAGACAGAGTGGTTCTAGTATATAGCCATGGTTTCAAATCATGGCATAGATGGTCAAGCTCTTCTTACATGTGGTTAAAAATACCGATCACATTTTATGCTCAACAACAGTTTATCCTTGTTATACTCTTACTATGGTCTACTTGTAATTAAAAAGCATTAAGATAATATTAGGAAAGAGTTAAAAGTGAGCCTAAATTATATGCCCAGACCATGGCATGTAGTACACCTCTGGGGTAGGAGATGGACAAGATGAGCCTGGAACACCTTGGCATCACAGAGGAAGCTCTCAGAGACTACTGAGTCATGTCTAAAGGCCTCACAGGCTACTGTGAAGGGGATCCCACTGGCCCAGATGAGACAATGTGAATACCAAAAAGAATAATGACTGCAATGGACTGACACACAGCAGATATATGAAAATCATGAGTTCATTTAAAAAAAAATAACAAAAAAAGTAAGGAAGCTTTGAAAAGAATAAGAACCTTTGGATTCAGCCTTAAAAAAGGAAGCAAGTCTTACCACATGCGGCAATATGCATAAATCTTAAAGGACATTATGCTAAAGTAAATAAGCTAGTCACAAAAAGGCAAATACTGGAGGATTCAATTTACATAAGGTACTTAAAATGGTCAAATTCATGGAAACAGCAGAATGGTGCTTGCCAGGGGCTTAGAGGGAGGGAGAAATGGAGAGCTGTTTAATGGGTATAGAGTTTCAGTTTTTTAAGATGAAAAAGTACTGGGGATCTGGTGCCCAACAATGTGAATGTCCTCAGTGCTACTGAACACTTGAAATTGGTTAAGATGGGGAGCACCTGAGTGGCTCAGTCAGTTAAGCATCTGCCTTCAGCTCAGGGCACAGTCCAGGGTCCTGGGATCAAACCCTGCATTGGGCTCCCTGATCAGCAAGGGATCTGCTTCTCCTTCCATCCCTCCCCCGACTCATGCTCTCTCTCCCTTACTCTCATTCTCTCTCTCTCTCTCAAACAAATAAACGAAATCTTTAAAAAAAATGGTTAAGACAGTAACTTTAGCTGTGTGTGTGTGTGTGTTTTGTTTTGTTTTGTTTTCTTGCTGTGTGTGTTTTTACCACAATTAATAATATAAACCAACCAACCAACAAACCTTTGGAGGTTGCTAGGGCAACAACTTATTCTGAAAATTGGTAAGTAAAGGGACAGAATCATTTGTTCCACCCTTTCGGTCAAAAAAATGCATTTCAGGATTACCAAGAAGTTGATGGGCAAAATTCTTCCAACTAATAAGTGCACAACAAATGAATAAATTAGTCACCATTCTGTAAGTCCAAATTAATGAATGCATCCAAGAAATGATAATTTTGTGAAAACTGCATAGTGGTAAACATCCTACTAAAGGCATCAGTGTGAACCCAGCCATCCCATGCTGCCTGCAGATGTGTAACAGAGGGACTACCACCAAAGACGGTGTCTTGTCATCTTGTATCTCGATTGAACCACCAGTTCTTGGGTAGCATCATGTGGATCCTTTTTCAAACAAATAAAAGATAAAAAGACTTTGAGACAATCAAGGCCAATTGGCAAAGAATAGGTATTAGATAAGGAATCTTGTTAAACAGTAATGTATTAAATGGTTATCTGTTAGAAAGGTAAGTATTTGTATTTATAAAGGAAATATGTTTTCTGTTGTTTTTTATAATTTTTTAAAAGATTTTATTTATTTATTTGATAGAGATCACAAGTGGGCAAAGAGGCAGCAGGCAGAGACAGAAAGAGAGGGAAGCAGGCTCCCCGCTGAGCAGAGAGCCCGATGCGGGGCTCGATCCCAGGACCCTGGGATCATGACCTGAGCTGAAGGGAGAGGCTTTAACCCACTGAGCCACCCAGGCACCCCTGTTTTCTGTTTTAAAAATGACTCAAGAAAAAAGTGTAGGGGAGGAAAAAGACTAACAAAATGTTGACAATTGGTAGAACACGGTTATAAATACATGGGATTTCATTATGTTGTTATATTTGTTCTTGTGAATTTTTTAAAATTTCAACGTAGAAAGTTAAAAAAAAAACACCCAGTGTATTAGTGCCTATAACTACTTGTAAATGCATAAAAATAAGAGATTGAGATTGAGAGATGGATGGAAGGATGGACAGACAGACAGATACAGGTGTTTGTAATAACATGTCAATGGTAGACCTGAGGGGTGGATATAGGGCTCACGGTACAGTTTCCTTTATTTTTCTTTATGTTTGGAAATTTTCATAATAAAATGTTTGGTGGGGGGAGTAAGTCTATGTACAATTGAGACCTTTCTTTAATGACTCTTAATTGTTATAATCTTTGCTTGACTTAACCAAGACGTGCCTAAAGTAGGATGTGTCATGGGGATCCTTGAACTTCTTTAAAAATTGTCCAAGATGATTCCAAAGTTTCTGGCTGGTTTGGCAGAAAGCCCCTTCAGCAACTTGAATTTCTTCGCTTCTTCCAGACTTCACTGAAGTCATAATGCCACCCAGTTCCTTTGTTCTGATTCTATACAAATGAAGGAACATCCATCTGTATTTGGTTTCACAATAGATTTCCCTACTGGGAAAATGTACTCACAGGACATGAGCAAATTCTAGTCTATTCAGCTGTTCCATTTCTTATAATAAGTAAATCAACTGTGTTTCTCGTCTGAAAGCATGTTTAGTTAGGTTGAATTAAACCTGAAAATAAGTTGAATTCGGATGAATTACATTAATTAAATTAGTTGGGAAGGATTGAACGATCAGAGATCAGTCTCTCAGGTGACTGACACACATGATTTCTGCAGAGGCAAGGCCAAGGCAAGACTCTGGCTACTAATAACCCCACCAACAATAACCATCCTTCGGGTCCTGGGATGAAGAACTAGCTAAGGTTTCCCACAATTACTGTACAAACTTCACAAAAGGACAAAACCATTAATCAACTTGCACGAGACTAAACAGCAAATGAACTACTGAAGGAGTTACAACATCTAGTATCTGTGACTTTGGAACACCTAAGCCAAGACTTAAAGCACAAAAAGAGGGTTTTCTGCAAATTTATTTCAGGATCAGTTGGGCAAGGAATGCAAGAGCCATGGCTGTTTTTGCATGAAATATTGTCCATGGTTCTACATAAATACACCAAATCAGAAAATTTGCAAAGTGGTACAAAGGCCTTAAACATGTTTTTTCCTCTTTTATGTACTTTTGTTGAAGATTTGTAATGCTGGTGCCACAGAGAGAAAACAAAGTTTGGTGTCAGTTAAATGATATACTCCTCTAGTTAAAAATATAACAAAAGAAGAAACTTGAATCTATAATTAATTTCATATATTTAGAATGGCTTCCAGTCAGAAAACTGCAATTAACACAAATGCACCTATGCTTCCTAACCACAACTGATTTATAACATTGGTAACTGATCAAAGTTTTAAATGCAGGCAAACTAATAAACATCTTGATTTTTATTCTGAACACAGTCAGAATAAAATAAAGATGTTTTTATATGCTGTAATCCAAACAATATAAAGCTGACTCAGTTTTTCAGCGTGAGTTTGAGAGCAAAATTGGGAAACTATATTTGAGAGTAGCCACTAAGAGAGACAATTAATTAGTTGCATGATGGCTCATCATATAAGATAAAACTACTTGCTAAGTGATCATTTTTATCTTAAAATATGTTTTCCCAGGCGCCTGGGTGGCTCAGTGGGTTAAAGCCTCTGCCTTCAGCTCAGGTCATGATCTCAGGGTCCTGGAATCAAGCCCCACGTCGGGCTCCCTGCTCAGTGGAGAGCCTGCTTCCTACTCTCTCTCTCTCTCTGCATGCCTCTCTGCCTGCTTGTGATTTCTGTCAAATAAATAAATAAAATCTTTAAAAAAAAACGTTTTCCCAAAGGCATTGATGAACAAAATTTTTTATCAAGTACCCCAAATGACACGAATCATATTTTAGTAGTTCATAATTATTTAAAATAGTGACTTAGTCCTCTACGTAATAAAAAGCCTTTCTTTCAAATGAAGGTCTTTGAACACTTAATCCTTGATATAACAAAAATCAATAATGATGATAGTAATGGTCTTGTTCTTTTTTCTTTTCTGTTCTTCATCTTTTCTTGATTCTTCATTTTATTAGCAGGAATTTGGAAGTCTTCACATTACCTTTTAGCATAGGCCATGAGGCAGGTGTCCTATTCTACAGATGAGATTAAAGAGGTTGATTGCCATGGTTTGGTCAGGGGCACAAGCAGAACTTCAGCCACACCAAACATGGCTCTATTCAATAGGCTTTAAGGAGTTCATAACTTGGTAGAGGCTTCCCACTCTGCCTGGCTTAGACTTCTATGACATCAGAATCATTAGCAATCAAGGAACAAAAGCAGATCATTCTTTCCAAATCTGTGTTTCTGGGATGGTTTATCAAATTGACTAGTTTGGTCCAGGGGAGATCACCAAGAAGGCAGGAGTATTTCACTTAGGGGACTACCCAGCAATAACTATTTAGTGTTGAGGGGTGTAGGGGAGTCGTTAGAGCAAGGAGGACAGTGGAGAGCCTGATGCCATGGTTAAAACCGTTAAAAAGAACGTGTATTTAAAGACCTACTTGTCTCTCACAGGTCCTATAAAACTTGGCCCTTTTTCCAAGGCTAGACAGCAAAACAGTGACAATCAGTGTGTGTTACACACTATTCCCACAGTACATGCGACAATTCTAATTGTAACAGAACATAACACTGACATTAGTAACCATTCCTGACTTCTTTATCTGGCTTTAAAAAATGATTGTGGTAACCAAACAGTCTTGAAGGCTCCAGATATTAATTTTAAAATTTGTGTTCATCATAAAGAAGGATGATTCTTAGGGAAGGCTGATTTATACACAACTGTAGATCAATAGTCACATAAAATGCAACCTTTCATAATGGAAATCAATGCTCTATCATGAATGTTGAGAAACTATAACAAACGTTAGTCTAGTAGATGTAGATATTATATCTTCTCACCCACAATCACAGTTTGGCAGCTGAGGTTAAGAGAGTCAAACAATGAATCATTTAGTCTACAAGTCAGTTTGCACACAGAATTATAAATGCATATATGCTTCCTATGCCACATGCCACAACTGTGGTTTATGCTGAACAGTATACCAACAGATATAAAAGGCAGTTGAGAAAGAAATAGGGGCCCAGTCAAAAGCCTCACGACACACAAGCACCGAACAACCTATAGCGCAGAAAGACTCCTTCCGGGCAGCTTCTTCTACCACCTTGTAAAGGAGTATTTTAAGTCTGCTCTTTCATTTCACATGATAAATACATGGAGGAAGATTATTTTGCCTTTACTGCTTTAGGTTGAAAAGCTACTGGCTAGGAAGGTCATTTCCAACATTTCCCATAGTTTGGGGATCACTAGGGGAGATGCAGAGGTAAAGGAAATGCACTCAGGACTTGTGAAGCTCATTGTGGTCTGTAAAATGGAACCATTCAATTGGTCAAGTTTGTTTGTTTGTTTGCTTGTTTTGCAATAAGGCCTTTTAGAGACCATTATCCTGACTTCTCATGCCTTAATGGGATCCCATACATACTACACTTAGGCTGAATTCTACTCTAAAGAAAATAGTGAACAAAAAACAGTGAACATGGCACATTAAAGGTAGAGAAAATGATGTTGGAGCTAAGATAACCAGATCCCAAGAGCCCCTCCCGTGCTCTCAGTTACACCAGGTCTTTGCAGATGGGCTTTCACAGACACTCATCTGCTGACCAGGCCTGAGCAATAATCTGTTCTCTACTAGTAAATGGTAGGACATATTTTTATAAGAGGAAATACAGCCAATCCCCGAAATACAAATCAAAGTTAGAATACTGGCAACATTTATGCCACATGAATTGGGTACCTACCAGGTAGGTACTGGACAAACCGTTACGCACATTACACATTTGTACTTTTATGAACTCAGTAAGTAGCCCACTGTCACAAAACTTCTGAGGCCATGAACAGAAACCCACATTGCCTAAAAGGTGGGTAGAGCGTATGGAATGGATTTCTCATTGACTTAGGAAAAATGTACAAGCATTATGTATGGTTCATATGTACCAACCACCCTGCAAATAATTAACTTCCTCTTATCCCAGATTTGTGACCATTTAAGGCATATCTTTGGAATGGTGGCTCTCAAACATGAAGAAGCAGAGTTCCCTTAAGGGTTTATTAAAATCCAGATGGCTAAACTCCACCTCCAGATTCCTGATTCAGGGGGTCTGAGGTGGGGCCTGAGAACACATGTTTCTTTCTTTCATTTTTTTAACAATTTCATTTATTTGGGGGGGCACACAAGTAGGCAGAGCAGCAGGAAGATGGGGAGGTAGAAGTGGGTTACCCACTGAGCAGGGAGTCTGATGGGGGGCTCAGTTCCAGGACCCTTTGGGAGCTGAAGGCAGACGCTTTACCGACTGAGTGACCCAGGTGCCCCAGAACACGTGTTTCTAACAAACTCCCAGGTTCTGTTGATGCTGCTAGTCCAGTGACCACACCTACAAATTAGAGGCCTGTGTCACTAGCATGATCTCGGACACTAAGGAATGCATCCCTCTAGGTGGTGGTTATACTGGTTCATATCCTGGGTTGTTCTCAAAGTATGCTAATATGCCAGACAAAGGCTACCTGCACTCCCTCCCCCCAAGCAAGCCCTTAAAACACTGCTAAGAGCAGTGTCTGAATAGATATATCCAATTAACAGGAACAGATACATTTACAAAGAAGTAAGAGTATTGTGATTTACAGTTGGTAAAAAGGTTAAACTGATGACTACAAGCATCTACCCTGGTCACCACTGGGTGAGCTCAGAGTCTGCAACTCTGTAACCCTTCACGTTTGGAAGCATCTTGGAACAAGAACAGCTATTGCACCCCAGCAGCGATTAATACCTGACTTGCTTTTCACCGCTGTCACCCGCAGATAAGGGTCTCGGAAGCTGGTGAAGGACAGCTGCTCCGCAGGTTTCAAGGTCTTCTTCCAGAATGTCACTGTGATTATAGAGCCTATAAAATAAAACAGGTGCTGCATGAGATGTTTATTTAAGCACAGACCCCCTGCTTCTAGAATCTATGGTGGTTCCTTGTGGTTTATTGAAATATATCTGTAATATAATCTAGACATAAAAATGCAGCAACTAGACTGTCTCTTGACAAAAATGTAAAATGGGGCAGTTTGAAAAACTTGTTTGTGTGTATGTAGCAGTTTTAAATCCATCAGAGGAAGCAACTTTTAACCCTTTGAAGACTTCAACGTTGTTCAATCTACAGCTGTGCAATCTCATTCCACATTGCATCTGATAGGAATGCTAGATAATCTTAACAGTGGAAAAGGCTAATTTTATATTGTCAATCATAACAAAGTTAGAGCTCTACAACTCATGTGAAATTTACTTAAATTGTCACTGCTAAGAAATTGCAAACTGCTGGCTGAAGTATAGGTTATGTCCTCTATTTCTGAATGCAGAAAAATGATTATTATTTCTCCACTTGGATCCCACTACAATAAAATTTTCTTTATTCTTAGTAAGAACAGAAAGGTGTGGGAAGAGGGACTGAGCCTTCATTATCTACTTCCACGATACTGGGGACCAGCCAAGTCTAATAATTTGGCTACTGCTTCTAGTTAGGTCTGTCATGGTACAATTAGCCTCCAAAGAGATTGGCTAGTAACTTCCTTTTAAAAAATGTCTATTTGGGGGAAAGTATGATTCTAAAAAGCTATTGGGAGAGGATATCAAAAACAAAACAGTACTTTCTACTTTAAAGGAGATGATCACAGTTGGGAATGTTTGATATATACCCCCCCCCCCAACAAAATGAAGCAACTCCTAAAGCGATATGTTATATAGCAAAGTATTACTAATTTGTAATTACTTCCATAGTTGGTTAAGTTACTGGACCCATTTGATAGCCCTATGCCTGACATCACAGGGATAAAGGAGATGTGCCCTGTCGTATGGGGGGGTGAAAGACAACTGCAGGTATAGTCCCCCTTCCTCCCCTACTATCTCCCTACTCTGATGCAGGCTTTTACTCTGGGCAGGAAATAAAAATGACCCCCTGTATCTGGGACCTATTCTGGGCTCTGGGTAACACTGTCAGTGCCCCAGCTCCTTGCCAAGTTCTGACCTCCTGTTTAAACTCTGAGTTTGGATTCTTAGTCCCTGTGGGCAAAACTCTAGGTTGGGACCTTTACTCCTGAGTTCTGCTGCCAAAAATGTTCTAGACTCCTGGCCCATATCACTTCAAGTACCTATGAATACATTTTCTGGGCAAAATCTGGGTCCTAATTTTTCCTGAAAGGCTTTATCTTGCATCCACTAGATTCCCATAATAACACTTGGCTCTTCAGAAGGGGAAGACAAGCCCACCAGTGGTAAGCCAATTTTAGAGATGTAAAGGGGAGCTCACAATCAGTGGGCGGACAATCAGGAATGGTGAATGCCTCGGCCAGGTAGCATTTAGACAGAAGGCAGATAACACTTCAGGCTTCCAAGCAGCACAGGCCACGGTGTCGGGAAATGCCAGGAAAGAGGGGTGTGGGGAGCAGCAAGAAGATCAGTTCGGCCAGATAGGGCTGCTGTGGACGGGGACAGGACAGGACAGATGACTCCCGAAGAACACAGGCATTATAGGCACCACCGCCCCGCCCCTGCCCAGTACAGTCAGAATGCTATACGTAACTTTTGTTTGTTTGTTTGTTTGTTCTTAGAGATTCATTTATTTGAGAAAGAGAGAGAGAAAGAATGCACGAGTGGGAGGGGCAGAGAGAGATGGAGGGAGAATTGCAAGCAGACTCCATACTGAGCATGGAGCCCCATACAGGGCTTGATCTCACAATCCTGAGATCACGACTTGAGTCAACAGCAAAAGTCAGATGCTTAACTGACTGCACCATCCAGGTGCCCCATATATAAATTTTGACTGCTTCCAGCCCCCAACATAGTTGGTTGACACACATTTTGCATACGTATTATGCGCTATAGTCTTATAATAAAGCTAGAGACAAGAAAAAAAATCATTAAGAAAATCATAAGGAAGAGAAAACACATTTACAATACCATATTTATTGATAAAAAGCTGCATATAAGTGGACCTGTGCAGCTCAAACCTGTTGTTCAAGGGGAAACTGTAATGGGAAATAAAATTTGATGTAAAACTCTGGTGAGAAAACAGCCATAAACCTTTCAGATTTCTGAGCTATGGCTGGTTTCCTAAAAGCAGCGTTTTTGAGAAGGTTAGCCTGGCGGCCATGGGCTACTGCTATTGGTGAAAGGAGAAACCGGAGGCCCCAAGCCAACCAAGAGACTGAGCTTGTACTCTCTTCGGCAAGGGGAAAGCGCAGAAATGTGAGAGCACCAGTGGCAGTGGCAGGGGAGGGAGCAAGCAACCAAGGTGGGGGCTGGTGTGTGTGTGGGGGGCTATGGAAGGCTTGGGGCTACGCTTCCAGCAAAGGGATAGTCACTCACGTTTCCCACTGTGGTTCTCAGTGATTATGATCTTCCCAGTGTTTAACAGAAGCCAGAAATCCACCATTGCAGGTTTATTTTCATAGGCCATCTCCCAAATTTGCAAATGTGGCCATTAATTCAAAAGAAGGTTAAATCCTATGCTAGACAAACAGAGCCCACTTGCAAGTGTGGGGTCTTCAGCTTAGAATGCCTTTAGTCTGACTCCCTGAACCGGGTGGTACACCCAGAACAAGGACCACTGCTGGATGCTCCTGTAGTTCCTCTAGAATGGAGGCATGCTTGCGGAAGTCAGCAGACACCTGGGGATGCTGGTGTGCCTAGGCAGGCTGTGTGTGGGGTGTTGTGGTGGGAACAGCCTCCCGCCAGGGAGGAGTATTTTACCTTTGTCATTCTTAACAATGGTGATAGGAGAAAGCAGACAGTTTGGGGCTATTGCTTCTAAATTCTCTACCGACAATGCACCTTGCTGCCACTGTATCTCCCCCACCCTCCAGCCTGGTGTGCCAGTGCTTTATGATACCCAACTGTCTAGTCACATAACCCTGGTCCTTTTCCAATTTGAGCAATCCAAATGTCGGGCTCTCTTTGACTAGCTCATCTCACGCTTGTCTAGGCCCCTCTCTGACTAGCTCATTCAGGGCTCTTTCTTATCCCTGACTTCCATTAGCCCTCACTATATAGACAGCATTCTTCATCGTATGGAACTGCCCTCTAGTTACACCCTGTCTGCTTAGTCTACTCTACAAAACCAAAAGCTTGTTGTAAAGAGCCACTGGACTTGTGGATTTTTATCTTATTTTAAGTTTCACATAGCACTCAGCATGACACTGAAGACACACTTAACAACACTGTGTGTTGAATGACAGGCCAAGATTCAAACCCAGATTAGAGAAATTTATGACCCACTTATTCCAACAGTTCATTTTTACACGGTGGTTGTTAAACTAGCCCAGCACTTCCAGGGCTAGGCAACAAGTGATCAGTAAGAAGTACTGTCTGCACAGCACTTGGGTCTACTCTAGATAAACTCAGGAGCTTCTCTGGCTAAAAGATGAGTTGGTCTGTGCTGAGGATTTCTAATAGCTTTACCTGGTTTTAGTTGACAAAATATCCGTCAGTCCTTTGCTAAAAATAACTCTACTCAAGAATTCAAACACTTCGGAGCTAAAGATTAAAGACTACATCTTATGGAAACACGGCCTGTGTTGGAATTCAAGGTCTCAGCTTTTGTGTCTTCCATTTGCATTCCAACCAAAATAATTCCCCTTGGAGAGATATGGGTCTGATGAGGCTGGGTCCAGTCTTTCCTGGGGAATGTGTGGACTGGCCTAGCACCAACACACTGGGCCAGTTTGTTATCTGTGAAGCAAATGGACAAACCTGCTGGTTGACCAGGAATCGCTACAAACATAAATGGAATTTTAAAGAGGTGTATTTTATTTTACCCAGCAATGGTTAAAGCATACACTGCATAAAATTTGGGGGGTGTCAAATTGAAAGCAATTGTTTCCTAGCTTCATTTTCATCTCTTAGTCACACAGAATTTTGGAGATGATGTGAAAGAAAACAACTCCATCCCAGGCTAAAGAAAACACTCAAATTAATATACACTCTTTCTAAAAAAGGAGAAGAGAGAAAAAGTGCTATGCTTTGTCTTTCAGTATTGCAAACTGAGAATTACTTTTTGGCAAAACAGAAACATCAACAAAAATAAAAAACAAAATAAAAAACCTGCATGAGGGCTATTCCTTAGCTCTGCGGGTAGCTGTCTCCCACACCTGTGGGTGTTGGCCTTTCAGGGACTCAGAACTCAGGTGTTAAAGCTGCAGCACTACAGGCTCAACCTTTAGGTTCTCTCTCTTTTTTTTTTTTTTTTTTTTTTTAAATTTACAGACAGATCACAAGCAGGCAGAGAGGCAGGTAGAGAGAGAGGGAAGCAGGCTCCTGGCTGAGCAGAGAGCCCGATGTGGGGCTCGATCCCAAGACCCTGAGATCATGACCTAAGCTGAAGGCAGAGGCTTTAATCCACTGAGCCACCCAGGCGCCCCAACCTTCAGGTTCTATCCTCTCTAGGGAACAACAATCTCAGAAGAGTATGGTAATTGATGGCCATAAATGGTAATGAGTGGCTTACAACATTTACAACAGTTACTTTAAAAAAACTCATGGTATATGTTTACTGTGTTTTTTAATGCAACTGAAGGATCACAAAGCACCAGAGCGGTCACATCTAGAACAAAGTTTTAGGGAAGGAAATCTGCATTCCAAAATGAGCAACAATGGAAAGGCATCATTTGAAGAGGTGGTCCACAGGTTAGGAGTGTGTAATTTTGGAATAAATTATACCCAGAAAGGTAGGAAAGGGGCAACACAACCGGCTTTTGTTTCCAATTCCAGTGCCTATAGCAACACTGGCCTGGGAAACTCAACTTCTTCCTCCTCATTGTGACCCACCTTCCTTCCTAAATGTGAGAAGGCTTTGATCTTTAAGCTAAGAACACATGGTCTCGATAGAAAAGATTACTTTTTAAAACCATCATTTTGTCCAGTTCTGGTTGTTTTACATTTCATTCCCATGGGCATTTGTTGACTACAATGAATGTTTAAAATCCTCCTAAGAACCCTGAGGATTCTTAAGTTTAAACAGAACTAACGGAGTGCACATTCATGTACCAAACACTCAGACCACAACTGCTACAAAATATAACTAATGAACCAAAGCCGACTGTTGTCAGTCAAAACCTGAGACGCTAATTCAATTTGTGTAGCTTACTGGTCATCCTGAAGCAATTTAGCACCTTCACCAATAAGCAAAAACCTCCAGCGACCTCCCACCCATAGGTACACAAATACAACAGAACCAGAGAGGTCTCTAGAAGCTCTACCTCCATAAAGATGCAAATTAAGATTTAAACAGTGTAACAATCGGCCAGAGCTAATCCTTTTACAGAGGTGTAAATGGCTATTGAGAACTGAATTCCGGGCTGCTAGCTTTTGTTAAGTAGCATTACAGACAAATTTCACCCGAGAGCAATGCCAAGCCACCAATTCTGAGGGCTATTGATAAAATAGTTTCATAAAGCCAGTGCAATTTGTTTGCTTTGATATCAAATTTCCTGACCATAAATCCAAACGTGTAAATATATACCGCATCAAGAATTACTGTCCTGGGAAAATAAACTGGAAGCTACTATCTCAAGCCTGACACCCGATGGCTGGAACAGCTGTATGTGCGGCCACAGTGAAGTTTGTATATGGGGTTTTGTTTGCCACACAAAACAGTCGTAGAAAGGACAAACACATACATAGTTAAACAGTATTTTTCTTTTAACGGGCTGTCTTACAAAACCTATGTTTTGGTGGCTACCTCGGTCCCCATTGTGCAGCCCCCTGGGTGGTCCCTTCCAGGGGGCCACTTGAAGGGAGCACAATGCCAAAAAGGAGGGAAGGAGGGGACAGCGACACAAAGGCCAACAGAGCGGGGCGGTCTGCGGCAGGCTGAGGACCAGGGGTCAGCAAACAACGCTCCTTCTCTTTACCCAGGAAACAAGGGCTCCTTCTCTTTACCTGGAAACAGTGTGATTAAGCTGACAGTTTGAATTATGGGCTACATTTTGTAGGGTACCATCCGTCTGTGTTAAGGTCCTCTGTATTGTAGCAGAGGCTCACAAGCAAAACCCTTGCCTTTTCCCCCACTTTGGCCTCAAAACAGACCTCATCATTCTGTTCCACTTTAATTCACAGAACTACTCCCTCTCCCATGCCACCTTTTTTTTTTCCCCTCGAAGTTCCTTAGTGAGGCACTGGACAGCCTGAGAGAATTTGTAATGGCTGTTTTCTCTACCCTTAAACAGAGATAAGCAGCCAGAACCTATAAGGAGTTTTTAGTAGCCCAGAATCATGACTTATGGCTGCAGACGTGCTTTGTGAAATGCATAAGTATTCCCGTCCATTTTCTCCTTGATTAAGCTATGGATCCCAAACTTAACATTCCTGTTGATAAAAATCCTTGCTAGAAGGGTGAAGAACAGAAATATTTACTCTTGCTCCCTGGGTTTCTTTTAAATCAGCACTGACATGTCACTAAAGGGGTTGTCATCATTAGGCTCCTGGCTGTGCTTCCCAGTCTGAGGCACACAGAACAGATTTAGGGCTTTGAATGTCTGCTGCAAAAAAGAACACAGAGGTGACTGTCTTACTATCATGCAAGTTTATGCCTTTCAAAAGTAGAATACAATCAGGCCCTGCATTTTGGAAAAGTTTCAGAAATATTATGAACATAGGGGTCCCTGGGGGGCTCAGTCGGTTAAGTGTCTGCCTTCAGCTCAGGTCATGATCCCAGGGTCCTGGGACTGAACCCAGCATCTGGCTCCCTTCTCAGTGGGGAGCCTGCTTCTCCCTCTCTCTCTGTTTGCTGTTGCCCCTCCTTGTGCACACGCACTCACTTGTGCACTCTCTCTCTGTTAAATAAATAAATAACATTTTATAAACATAATAAACTTTTGCTTATTAGACATTATTATAGTCAGTTCTATAATTAAGCTCTAGGGGGTGCTTTTGGTAAAAGGGCATCTGTATTGTCAGGGTGGAGCCATCTTCACTGGGCCTTAATGCCTGGTAGAGGACCATAAAACAAAACATCAGATTTCTGCTGTGCTGTTACATGTCTGCCTGTCTCCATATGTACGTGTGCATCCATGTGTCCACATATGAGTGTGTGCATGTGTTAAAAGGGAAGGTGAGGAGCCTTAGACTGGGCTGGCAAGGGTTACAGCATGTGAGGGGACCCGGGGAGAAGGGAAAGGAGAGGACATGATGGGGTGGGCTTATGGAGGGCTCTTGCCAGATTCAGACCCTGTAATAAGTTAAGATGTCACTTGTGTGGGATAGGTGAGTCTCCTTGGAGGCCAATAACTGATGAATAGGAATGGGGTCAAGTGCAGTCACCCTCACTGTAGCAGAACTCAGATGAGTAAGCCAGTTCCCTCTCTGTATTCTGACTCTAAGTTCTGGATGACATGATGGCAATGAAATGGGAGTGGCAGTTCCCTGGGTTGGGGGGGGGCACCTGCCAGAAGGAGACTGAACCCTTGGCTATTAACACTTGCCTTCTGCTGGGCAAGTATGGTAGAAGTCAAATGCAGGACTGCTGCAAAGATGGTGCTGGTTTGCTGCTGGCCCCTCACAGGCTCAATCCTATATGACAATGAAGAAGCTGAGTCAATTAATTATGCAAATGTGCATTCACCTAAGAAGCTGCTCAGAGAAAGCCAAAGACAAAAAGAGAAGAAAGGAAATGAGAAAAAAAAAAAAAAAAGGAAATGAGAAAGTGGAAGATGCCAGCTCATCCTTATTAGTGAATTATGGAGGTTAATTGTGGAGGAGAGGCAGGATGCATGCAAGAAAACAAGCAAAGCCAATTGGCCCTCCTGGGTAGACCCTGGCAACCACATAAAATGGCTTGTCTCCTCAGTGTCAGAGTTCAGGGGTGTTGGGCGAGCACATCCCTGATTCCTGCTAAGTATACTTTTCAAAACGGTGGGAACCAATTCCAAGTGTGCTCATGATTACAGATGTAGTAATGCTCCCAAACCACCATGTCTAGAGTGTGTCCTTGTAATACGTAACACAGCTTATCAGCAAGGACCGTTGGCCCCATGATTCCATCCCAGAAATTCTTTCAGGGATTCACTTGTCCTAGAAAGTGGTGCTTCCCCATGTTTAAGGTGGCACAACACTTGGAACACACAGAACTTTTTTGCAAAACAGCATGAAATACTGATATATTTAATCTCATCATATACATTGGAAACATTTTTATAAGCAATTAATATATGTATGCAATATAAAAATCAAACCATAAGTACATATACCCATGATTAAAAAAATAATCTGTCAAAGCTAACAAGATCAGCTGTTCTCACACAGTTCATTATTATTCATCTGCTACTCTCATGAATTTTATCTCCAAGTAGGCAGGCAGTAGCAGGTACCAAAGTTTTAGTAAAATGATTTTGAGAAAGTTCTCAAAATTACAAAAATTAATTCTCCTACCAACTTGGAAAAGATCATTTTACTTAACTGCAGAATAATTGTGCTGAAATATATCTGAGAGTCACTGCAATAAAAAAAATAAAACAGCATTGTTTTAAGCAGCAGATTCAAACACACTTCCTGTCCTTCAATATGACAAGAAATTAAGATAAATTTACACTGGCAAAGGAAAGTAGAAAAAAAAGATGCTAACTGAAAGCCATAAAAGACAGGATTCAGAACTGCTCCTCACATCTCTCCTGTAGGTTAAGGCAACGGTGTCAGTTTCCTAACTAGGTCACAAAATGGTGAGATTAAGTATAAGAATACAAATAAACATATCATAGTTTTGCTTTTTGCTTAACTTTTGAGTTTTTCCTTGTCTCATCTGCTTGTCCTGTCCAGATAAACTTCGTAACAAAAGCTCTCACTGAAGGGAAATTTTCCCATTCAGCTATCAGGCTCAAATGTTCTTTTTCAAATCCCACCTTAAAATGCATTTGGTTTTTCCAGAAGCCTATGAGAAATATAAGTTAAAGAGAATGAAAAGAAAAATGAGCCATAAGGAACTGAAGGAGGAGGAATAAAATAGGCAACAACATGCAGAAGTGAAGTCAGGAATGAAGAGAAGGAAGTGTGGCAGTTTGCTGCCCCAAAACTTGGGACATCTAAGTTTTGCTCTGATGAACTACCACTCCTCCATCCTAACCCACCCACCTCGGATGGGGCTCAGGGTGAAGCATGGGGTCCAGGTGTAGGCCAGTGGTGCTCTCCCCTTGCTACAGTGACTGTGGAGGAGGTCAGAGCCAATGACAGGATCAGAGCCAATGAAAGACTCTGGCTCAGCATGCCAGGGCAAAGGCCACCAGGATGCAGGGCCTGAGAACTGAGCCAATCCAAGAGAAATGCAACCAAGAAAAAGAGGAGTCAGAGCCTAGTAGCATCATCTGAGTGTTGGGTGAAGCCAGCCTGCAGACTTTCTACCACTGGACTTCTTGCTATATGCCAGTAGAGTTCCCCTTGACTTAGAATGATTTAAAATACATAAATACTGAACAACAGAAAGAGTCCTAATGGACACAAAGAGTAAATAAAGTTTAAAATACATTAAAAGGACAAAAATATTCAGTAATTTCTTGCTCCTGCATCAGTTTTATTTATTTTTTTAAGGATTATACTTATTTTAGTGAGAGAGAGTGTGAGCATGGTGTGAAGGGCAGAGAGGGAGGGGGAGGAAGAGGGAAAGAATCCCAAGCAGACTCCGTGCTGAACTTGGGGCTCGATCTCAGGACCCTGAAATCATGACCTGAGCTGAAACCAAGAGTCTGATGCTTAACTGACTTTGCCACCCAGACACCCCTGTATTATTTTTATCTTTATTATAAGCATGCTAAGCATTTGATTATAAAATACAAAATACTTTCTATGGCCTGAAGGATATTTAATACATATGTCCAAAAAAAGTGGTCATTAAAAGCATCCCCAATATAGGAAGATTTTCAAGGCCATCAGTGAAAGCTATGAAACCAGCCATATAAACAAAAGTGCCCTTGCCTGCACAGGGCAAACACCACAGAGCTGTAAGACATGACTTTTAAGTCATGTATTTTAAACCTCTGGAATTTGGAAGATTAAAAAAAAACAACAACAGCTTTACTACAATATAATTCTTATAACATAGAAATCATTTAAAGTACATACTCAATGTTTTTAATTAATATACTCATAGAATTGTGTAACCTCAATTTAACTTTAGAATTTTTTAAAAAGGTAGTTTTGAGGGCTTGTTTTCAGTTTAATTATTTTTGGAAATTAATTAATTATAATTATAATTATTTTAATTATTTTTCTGATTACAAAAGTAGTTCTTACTCATTATAAAAAAATTTGAGTTCTGCGTTGGACACAGCTCCTTTGCCTATTTCCCGTATCCACAAACTCTTATTTTAACCAAGTGTAACAACACTGTGGTTGCCTATTCAATGTCAAGCTCCTTTCTTTCCTTTCACAGAACCTCAGTTTTTTTTTTTAAAGATTTTTATTTATTTATTTGACAGACAGAGATCACAAGTAGGCAGAGAGGCAGGCAGAGAGAGAGGAAGGGAAGCAGGCTCCCTGCTGAGCAGAGAACCCGATGCGATGCGGGGCCCTGGGATCATGACCTGAGCCGAAGGCAAAGGCCTTAACCCACTGAGCCACCCACGTGCCCCAGAACCTCCGTTTTGTTCAGGAATCAACCTCCCCCTCGAGTAATACCAGTTCAGGAGTAAATAACAATTAGTCTAAGCCAGGGGTGATAGAATCGAGACAGCCTGCTTTTGTACAACCCTTGAGCTAAGATTTAAAAAGAGGAAGGGGGAGAAAAGGGGATGGGGGTGGGAAGAGGAGAAGCAAAGCCTGAAATATTAATTATCTGGTGCCTTACAGTAAAGGTTTCTCTCATCTCAGTCTGTTATAATAATCCTTGCTAGTGATTGGCTTAGAAATGGATATGTGACTGAATTTTAGTCAATGAGATGTTAGGGGAAGTCTACTGAAGGTGTTCCTTGATGCTAACAAAGAGACTGGAGAAGAGGAAGTGTCTTTCTATCTTTGGTCTCTCTTTATCTTTGTGGGGTCAAGATGCGGTTCTTGGTACTTGTATTCATTAGCTTGGGCTGCTATAACAAAATACCATGGACTGGGTGGCTTAAATAGCATATTTATTTTTCAATTCTAGAGGCTAGGAAGTCTAAGATCATGATGCTGTTTGACTTGGTTCCTGGTGAGGACCCTCTTTGTGGCTTGTACAGAAGCCTTATCACTGTGTCCTCACATGGCAGAGAGACAGGGAGAGCTCTCTCATGTCACTTCTTGTAAGGGTTTAGTCCCATCATGAGGGCCTTACCCTCATGACTTCATCTAACCCTAACACCTCCTAGAGACTCCATCTCCACATACCATCACATTGGGGGCAAGGCTTCAACATGACTTTTGAGTGGACATAATTCAGTCCATTAATAGCACTGCTGCCGCTATTGTGCTCCTGGACTTAGGATGAGGCCAGCACTGAGGATGACAGGGCAAGGAAAGGGAAAGGACCCAGGTCTCTGAGGACAAAAGCAAAGGGCAGTAGCAACCAACCCCAGGGCCTGCTTTATTCCTGGACTTCCAGAAATAAGAAATAATAAGTACATTTATTATTTAAGGCAGTTTGAAACAGCATTTCTGGTATTTGTAGCCAGCAGCAACTTGATATATCAAGATAATTTATAGATGAATGTTCAAAAAGGCAAAAAACTAACTTTGAAAAAAAAAACCTCTTATGGATGTCTTTTCTTCTTTTTTCAAACATTTATTTATTTGAGAGAGAGAGAAAAAGAGACAGTGTGTGCAAGTTGGGGGAGGTGCAAAAGGAGAGGGAAAGGAGAGAGAACCTCAAGCAGACTCCCTTTTGAGCACAGAGTCTGATGTGGAGCCTGAAGTGTGGAGTCTGAAGTGAGGCTTGACCCCACAATCCTGAGATCATGACCTGAGCCCAAATCAAGAGTTGGCTGCTCAATTGGCGCCTGACTTTTCAGTAATCCAGATTCATATTTCATTGAAAAGAATTTAAGGAGGTATCTTAAAATTACAATCCTGGCCCTGTTACCCTGGCCCCCACCATATCTCCTTTTTATAAATATGAGCAATAGCAGGATCCTTGCTCTTGGAGTGGCTGGCCATAGGACACAAGACCAGGGGCTGTCCCTGGAGGGGAGGGAAGAAGAAATTGTCCCTGGAACTGGAGGGAAGAAAAGACCCTTGCAGCTCCTGAATGTGTGCCCTTGACCTGTAGTAGGTGCTATACTCTGCCACAGGAGCCACTTTCAGTGGGAGTCACTAACAGTTCCCTTGACCTGGGCTATGCTGGCTTCTCTCTGGGCCTTTCCTCACACTTTAGCCCTCCCCACAGTCTGGAATGGCTACTCTCCTTCAACCAGCCAAACCAATCACCACCAATCTTCTGGTTATCTAGTGCTGTGTTGCAAGTTAACCCAAATTTGGTGGTGTAAAACAACAACCAACAACTTGCTATGCTCATGCTTTTATGGATTGGGAGTTTGGACAGGGAGCAGTGCAAGTGGCTTGTCTGCTCCATGGTCTGGGACCTCAGCTTGAACATGTAGGGGTGACCTGGAATTCAGGAGACTCTAACTACTTGGAAGCTTCTATACTTCCATCGACAGCCTGGGCTGGGATAACTTCAGGCTCAGCTGGGTCTATTAATGGCCACGTCTACATGTGACCTCTCCCCGAGGCCCTCTGCTATTAGCCCTAAGTTCTTGGAAACTTGGCCATGCTCCAGTCTCTCCTACCTTATTTGAGTCTTAAACAATCAGGACATGACTCCCAGAGTTTACTCTCCAACATCTGAAACCATGGTAAATTTGTTCTACTCAGAATAAACTACTTTCAGATCTCAAATTTGTATTGAAAGAGGTCTAGTTTAGCTACACTCCTAGCAGGATTTGGTCTGACTGCTGTTCCCTCCTTGGCAGAAGTGTTGGTCTGCTATATTATCTCACCAGCCTTCCTTCTCTGTCTCCACCCTCCTTTCCTCCCCTCCCCCTCCATCTCTTGGTTGACCCCCCAAGAGCTGGGGCATGGCACCTTATCACTCCATAGGGAGATCTCCCTCAAAATGTTGTAATTTGCTGAAGTATCAAATGGTAAAAAGAAAACAGTATCAGCATAATCTTTTAAAAAAATCTCCCAGAATTCCCTTATAAAATGAAAGAGAACAATTAGGAGAGCAAACCAAAAACTCATGGGTTACATCTATTACAAAATCAGATGACAGAATGTGAGGGAGTGTGACTTAACTCCTGATAGCAACCCAACCCATTACACCTGCAACTGTGCAGAAGGAAGGGGAGGGACAGCAAAGGGACATATGATGTCCCGCAGAACATGAGAGCCTCCACATCGGCAGGTGGTTCACATTGGAAGGACAGCAGCCCATCTGGAAGGGGGTCTGCAGGTCCAGTTTCAAGGGTGAGAAGAGAGGCTGCAGTGGGGGTAGGAGCAGCAGTGACGCAGGCCCTGAGACTCTAGGACCTCTCTGGTCTAAATGTCCATACAGTGGAGAGTTCAGCCCAAGAAGAAAGTGCTAGAAGTGAGCTCTAAGTTGAGCTGAACTGAGATAATAAGAAAGAAAGAATCCTTCCACTTAAAGTGGAAGAGGGCAAAGAGGTGAGAGATCCGAGAAAGTTAAGAAGCCACACTTAGGAACATTATGGGAGAACCACAGAAGAGGGAGCTCTGGAGCCATAAAAGTAGGAAAGCCAGCCTGGCTCACCTGCCCTTCCTGAGTGCAGAAGGCACTGGAACGCAGTCCCTGAAGAGATTCTAGGTCCCCTTACCGGTAAAATGCAGGTAATGACACCTCTACTGAATAGGACTGCTGTCATGAATGAGCTAATGTGTATAAAGTGGCTGGCACAACACTCAAACAAAATAGAAATTATCACTATTATTATAAATACTAGCATATCAAGTTTGTAGAACAACCTTAAGCCTAATCCTCAAAATATTAAAGAATTCAGGTAGGCCAGGTGAAGTGTGGTAAAACACCACTGCCCCACTCCAGAGACACCTCCCAAGTTATTATCCCCTGAACTCAGTGCCTCTCTCCCCATATCAGTACTAGGTATGGAACTACCCCACTCTGCCTGGAGCCTTCCCCTTCCTGGGCTGCAGGCTGACCCTGTTCTAGCTGCTCACGCGTTCTTGCTTCAGAGAGACTCCTACAGCTGATTAGTCTCCGATTTTCCGTTATGATAACATTTCAGCCCTGATTACAGGCATACCTCAGATATATTGTAGACCACCAGAATAAAAAGAGTATCTCAATAAAGTGAATATTGCAATAAAGCAAGTATCACAATAGAGTGAGTCAAAAGAATATTCTCATTTTCCAGTACATATAAAAGTTATGTTTATACTATATTGTAGTGGTCTATTAAGTGTGCAATAGCATTATGTCTAAAAAGGCAATGTAAATAACTTAATTTTTAAATATGGCTAAAAAATGCTAACCATCCTCAGAGCTTTCAGTGAGTCATAATCTTTTTGCTGATGGAGAGTCTAGCCTTAATGTAGATGGCTACTGACTGATCGAGGTGGTGGTTGCTGAAGCCTTGGGTGGCTGTGGCAATTTCTTAAAAGAAAACAATGAAGTCTGATGCATTAATTGACTCTTCCTTTCATGAATGATTCCTCTGTAGTAGGCAATGCTGTTTGATAGCACTTCACCCACATGAGAACTTGTCTCAAAACAGGAGTCAATCTTCTCAAACCCTACCACTGATTTATCAACTAAGCTTATGTACTATGCTAAAACCTCTGTTGTCACTTCAACAATCTTCACAGCATTTTCACCAGGAGTAGATGCCATCTCAAGAAACCACTCTTTGCTCATCCATAAGAAGCAACTCTTTATCTGTTAAAGTTTGATCATGAGATTGTAGCAACTCAGCCACATCTTCAGGCTCCACTTCTGATTCTAGTTCCCTTGTTATTTCCACCACATCAGCAGTTACTTCCCAGTAAAGTCTTGAACTTCCAATTTGTAAAAAATGCAGAATCTGTGAAGCACAATAAAATCGAGGTATGCCTGTATCTTTTTTTCTAGAAAGTACCTCATTTTTTAGGAAACCTTCTGGTCATACATATATGGATGATAATTTCCTGGGTGAACTCTCAGATTTCTGGGGCTTTGCAGTGACCTTATATACTGATGTTAAGTACAAACTATACTTACAGTGAGTGCATTATACCCAACACTTCTCAAGGAAAAGAGTTAAGTAAAACAAAATACCCATTTTGTCATGATTCGGATTCTTTGATGCTAGAAACTAAATTTACCAAACTGCCAAGAGTCAGGAGTAAGAGAGACAGAAGCTAAGTTCATTTCTAACTTAAAAACAAAACAAAACAAACAAAAAACTGGCCATTCCTGTTTCATTTCATGTATGTCCCTGCATCTTGACTTCTAGAAACATCATGTCAGGTTCCCTTTAGCCAATTATCAAATGCCAACATGGGCCAGCCCCTGTACCAGGTTCTTTAGCTGAAAAAAATTAATCTGATAAAGAAGGTGAGAATCAGAAGTTAAGTTCAATTAGTCAATTGTAATACTAGCCAAAAGGAGATCCAAGATGACAATCACAGAGGTCACAGTTCTGCCATTCCTCCTGTGATTTCACAACATGTCTACAGCAGGCAGAGAGCAAGAGAACATTTTAACCAAATAAATGGATTCCTGATTTGTTTCTTATGATCATCTTTAGTTAAAGAAAGGGGATTAGAGATAGCATTAGCCTGATGGGAGAAATAAGAGTTAAGACAACAGTTTCATATTCTGGATGATTCTTTGTAAATGTGTATAAAACACAACATTCTGAAATAGCATATTCTACATGCCAGCCAACAGTCATGAGTTTGGAAGGCTCTCTAGTAACTGCACACAGGGAAAACAAGAAAGTATTGCATGCAATCTAAAGAGACAAATTGTTAGAAGACTTGAGAGGGCTCATACAGGGGAAAAAAGATGAAATGGAAGGGGAGAAAACCTTCCAAGTAACATTTAAAGGGGAAAAGGCAAAAAATAAATAAGTAAATAAATAAATAAAATAATAATAAATTAATTAATAAAGGGGAAAATGCAAACCAAATTAGGAAGGCCTTGGCCAAAGCAATACATTTCATAATTAAAATTGAAAGGGACCAAATGATATCTGGTTTCCTGGTCTTCAGAAAAGAAGCAGAAGTCAGTGGAAGCAATGAGGAGGGAGAAGGGAAAGAAGACACAGGATAGGCTTTGGGTGCTGATACCATCTCTTGACAGGTTAGGACTACCAGGGGTGTTCACTCTGTGATAAGTAATCAAACAGAATATCATAATTTGTTCACTTTCCGATGTATATGCTATACTTCAATAATAACATTTATTTTTAAAAGTGCATTTGACAAGGACTTTAGCTTCTCCTAATGGCATCCTAGGTAATGTAGGTGAAGCCTTACATCAAGAACAAAAACATATATTTATTTGAAAAATCTCCTTGATAGCATTAGAGAGATAGGTAATGAAGAATTAAGGATCAAAATGTAGAAAAAAGGAAATTCAGAGAAATGAACCTAATATGTGGGGCAACTTTTCTTTGAAGGGCATGTACCAATTCCAGAACAGGAGGCTGAAAGCCTGAGAAGCTGAACAGAGGTTCAGAAAACACCCCAGAGTTAGAGAATAAAAACTGATGTTCAGGTTTACTAAAGAAGGGAACCCTAATACTAAAGAAGGGAACCCTAATAAATCACCCACACTTTGAACTGGAACTTCAAAGGGCTACTTCCTGCAGATAAGGGTGAAACACAATAGTCTGGTGGTCAAAGGGACCAAAGTCTGGCTCCAAACCATCAAAATCCTCATAGCTGGATGAAAGAATCCAGGATTGCTTCTGCCCCAGATACCTGCCAGAAGTATTCTGCCCCTTCAGAGGAGAACTTCCCAGGTCTGAAATCACTTTGAAAATGCTCCTATATAGCCACTCAAAAATTACTAGAGATTTGAGAAAAACAAGACAGTGATTAAAAACCAAAAGAAACAAAAGAAAATAGACCCACAGGGAATAAGTGGGGGTACAGTGTCTAAGGTACTTATATTGTCCAGGAATGTAAAATACTGGAATGTAAAATATTGTCCAGAATGTAAAAATACTAACAATAGATTTTGAGAGGTCAGAAACTTGTAGATCAAAACTTAGTGGATACACAGGTTAGAACTATGTAATTAATAAGTTTGAGCTAATGGAATAGAACTCTATATCTAACAAAGAGTTGAATATACATTCTTTTCAAGCACACATGAGCATTTATAAAAACTGTCCATTATTGTGACCAATCAACAAAGGCCAAGAGCAGATGCTGTTCAGAATATAGTCTCTGCCAAAAATGTGATAAACTGGATATCTAAAATAAAAAAGATGATCCTTCTTTCTCTCAATGTTTAAGAACTTAAAAAAAAAAACTTCTAAATAATGTCTGTGTCAAAGAAGAAAGTTTAATACTTATTTACAAACATTAAGATAATTAAATTAAAATATTTAAAACTGAATGACATTGATAGTGTTACTTGTCAAAACCAGCGGGGTGCAAGTCAAGCAGTATTCAGGGAAATTTAAAGCCTTGGCAAAAGAACCACATAAGAAAACCAAAGAAAGAAATAAAGGAATAATAAAGATAATAATAGAAATGAATGAGATTTATAAAAAAGCAATCTGTGGGATCAAATCTGATCTGAAGAAATCAACAAAATAGACAAATCTCATGCAGGGTTAATTGATTAAAAAAGTAGGGCAGACATAAAATTATGAATGAGAAAAGGAGCATAATTTTTGACGCAGTAGAAATTCTAAAATATAAAATAGGCCCACACATTTGAAAACTTAGACAATGGATCTATTTCTAGCTTTGCAAATTGACTTGAGATGAATAAAAACATAAGTATACACATGAGCATTTAAGAACTGGAATAAGTAATCAAACAAATATTTTTGGAATCTTCACTGATAGATCTGTCTTGTGAAAAATGTTTAAAGAAGTTCTTCAGGCTGTAACTTCACAAGTGCTTCTCAGTATTCCCCAAGCCTGTGTTCCCTATAGGTCACTTACCTCTTCTGACCCAGGCCAGCGGGTAAAGTGGGATGGCTGGCAAAGGCTAAGGAATCAGGTTCAAGATGGCCAATGGAGTTTTTTTGGTTTTTTTTTTAATCTCCTGCACAGACAGCAAGTAACAATGACTGTGATTACTGCCTGTTTTGCTAATGATCAGGTATTAGAATTACTGCCCTCTTGGAAATCTGATTCTGGACTTTTCAAATTTTAACCAAAGTAGGGATAAAGGAAGTCTCAGATTTTTCAGATCAAAATAGATTAGCTAAAAACAAGAAGCATAGGCAAAACTGGAGAATGATGTGCCAAGTAGAACATGAAGAAGATATACTGATGGCCCCACCTACTGGCACTGGGTTATTTCCCCAAAAGTGTAAGGCACAACCTTACTTTGGGAACAAAGGGCAGAGTCTGTGAGGTGGCAAGAAAAAACTCAGGAGGCCACCTGCTCTGAGGGTTAGAGGTCATGTCCTGGAAAAACAAGTGGCAGTAGTGAAGAAAAAAAGCAACCGAGATATCTGAAGGCATCATCCCATCTGAAGCAATGATGAATTTTCCAGCTCCTCTTTAAGCGAATTTAGGGTAAATTCTAAAGGAACACAGTTATAACTTAGAATTCCTGAAAATGTGATTTCCAGTAGCAAAACTTTCTCAGATACAAAAACTTCCTTCCTATGTTTAACTTTGAAGATGTGCTAAATTAGTATCATTGGATGAGATTCGATCTTTGTGATCACATTTTTAGGTCCTTGAGAAACCAAGGCTTCATTTTCATTTGACTTAACGTAAAAGGCAGCATTACATTTTGCTTTCACTCATACTCCAGGGGGAGAAAAAACAAAGCAACTTTACAAGTCCTTTGTTCAAGTGTGAAGAAAGGCATAGCACTTCAGCAGCTCATTTGAAACTTGAAGACACAAAAATCAATGTGTACAGAGAGAAAGGTCAAATTGCCACAGATTAGTTTTCTTTTCTTTTTCTAATTAAAGAATCTAATTTGCTTCCTGAGCTTCTTTATTCAACCTTATGAAATATTATCCTTGATGACACTCCAGTTATTTAGACAGGAGAGTGTTACTGGGAAACAGTCCAGCATACTAGTTAGGACTGCAGACTGTGGACTTGGCAGCCAAGTTCAAAATGCACTGAGATTTGTGACTTTGAATATATCCTCTCTGTGTCTGCTTCCTCCTCTGTAAAATGGTGATAATAATAGGAATAAATGGATTACAATAGTGTTATAACAGTGCCTGGCACAGAGTGGGTGCTATTAAAGGATACCATTGTCATTATGATTGTGATTTGGGTGATAGAGCACAGAAACTGAGCATGAATTCTGGCATCTATGTGAATGGATACTAGCTGTACCTCTGACTAGATTTGTGACCAGGGAAGGTTACTTAATCTTTCTAAACACCACCTGAAACACCCCAGATGGCACCTACAGCACAACTTCTTGATTCTCCTCGTTCTTCCCTGCAGCCTGTCTCAGATTCCTT
The DNA here is from genome assembly GCA_004024625.1 of Mellivora capensis. Lineage (NCBI taxonomy): Eukaryota > Metazoa > Chordata > Mammalia > Carnivora > Mustelidae > Mellivora > Mellivora capensis. Next base: position 219,715 of record PISX010000236.1, on the reverse strand, counting down.
TGTTGATTTCTGTTATCTTCCTGACCTTGGATATGGGTCAAGCTTGGGCTGTTTTCAGGTTATATGATTTAACCCGAATGTTTATAGCAGCAATGTCTACAATAGCCAAACTATGGAAAGAACCTAGATGTCCATCAACAGATGAATGGATAAAGAAGATGTGGTATATATACACAATGGAATACTATGCAGCCTTCAAAATAAATGAAATCTTGCCATTTGGGACGGCATGGATGGAATTAGAGGGTATTATGCTGAGCGAAATAAGTCAGTCAGAGAAAGACAACTATCATATGATCTCCCTGATATGAGGAAGTAGAGATGCAACATGGGGGGTTTGGGGGGTAGGAAAAGAATAAATGAAACAAGATGGGATCAGAGGGAGACAAACCATAAGTGACTCTTAATCTCACAAAACAAACTGAGGGTTGCTGGGGGGAGGGGCATCGGGAGAGGGTGGTGGGGTTATGGACATTGGGGAGGGTATGTGCTATGGTGAGTGCTGTGAAGTGTGTAAACCTGGCGATTCACAGACCTGTACCCCTGGGGCTAATAATATATTATATGTTTATAAAAAAATTAAAAATTAAAAAAAAAAAGAATTTGTGGCCATATTTTAAATTGCTACAACCCCATACTGCACAATACAGAGCATTGGGCCTAAGTGGCATTCAAAATATTCTGGTTGAATCAAAATGGAATAATAGAACATGATTTTCAATTAGGGTACTATAATTAGAAGAATAATTTGATTCCTTCATACAGGGATTTAAAAAGAATAATTAATTTAAAATGGTCTGCCTAATTTCAAAACCAAAAACATAAACATCCAATTCAAAACAAAATATCAGTGATGGGCTCACAAGCAGACTGTACTTAGCTGAGGAAAGAATCAATGAGCCAGAATATATGTTAGTACAAACCTCCCAAAATGAAATACAAAGAGAAAGAACAATGAAAAAAAAAGAAAAAGGAACAGAATATCCAAGCACTGTGAGGTAATTACAAAGAGTGTAACATACAAATAATGGGAGTATCAGAAGAAGAGAGAAAGGAGCAGAAGAAATATTTGAAGTAATAATGGGCAAGAATTCTCCAACGTTAATGACAGACACCAAACTACAGACTCAGGAAGATCAGAGTACCTGGAGCAGGATACATATCCAAAAAACTACACTTAGGAATATCACAAAATCCCTAATGTGTATGCACCCAAAAACAGAAAACCAAAATACATAGGCAAAACTGATAGAACTGCAAGGAGAAACAGGTAAATCAGTCATTACATTGAATACTTCAACACACCTCTGTCAGTAACTTGGCATATCCAGCAGGTAAACAAGCAGCAAGAATATAGCTGACGTGAAGAGCACCATTAGTTAACTGGATCTAACGACATAGTTATAGGATATGTCACTTAGCAACAGCAAAATACACATTCTTCTCAAGCTCACATGAACATTTGCCAAGGCAAACCACATTCTGGGTCATAAAACACACCCCAAAGAAGTTAAAAGAACAGAATTCATAGAAAGTATGCCCTCAGACCACAGTGGAATTGAACTAAAGATCAGAACTTTTTTGTTTCCTAACAGAAACATAGTTAGGATATCTCAAAATATTTGGATATTAAAAGCACAGATTTCTGAAGAACACATGGGTCAAAGAAGATGTTTCAAGAGAAATTAAATAATATTTTGACCAAGTGAAAATGAAAGCACAAATTTTCAAAATTTGTGGGATGTACCGAAAGCAGGGCTTACAGGGAAATTTACAGCACTGAACACATATATTAGAAAAGAAGAAAGGTCTAAAATCACCAATCTAAGCTTCACCTTAGAAAACTAGAAAAAAAAGAAGAGAAGATTTTCCAAAGTAAGCAAAAGAAAAGAAATAATAAAATTTACAGAAGAAATCAGTGAAATTGAAAACAGGAAAATAATAGAGGAAATCAACAAAACAAAAAACTGTTTCTTTGAAAAAAGAAAAGCCAACAAAATGGATAAACATCTAGCCAGGTGTCTCTTCCTCATCTTGTAAGGGCTTCAGCCTTATCGGATTAAAGCCTCTTTTTTATGACCTCATTTAACCTAGATGACCTCTTCATAGGCCATATCTCTAAATACAGTCACACTTGCAGCACTGGAGCTTCAACTTCCAGTGCTTATGAATTTTTTTAATAAAGTTTTTATTTATTTATTTGTCAGAGAGAGACAAAGAGAGCAGAAGCCGGGGGAGCAGCAAGCAGAAGGAGAGGGAGAAGCAAGCTCCCAAATGAATAGGGAGCCTAGCACCTGGCTCAAACCTAGGAACCTGGGACAATAACTTAAGCAGAAGGCAGATGCTTAACTGACTGAGCCACCCAGGCGCCCCTCAATATATGAATTTTGGGAGACACAAACATTCAACCCATAATACAAGGCTAACCATGAGGGGAAAAAAGAAAATATTCAAATGTTTGAATGAATGGCAGACAATCATTATTGATTCCGTGTGCATTAAAGAGATAATAAAGGAATAGTATAAATAACTATATACTCACAAATTTGATAAAGATGAAATGAACCAATTCCTAGAAGAACACAATCTACCAAACCTTACATAAAGAGAAACTGACAATCGTAATAGAACTATATATGTTAAAGAAATTTAATTAATAATTGATAATCTTTTAAAACAGAAAGTAACAGGGCCAGATTAGTTCACTGGCAAATTCTGCCAAACATTTAAAGAAGAAATTATACCAACTCTCTACAGAATCTCCTTCAGAGGATAGAAGCCAAAAGAACACTTCCTAACTCATTATGTAAGGCTAGAATTACCCTTACACCAAAACTAGATAAAGAGATTATAAGAAAGGAAACTATAGATCACTATCTCTCATGAACATAAATGCAAAAATTCTCAAAAAAATATTGGCAAATTGGGGCACCTGGCTGGCTCTAGTCGGTTAAGCGTCTGCCTTCACTCAGGTCATGATCTAAGGTTCCTATGATTGAGTACCTGGGCTGGGCTCCCTGCTCTGCAGGGGGTCCTGCTTCTCCCTCTCCCTCTCTCTCTGCCTCCCACTCCCCCTGCTTGTGCTCTTTCTCTCTAATAAATAAATAAAATCTTAAAAAAAAATATTGGGGGCGCCTGGGTGGCTCAGTGGGTTAAGCCTCTGCTTTCAGCTCAGGTCGTGATCTCAGGGTCCTGGGATTGAGCCCCTCATCGGGCTTTCTGCTCAGCAGGGAGTCTGCTTCCTCCCCTTCTCTCTGCCTGCCTCTCTGCCTACTTGTGATCTCTCTCTGTTAAATAAAGAAATAAAAAATCTTAAAAAAAAATATTGGCAAACTGGATCTAAGAATGTGTTAAAAAAATTACACATCATGACCAGTTGGATTTTATCCCAGATACAGAAGACTGGTTCAATTATTTGAAAATCAATGAATGTAATCCATCACATCCCAAAGTAAAGAAGAAAAATGATATGATTGTACCATTAGGTGCAGAAAAAGCATATAACAAAAGCCAACACCCATTCATGATAAAAACTTTCAGTGAACCAAGAATAAAGGGAAATTTCTTCAACTTGGTAAAGAACAGATATTCTTCAACAGATCAAGAACAAAAAACCTACAGTTAACATTATATTTAATGTCAAAGAACCAGATGCTTTCCCCATAAGATCAGCAACATGGCAAGAACCTCTCCTCTCACTACTCCTGTTCAACATTGTACTAGAATTCCTAGCTAATGCAATAAGAAAGAAAATAAAAGGCATATAGATTGAGAAGAAAGAAATAAAACTGTTATTCACAGATGACATGTTTATGTATGTTGAAAATCCTAAAGAATCAACAATAAAAATTCCTGGAGCTAATAATAATTACAGGAATGTTGTAGGATTTAAGGTTAATATATAAAAGTCAGCTGCTTTCTCAGCAAAGGAAACAAAACTAAAAGGCAACCTATGGGATAGGAGAAGATATTTGCAAATGTTTTATAAGATAAAAGACTAGAATCTAAAATCTATAAAGAACTTATCAAACTCAACACCCAAAAAACAGAAAACCAGTCAAGAAATCGGCAGAAGACATAAACAGACATTTCTCCAAAGAAGACATTCAAATAGCCAAGAGACACATGAAAAAATGCTCAGCATCACTTGATATTGGGGAAATACAAATCAAAACCACAATGAGATACCACCTTACACTGGTTAGAATGGCTAAAATTAACAACTAAGGAAACAACAGATGTTGGTGAGGATGTGGAGAACCTTCTAACACTGTTGGTGGGAATGCAAACTGGTGCAGTCACTCTGGAAAACAGTATGGATGTTCCTCAAAAAGTTGAAAATTGAGTTCCCCTACTACCCAGCAATTGCACCACTAGGAATTCATGCAAGGGATACAAATGTAGTGATTCAAAGGGGCACCTGCAGCCCAATGGTTATAGCAGCAATGTCCACAATAGTTAAACTATGGAAAGAACCCAGATGTCCATAGACAGATGAATGGATAAAGAAGATGTGGTACACACACACACCCACACACCCATACACAATGGACTATTACTCAGCCATCAAAAAGAACGAAATGTTGCCATTTGCAGTGATATGGGTGGAACTAGAGGTTATTATTTTAACTGAAATAAGTCAGTCAGAGAAAGACAAATATCACATGATTTCACTCATCTGTGAAACTTAAGAAACAAAATAGATGAATATGGGGAGGGGCATGAAAAATAAAATAATATTAAAACAGAGAGGGAGACAAACCATAAGAGATTCTTAACTACAGGAACAAGCTGAGGGCTGCTGGAGGGGAGGTGGGTGGGGTGATGGGGTAACTGGGTGATGGACATTAAGAAGGGCACTTAAAGAAATGAGCACTGGGTATTGTATACAACTGTTGAATCACTGACTTCTACCTCTGAAAATAATAATACAGTATATTTTAATTAAGTTGAATGTAAATTTTTTAAAAGTCAACTGCTTTCTTATATAGCAGCAATGAACAACTGGATTTTGAAATTAAAAACACAATATATTTAAATTAGCACCAAAAGAGAAAAACACTTAAGAATAAATATAACAGGGGCACCTGGGTGGCTCAGTGGGTTAAAGCCTCTGCCTTCAGCTCGGGTCGTGATCTCAGGGTCCTGGGATCGAGCCCCACATCGGGCTCTCTGCTCCGCAGGGAGCCTGCTTCCTCCCCTCTCTCTCTGCATGCCTCTCTGCCTACTTGTGATCTCTGTCTGTCAAACAAATAAACAAAATCTTTAAAAAAATAAAATAAAATAAATAAATATAACAGTATATATGTAGAAGAACTACCAGAAGAAAACTACAAAACTGATGAAAAAACCAAAGATCAAATAAATGAAGAGATATTCCATGTTCAGGCATAGAAGTCTCAACATTTTTAAGATATCAGTTTTTCTCTACTTGAATTCCTAAGTCTGTATCTTTTATTTCTCTCCTTTTCTCCTCCCTCCTTTCTCTCTCCCTTCCTTCCATCTCTCCCTCCCTCCCTGCCCCCCTCTCCTTCTTTCCTTCTTTCCTTCCTTCCTTCCTTCTACTTACCTACCTTCCTTCCTTCTTGTTTTAAAGTAGGATCCACACCCAATGTGGGCCTTGAAATCACATACCTGAGATCCAAAACTACATGCTCTATTGACTGAGCCAGCCAGGTGTCCCTTTGAATCCCAACTCCGGATTCAATACAGTATCAATCAAAATCTTAGCAAGTTATTTTTCTGGATATTGAAAAACTGATTCTAAAGTCTGTATGGAAAGCAGAATATCTAGAGGAGCCAATACAGTACTGAAGAAGAGCAAGGTCGGAGGACTAATACTAGATGACTTCAAGATTTACTACAAAGCTACTATAATAAAGACAGTATAGTACTGGGTAAACAGATCAATGAATAGAATAGAAAGTCCAGAAACAGATCTATACAAATAAACTATTCAACTCTTCAATGGAAAAAGGGTAGTCTTATGAACAGATGGCACTGGAACAAATAAGACAACCACAAACAAAAAGACAAAATTAATCTGGAAACTGACCTTCTGTCATTCACAAAAATTAACCCAAAATGGATCACAGATCTAAATGTAAACTCTTTCTAGAAGATAATATCAGAGAAAATCTAGGTGATCTTATATCTAAATATAGTACCATAAGCATAATGAGAGAGAGAGAGAGAGTGGGCACATAAACAGGGTAAGTTGCAGAGGGAGAGAAGGAATCCCAAGCAGATTCTCCCCTGAGCACAGAGTCCAACACAGGGCTGGATCTCATGACCCTGAGATCATGACCTGAGCTGAAACCAAAAGTCAGATGCTTAACCAAATGAGACACCCAGGCGCCCCTAGGCTAGTGGAGTCTTATGCTCAGTCTCACCAAGCAGAAATCAAGGCACTGGCCAGGTCTGCAATCTTGTCCAACTCTGGGTCTCCTCCAAGCTCAATGGTTGCTGGCAAATGAATTTCCTGCGAACCGTTCCTTGCCTTCTGGCCCTCTTCACAAATGGCAAGTTTGCTTTTTCAAGGCAAACAGGAGAGTATACCAGCGGCTTTGAATCTCTGACTTCATAAAGACCCAAGCCCTTGTAAAGGCTGATCTGCTTAGGTCAGGCCCACTCTGGATAATTCCTTTTTGATTAGCTCAAAAGCAACTGATTTGGGACTTTATCATATTTGCAAAATTCTTCATGTCTGTCATATAATATAGACTAATTGTGGGGGGGAAATCCATTGGATGCACAGTCCTACCCACACTCAAGGCAAATGGATTATACAGAGTGCACGCCAGGAGGCAGGACTCTTGGGAGCCACCTCAGAATTCTGCCTACCTCATTGTGGATGATTTGTTTTCTGATGAGACTAATCATGTCAGATTAATCTTCCTAAGTGAAGTTACACACCATACTACCCTTCAGCAGTTGAGCAAAAGGTAGAAAATGAACTATGAATTCATTAACCTGATTCTAGGCCTGTTCCTGCCCACACCTCAGGCACCATTTTAAACCTTTTCTTCAAGGAGTCCTGTTCAGTGAGCCTCACACCCTAGGCTCTGCCCTCCCTTGCCCTCTGTACTCTCTCCATCCATGTGCCTTTCTGCACTCTTCCTCCATATCTAACTCGCCTCTTTCTATTGCCTTCTTACTCGAAGCCTCGACAGCCTTCAAGATGGGCAAAACCTGGGCAAAACTTTTCCTGCCCTTTGAACTCACACTGAGCTTATCTTCCTTTGAATTTGTCCTAAAGTACTGTGGTAGCTGGCAAAAAATGATCATAAACTGCCCTTTCCTGTGTGTCTCCCCCGCCCCACACACACACTTTTTATAATGTGACTCTGCCACTTATTCCATCTAGAGGTGACCTCTTTACTTTTTCACCTGTTGACTCTGGGTTGGAGCCTGTGACTTTCTTTAGCCACAGGACAGTAGCGAATGAGGCTCAGACAGACACTCTAAAAGCACTTGGGCCCTGGGGCTTGCTGTCTTGGGAACTCTGCTACCACCACCAGGTGACAGGGTGAACTACTCTCCTGGATGAAGAGGGGCTCACGGCCAAATTATCCCTATGGCCCCAAATGACACTGGGCCAACCACCTGATACATGAAAAGTAATAAATGTCTGGTGTTTTAAATCATGGAGCTTTGTACCAACTTTTGCAGCAAACTATTTACTCGTAAAGAATAGCAAGATTCTTTTGGACATTTTTTTTTTAAGATTTTATTTATTTATTTGAGAGAGAGGCAGTGAGAGAGCATGAGTGAGGAGAAGGTCAGAGGGAGAAGCAGACTCCCCGTGGAGCTGGGAGCCTGATGTGGGACTCGATCCCGGGTCTCTGGGATCATGACCTGAGCCGAAGGCAGTCGTCCAACCAACTGAGCCACCCAGGCGTCCCTGGACATTTTTTTTCTTAGTTTCATTTTAGTATGCTTTCTTATGAGAAGGGTTAATTATAACTTGTGATGAAGGAATCCAGAATTCAATATCTGGAAGGATATGAGACTGGGACTGGGTCATGAAGCTTCTCAAAAACACTTGGCTTTTAGGTAGCAGCAACCCAAGTGTCCATCAACAGATGAATGGATATACAAAATGTGGTATATCCATATGCTGGAATATTATTTAGCCATAAAATAGAATGAAGTTCTGATATTTGCAACAACCTGTATGAACTTCAAAGATCTTATGCTAACTGAAATAAGCCAGACACAAAAGATCAAATATTGTATAATTACCAACAGAATAAACAAATTCATAGACAGAAAGTAGATTAGAGGTTACCAGAGACTGGGAGGAGGAAAGAATGGAGAGTCACTGCTTCCTGATTATGGAGTTTATATTTGGGGTGAGGAACAACTTTTGGAAATAGTGGTGATGGTTGCACGATATGGTACTAACACTAAATTATATGCTTAATGTGGTACTTTTTAAATGTTTTTTTATATTATAGCACAATCTTTAGAAATCATTAATGTAATATACCCCAAACCCTTGAATTGTACACTTCAAATGGGTGGATTGTATGGTATGTGGACTATATTTCAAAAGAGCCATTCAATTTTTTTTCTGAACAAAACAAAAACCAAATAACACAAAAATAATCCTTGGCTTCATTTTTCCCCTCAGATGGAAACTATTCAGCATACTGTACTCCTCTTTTCACCTTTACTGCCAGGAAGCTAAAGACCAAGTTTTATGTCCAAACACAGCAATTCAGCTGGCACAGAGATGTGCTAAAACATCATAACTCTCATCATCAGAGGTACCAGTTTTCTGTTCGTATCTTCCTATGTGTCTGCCTTTGTCCCACCTCCTCATCTTTGTTAACTAAAATTCATTCAAATGACTTTTCTCTAAGCCCCCAAAAGACCCTAAAGTAAACCAAGATAATGAACCTTTGAGGTCACAGTGTCAGCTCTATAAATATGATTATAGCCCCAGATTAATAATTAACCCTTAGAGCAAAGAAGAGTAGCTCAAGCTAAAGAATAAGTAAGACAAAGTAGGGCCTCAAAAGTAGTGGGAATCTCAGCAGGTTAACCAGCATCCTTTAAAACCACTTCCAGGGGCACCTGGGTGGCTCAGTGGGTTAAGCCTCTGCCTTCGGCTCAGGTCATGATCCCAGGGTCCTGGGATCGAGCCCCACATTGGGCTCTCTGCTCAGCAGGGAGCCTGCTTCCTCCTCTCTTTCTGCCTGCCTCTCTGCCTACTTGTGAGCTCTGTCTGTCAAATAAATAAATAAAATCTTTAAAAAAAAATAAACCCACTTCCAACCTATTCATGGGGAGTACTTTCACCACAAAAAATCAATAGGCTCAAATCTGATAGCACAGATATCAACCAGTGCTGACTGACCTTTCATTCTGGGAGCATTCTTTTAAGGCAAATATTTAAAAATTCCCCAAGTGCCCATATTTCCTGATAAATTTTGGGAAACCATATCCCCAAATTCCAAGGAGCTTGGCTTTAAGGTCATAGGAAAAAGGCATTCATATAGGAGAAAAAGAGATAGAATGCTCTTAATTCCACACATATACTCAATGTTTTTGACACTGTTTATGTATACACACATACTCAATGTTTTTCATCTCAGAAAAAGAATGAATCCCGAGTAAGTACACTAGCCCCCTGGTTAGCCTACCAAAGTACTAACTTGGCCAATGAGTTGCTATAAAAAGAAGCCTGTGAATACAAAACCCAAAATAGATTCTTTTATCTCTAGTAATAAAGTTTCTGATGACGTATGATGTAATACCTGTACCTCTTTGATGGGAGAGAAGTATTATGACTAGAAAAACATTTGGCTTGCCTTCACAACAAACCAGGACAGGAAACTTGTCAGTTCTTCCATCCATAGTGCAAGTACTTTGTACTTGGGGGTGCTCTTAATAAATATTTCTTGAATGCCAGCTTGGAGTCAATCAGACTATAATTAAACTTTTTCACATAAGTAGATTATGAGTGGTAAAAAGCAATATGGTAAAAAGGATAACAGTGCTCTAAAAGAGAATATATACCCTGATATGCAAGAATGCCTACTTAGTTTTTCACTGTTGCTGAGATGCTTGAAAAGAAAGAGTGACACCATTGCGGTATAAAAGAAAGTTCTGGAGGTAGCGTGGAGGCTGGAGAGGTAGGCTGTATAGGTCTGCCCGAATGGCTCAAATGTCACTCCTATGTTCCTGGCCTTGGTTTCCCTGTTTTTAAAAGATGAGATCTACCTTATGGTGTTTACTTAGGTTCCTTCTATCCCTACAAGAGATGCGATGCTACTTTTTATCGCAGAATTGGTTTTCTAACAGTTTCTATACTCTCTGTACAACTCAGAAGTAAAAATAATAAATGAGCTTTTATGAGTTAGATATTATTTTTTAAAGATTTATTTAGAGAGAGAGAATGTGCATGCATGAATGGGGGAAGGGGCAGAGGGAAAGAATTTTTCAAGCAGACTCCCTACTGAGCACAGAGCCCAATGCTAAGACAGCTCTATCCCATGACCCATGAGATCATGACCTGAGCCGAAACCAAAAGTCAGACTCTCAACTGACTGAGCCATCCAGGCGCCCCTGTAAGGTGAATATTGTAAGTGCTCAGAATGTATAACATGGATGTTGTTCCTATTTAACATTAAAGATTCCAGTGTCTTCATTTTTACATTCAGAAAAGGAAAGCTGACTCTGAAATACTTGTAACAGAACTTGTAAACTCATATTTAACCATATGATACCATGGCAAGGAATAAAAGGATTAAGCAAATTAATTAGATACAAAGTTCTTAGCCTCTAAAGATGAACTCCTAATAAGTTTAACTATTTGTCACCTGTGTTACCACAACTTCAAAAATGATTTCTTCTCTAAAAGGCTGGAAGGCAGGGTGTGGGAGGAATGACTTACAAATTAACTAGGGATTGTTTGGATATAATTATAAACTGCCAATCACCATGATTCAATGATATTCAGACTTTTAAAGCTATTTCATTAAAAAAAAAGAAAAGAAAAATCAGACCTTATCTAAAAGACTGTTTATGAAACTTAAGAAACTTACCCACCCATGGCTGAGGGTTCAATAATACATTCCCAATGGAATGGTCTCTAAAAATGTCTATAATTAAAAACAGTAAAAAAAAAAAAAAATTGAATGGCTTACTCTCTTGTTGGTGAGTTAGTTGAGGATTCCTTTTTTGAATCAGGAGAGCTTAGGGTTTGCAAAGTACAATTGTGTTTTTCGGTGGATAGGGCATCTCTTTCTTGCTCAGAGTGGATTAATTTTAAGGCCTCTAGTCCATCTTCTCCTTCCATCTTGTCACTTGGATTTGGCTGTGGTTCTGGACTCTTGAAAATGAGATCATCTTCACTTACAGAGACTGTGAGGTCACTGCTGCTGCTGCTCAAACTTTTCTCCTCCTGCTCTTCCTGCATTTTTCTGAAGGGTTTCTGTGACTCTGGGTCCCTGGGAGGAAGATGATCTGTAAGAGGGGATATGCATAGATTACCGATCACTAACTTGAGGGAGAAGCGAGGTAAACATGTTCTGCCTCACAGGCAGATTTACTCAGCTAAATACATGTAGAAACAACCCACAACTAACTACAGTACATGAAAAGTCAATAAAAATATCACAGTGGGCTTTAAAGTCAGCAAATTAGCTTGCGAAAATATTTCCATGCCTATACTCAAGAATTCATTAGAATGGAATTTGTTGGCCAAGTCACTGGTTTGCTTTTTTGACAGAGAAAAAATTAAAGAGTATATGTTTTTCTTACATAAGAACGCTACCACCCCCAAAACTAAACACCAACAAAAATCAGCAAACAAGCTCAGCCTCTACCCCACCTGAGAAGCCTTCCCAAGCAGAATCCTTCTCTTGAGAACACTTATTTTCAAATGCACAGTATTCTGAGACAGATAGCGGAGAGACTGGCGGTCTGGCTCTTTCTTCCTTGACTTCAATATGTTCCTGTGTCAGTATTTCTCCTCCGGATCCCGCTGATCTGCTGGAACTGTCACACTTTAAATCCGTGGTTCTGTTCTCTGGACTTAATCTTTCCCGTAACGGGGAATGGAGTTCAGCAGACTTTTTGCCTTCAGATAAACTACTCTCGCCGTGACGTGTGTTGCTTCCTATCTGCAAGCAATGAGTTTGTTCCTCCTCAGACAATGCGCTGGCTGTGAGTGGCGTTTCCTCACCAGTCTGAAGAGATGTCTTTCCATCTATTTTGTCAGACTTATTTAAGCGCTGTGTGTCACTATTAGTTTGTACTACATAGCTGTCTGTCACATTACCGCTCTGGGCTGTCTGTCGGTGTGAACGTGGGTCAGGAATTGAAAAGTTCTTTGTGGGCTGGGGAGATTTCTGCTCTGTACTAAAACCTCCAATGCTTGAGACAGCTGACATGTGGCGGCCCATAAAGATCGTTGCTGGTTGATACAATCCTCTTGACATGGCTGTCCCCGAGTTAATTCCTGCCTGCCTTGCAACCTGCGACACCAAAAGAGATGTGAATTAAACATCTTGTGGATAAACAAATAGGTTGTTTAGGTTATTCTCTGAAATGAAATGAGGAAAAGGATGCATGACCACTGAAATCAACACCGACCTCATTTTATAAAACTCACAGCTTCCACAAAATGTCAGAAACACAGTACAGTCCATACTAGTTAATTTTAATAACAATATTGGTTCACAAAACAAATATTGTCCAGCAACTATGGAGTCTGCATTTTTCAAAAATGGATGCACACATTGCACAACTATGTGAAAGTACTTAATGCCACCGAATTGTACACTTGAACATGGTTAAAATGGTAAATTTTATGTTATATATATTTTATCACAATTTTCTAAAAAACTGAAGGTTCTAACCACTTTTCACAGAGAAGCTTGGATTTAATAGAGCTAGATACTAGACAAAAACAGAAGAAAGAAGGAAGGAGGGAGAGATACATACAAAGGACTATAGAAGGTTTCAAAACTCTATTTCTAGTATTATGCATAATATTAAAAAAAACTTCAAATAATAACATTCGGGATTACATTAAAATATACTCCATCTGTGCAAAATAATCCTAATTGCCAGTCAAACTGCAAATAACAGCAGATTTTCCTGAACATCTTCAAGTAATTTTAAACACATGTAAAGCAATTTAAATTTACTGTCATGTTATATGCAACTGATGAATTACTGATCTCTACATCTGAAACTAATGATACACTATATGTTAACTTATTGAATTTAAATAAAATAAGTTTAAATAAAATAAGAATAAATTTACTGTCACGTCTATGGGGGGAGAATGAGTATTGTCTCTTCCTTAAAAAGACAGGGGGCTGGAAAAAAGGTGGGGGCGTTGGGTGGAGCAACAGAAGCAATTGGTTCAGTGGCTTGATCAAGGGCACACAGTGGGAAGTAGAACTGGAAGTGACAATAATGAAGCCTTGAGGAAGTTAAGCGCCTTTCTTCTAAAGGGACCAAAGCATCTCTACATACTTAATAGCCTTTAGTTCACAGAGCCCTATAGAATAGATGGGGAGATCTTCCGTGGGGAGATCCACTCTTCTGTGGATGGAAAAATCTGAGGCTCAAATTTTAAGAGAGACAATGTTACACACACAACTGAAACAGAATCTTGGTTTGCTTCTCTTCAAATATACTGTCCCTCCCTGAAACCATAAAACTTCTAGAAAATACAGGCAGTAATCTCTTTGCCAGGAGCCTTAGCAAGAGTTTTCTAGGTATGTCTGCCTCCTCAGACAAGGTAAACAAAAAGCAAAAGGGAATTATTGGGACTATCCCGCTTTTGCACAGTAAAGGAAATCATCAATAAAACACAAAGGCAACCTACTGAATGGGTGAAGATGATTTGTAAATGATATATCTGATAAAGGGGTTAATATCCAAAATATATAAAGAACTTCTACAACTCAACACCAAGAAACCAAATAATCTGATTAAAAACGGGCAGAGGACCTAACAGACATTTTTTCCAAAGAAGACATACAGATGGCCAACACATACATGAAAAGATGCTCACCATCACTAATAACCAGGGAAAATGCAAATCAAAACCACAATGAGCTATCACCTCATACCTGTCAGAATGGCTAGAATCAAAAACCAAAAATCAATCAAAAACCTCATGTTGGCGAGGATGTGGAGAAAAAGAAACACTTGTGCACTGTTGGTAGAAATGTAAATTGGTGCAGCCACTGTGGAAAATAGTATGTTAGTTCCTCAAAAAGTTAAAAATAGAAATTTCATATGCTCCAGTAATTCCACTACTGGGTATTTACCCAAAGAAAACAAAAACATAGCAACCCTATGTTTATTTTACTATTTTATATACAGTAGCCAAGATACGGGAGCAACCTAAGTGTCTACTGATAGATAAATGGATAAAGAAGATGTGGTGTGTGTGTGGATAAATGTATAAAGAAGATGTAGTGTGTTTGTGTGTGTGTGTGTGTGTGTATATACACACTATGGAATATTACTTGGCCATAAAAAATTAGATTTTGCCATTTGCAACATCATTGATAGAACCTAGAGGGTATAATGCTAAGTGAAATAAATCAGAGAAAGACAAATACCATATTATTTCATTCATATGTGGAATATAAAAAACAAATGCACAAACAAGCAATTTACTAAAAAAGCAGAAAGATTTTTAAATATAGAGTATAAACTGATGGTTGCCAGAAGGAAGGGGATGGAGGGATGGGTAAAATGGGTGAAGGGCAGTGGGAAGTACAGGTTTCCAGTTATGGAATGGATAGGTCATATGGATGAAAGGTTCAGCATAGGGAATATACTCAATTATGTTGTAATAGCATTGTATGGTGAAAGACAGGAGCTGTACTTGTGGATATGAGTATAGCATAATATATGGGGTTGTTGAATCACTATGTTGTACATCTGAAACCAATGTAACTAATGCAACATTGTGTGTCAACTATACTTAAATTAAAAAAAGGAAAAAAAAGAAAGAAATAGCACTAGTAAGGGTAACTGCACTGGTAAACATAAGCATAAATGTATTTTTGTAACTTTTTTTCTCCTATGTGATTTAAAAGACAACTGCATCAAGCAATAATTATAAATATATGTGGATGAGCAGCATATAAGATATAAAGACATAGTTTGTACTACAATTACACCACAAAAGGAGTGGGAAAAGAATGGAATATACAGGAGCCAAGTTTTGGCAAGCTGTTAAAGTTAAGTTGGTATTAGTCTGAACTAGATTATTATAAGCTATTAATTATAACACCAGGAAATCCACAGTAACAGAAATGACAGGGAATTGAAAGAGCACACTAGAAAATATATGTTTAATGCAAAAGAAGGCCATATGGAGGATTAAAGGAACAAAAAATATATATAGAAAACAAAGTACAAAGTGGCAGAATCAAATCTTACCTTATTATTATTATTATTATTTTTTAAGATTTTATTTATTTGACAGAGAGAGCGAGAGAGTGAACACAAGCAGGGGAAGCTGGAGAGGGAGAAACAGGCTTCCTGCCAAGCAGGGAGCCCAATGCGGGAATCGATCCCAGGACTCTGAGATCATGACCTGAGCCGAAGGCAGAAGCTTAATGACTGAGCCACCCAGGTGCCCCTATTATTATTTTTTAACATTTATTTATTTATTTGAGAGAGTGAGAGAGAGGGAGAGAGGGTAAGTGGGGGGAGGGGCAGAAGGAGAGGGAGAGAGAGGAATCTCAAGATGCTCCACTGAGTATACAGCCCAGTGCGATGCTCAATCTCAGGACCCTGAGATCATGACCTGAGCCGAAATCAAGAGTTGGAGTCTTGTTAGGGTGGGGCGATGGGTGAGCCTGGTGTTGGGTATGAAGGAGGGCACGTATTGCATGGAGCACTGGGTGTGGTGCATAAACAATGAATCTTGGAAAGCTGAAACAATAAAATTAAATTAAAATTTAAAAATAAATAAAATGAATATTAAAAAAAAAAAAGAGTTGGATGGTTAAACAACTGACCTACCAGGTGCCCCTAAATCCTACCTTTTTAGTAATCACATTCAATTTAAATGGATTAAACGTTACAATTAAAGTCAGAGACCGGCAGAGTAGATTTTTAAAAAGCCATGACCAAACTATATACTATCTAAAGTGACTCATTTTAGATTCAAAGACACAAACAGGTTGAAAGAACAGGAAAGGAAAATGATATATGAACAGAGACTCATGAAAAAAATATACTATGTAGATAGTAACCAAAAGAAAGCTGAAGTAGTATACTAATCTCAGATAAAATAGGCAGATGATCTAGACAATTAGATAGAAGATCAACAAGGAAATAGAAGATTTGAACAATTATACACCAACTAGACCTAATGGATGTATACAGAAACCTCCACCTACCACTAGCAGAATACATATTCTCATGTGCACATTGAACTTTCTATTGGATAGACCCATATTTTAGGTAATAAATCAAGTCTCAATACATTTAAAGGAATTTAAAGTATGTTCTCCAATGACAATAGAATAAAATTAGAAGTCAGTAAAAGAAGGAAATTTGGCAAATTCATAAATGCATGGAAATTACAAAACACACTCCTAAATAACTAATGAGTCAAAGAAGAAATTATGAGGCAAATAAGAAAAGAGTTTGAGTTAAATGAAAAGGAAAATACAACATACTAAGACCTATAAGAAGCAGCACTTAGAGGGAAATTCATAGCTATAAAAGCCTATATTAAAAAAGAAGAAAGAACTCTAAGCAATAGTCTAGCTTTTCATGTTAAGAAATTAAACAAAGAAGGGGCACCTGGGTGGCTCAATCAGTTGAGCACCCAACTCTTGATTTTGGCTCAAAGGTCGTGGTATTGAGTGCCATGTTGGGTTCTTCCCTCAGCATGGTCTGCTTGATATTCTCTCTTCCCCTCTACCTCTGCTCCCTCCCATGCTCATGTGTACATGTGGGTGTGCATGTACTCTCTCTCTCTCCCTAATAGATAAAGTATTTTAAAAAAAGAAACTAAAAAAAGAAGAGCCAATTAAATCCAAAGCAAGCAGAAGGGAGGAAATAATAAAGATCAGCATAGAAGTAAACAAATTAGACACGAGAAAAGCAATAGTGATAATCATCAAAACCAAAAGTTGATTCTTTGAAAAGATCAACAGATTGGCATACCTCTAGCTAGACTACGAAAAAAAAAAAAGAATTTAAGTTATCAAAATCAGAAATTAAAGTGAGTACTTTGTTACCAACCTTATAGATATAAAAAGGATTGTAAGGGACTACTACGAATAATGATATGCCAACAAATTAGACAACCTAGATGAGTTGGACAAATTCTTTTTTTTTTTTTTTAAGACTTTGTCTATTTATTTGACAGAGATCACAAGCAGGTAGAAGGGGTGCGGGAAGCAGGCTCCCTACTGAGCAGAGAGCCTGATGCAGGGCTTGATCCCAGGACCCTGAGATCATGACCTGAGCCAAGGCAGAGGCTTAACCCACCGAGCCACCCAGACACCCCTGGAAAAATTCTTAGAAAGACATACATTACTAAAACTGACTCAAGAAGAAAGAAAAAATATGAATAGACATGTAGCAAGAAATTGAACTAGCAGTTAAAAAAATTTCTCACAAAGAAAAGCCCAGGACCAGAAGGCTTCATTGGTTAATCCTACCAGAGGTTTAAAGAGTTAACACCAGTCCTTCACAAACTCTTCTAAAAACAGGCAAGGAAGAAATACTCCTCAACTCATTCTATGAGGCCAGTCCCTAACACCAAAACCAGACAAAGACGTCTCAAAAAAGGAAAACTACAAACCAATATTTCTTATGAATGTAGATGTTAAAATTCTTTTTTTTAAAGATTTTATTTATTTATTAGAGATCACAAGTAGGCAGGCAGGCAGGCAGAGACAGAGAGTGGAAGAAGCAGGCTCCCCGCTGAGCAGAGAGCCCAATGCAGGGCTTGATCCCAGGACCCTGAGATCATGACCTGAGCTGAAGCCAGAGGCTTTAACTCACTAAGCCACCAAGGTGCCCCTAGATGTTAAAATTCTCAACAAAATACTAGTGAACTGAATTCAGCAACACATAAAGGAATTGTACACCATGACTGTATAGGATCTACCCCAGGAAAAAAAGTTTGTTCAACGTATGGAAATCAAGTAATAGACAAAATCCAATACATGTTCATGACAAAAGCACTATACAAACTAGGAATAAAAGGGAACTCCCTCAACATGATAAAGTGCATCTACGGGAAACACATAGTTAACATCATAGTTAATGGTGAAAGACTAAAAGGTTTCTTCCTAAGATCAGGATTAACACAAGCATGTCTGTGTTCACCATTTTTATTTAACAAGACATACAGATTCTAGGCAGAATAGTATTGGCAAGAAAAAGAAATGGAAGGCATCTAGATTTCAAAGGAAGAAGTAAAACTATCTCTATTGGCTGATAACACGATCTCATATAAAGAAAAACCTAAAGAGTCACAAGAAACAATTAGAGGTAATAATTCAGCAAGGTTGCAGGATACAAGATCAATATACAGAAATGTATTTTTTACTATTTTTTTAATTTCTTTTCAGCGTAACAGAATTCACTGTTTTTGCACCACACCCAGTGCTCCATGCAATACGTGCCCTCCATAATACCCATCACCTGGCTCCCCCAACCTCCCACCCCCCGCCCCTTCAAAACCCTCAAGTTGTTTTTCAGAGTCCATAGTCTCTCATGGTTCATCTCCCCTTCCAATTTCCCTCAACTCCCTTCTCCTCTCCATCTCCCCATGTCCTCCGTGATATTTGTTATGCTCCACAAATAAGTGAAACCATATGATAATTGACTCTCTGCTTGACTTATTTCACTCAGCATAATCTCTTCCAGTTCCCTCCATGTTGATACAAAAGTCGGGTATTCATCCTTTCTGATGGAGGCATAATACTCCATAGTGTATATGGACCACATCTTCCTTATCCATTCATCCGTTGAAGGGCATCTCGGTTCTTTCCACAGTTTGGCGACCGTGGCCATTGCTGCTATAAACATTGGGGTACAGATGGCCCTTCTTTTCACTACATCTGTATCTTTGGGGTAAATACCCAGTAGCGCAATTGCAGGGTTAGTAGTGCAATTGCAGGGTTTTTAATTTCTTAAGGAATCTCCACACTGTTCTCCAGAGTGGCTGCACCAACTTGCATTCCCACCAACAGTGTAAGAGGGTTCCCCTTTCTCCATATCCTCTCCAACACACGTTTCCTGTCTTGCTAATTTTGGCCATTCTAACTGGTGTAAGGTGGTATCTCAATGTGGTTTATTTCTATATATTAGCAATTAACTATTTGAAACTGAAATCAGAAAAAAAATTCTATATACAATAGCATAAAAAAACAGAACACATTTATTTGTTTGTTTTTAAGGATTTTATTTTTTTGACAGAGAGAGACAGAGCAAGAGCGGGAACATAAACAGGGGGAGTGGGAGAGGGAGAAGCAGGCTTCCCATTGAGAAGGGAGCCCGATGTGAGGCTTGAACCCAGGATCCTGAGATCATGACCTTGAGTCGAAGGCAGACGCTTAATGACTAAACCACCCAGGCACCCAGAATAAATTTAAAAATAAGTGTAAGACTTGCACACTGAAAACTATAGAACACTGATGAAAGAAATTAAAGAAGGCTTACATAAATGGAAAGACATTCTGTGTTCAAGGAACATAAGAGTTACGTTGTTAAGATGACCAATCTTACTCCCAAATTGATCTATATATTCAATGCAATCTTTATCAAAATCCCAACTGGCAGTTTTACAGAAATTGGCCAGCTAACACTAAAATTCATATGGAAATACAAGGAGCCCAGAATAAGCAAAACAATTTTCCAAAAAAAGAGCAAATTTGGAGATGTAATATTTCCCACTTTCAAACCTTACTACAAAACTAAGGTAACTGTAGACTCTACTGGCATACAGATATATAGATAGATTGATCGATCGATCGATTGATCGATCGATCTATCTATCTATCTACATGGAACAGAATTCAGAGCCCAGAAATATCCATACCTCTACAGTCTACTGACTTTCTTAAAGACATTTTTAAAGAGTAGTTTTAAAAGTTCAAGGCTAGGGACGCCTGGGTGGCTCAGTTCATTGAGCGGCTGCCTTCGGCTCGGGTCATGGTCCCAGCGTCCTGGGATCGAGTCCCACATCGGGCTCCTTGCTCGGCAGGGAGCCTGCTTCTCCCTCTGCTTCTGGCTGCCTGTGCTCTCTCTCTCTCTCTGACAAATAAATAAAATCTTTAAAAAAAAAAAAAAAAGTTCAAGGCTAGAAGGGGCTGGAATTGATTATTTCCCTTTCTCCACATAGAAGGCTAGATAGACTAGCCTTCTGAGGTTGGTATTTCTCTTGCCTCAGGTCACTTAGGCTCTGGTCAGTTTCTCCTGAGGGCAGATCTTGTTAAGAACAGAACTCTCTCACTTATTTAAAAATGGTTACTTTTCCCCTGCCCATCCCTGAATTATAGGGGGATTTTTCTCTGATATTCACTTTTCGGACTTGTTAATGCTGCCTGGAGTTAAAACACAAAAGTGAGGAAAGAAGGACTATGACTAGATCTCCCTGGAATTTTTATCTCAGGCTTGTCTATGCTGAGCCTCTGGCAATTTGTCAATTACAGTTCATTTCTCCAACCCGGCCCTGGTTATTGTAGTGGTTTCAGCTCTGCTCTAATAAACGGTGATTCTCTGTATTCCCTGTTGGTTCTCTCCAAATTTAGAGGCAGCGGATTGCTCTGTAACCTCACTTCTCTGAGAGATCTAAGAAGAGTTGCTGATTTTGTGGTTTGTTCAGCTTTTTACTTGTTAGGGTGGTGTGGTGACTTCCAAACTTCTTATACGTTGGACTGGAAACAAGACTACATTGTAATTTTAGCAGCTGAATATTATCCTATTCTATAAACATACCATAATTTATTTAACCAGTCTTGTTTTGATGGACCTTGGTTTGTTTCCCACCATCTACCATTCTAAACCACACTACAGTGATTATCATTGAGCGTATGCCTCTAGGCAAACATGGGAGTACATTAACAAGACAAACTTTCTAGAATTGATATTGTTGGGTCAAGGCTGACTTATAGGATATTGCCATTTCACCATCCAAAGAGGCCATCATGCCATTATTAAGAATGTTTCACTCTACCATGTTGGTTAAACAGCAAAATTATAGTAATCAACATCCTGATTCAGTGATATAAATATTTGTGTCTTCTATTCCTTTTATAATTGAGAAGCTGATATAAGAAGAAAGACAAATTTTAAAACAGGTGAAAACCACCTATTACCATTGTCTTAATCTAACAACTACTATCATTTTTCATATGCTCAAAAAACGTTTTCAAATACATGGCTTCAAGTGATGGGCTACTGTGAAGAACTTCAGCTGGCCATATGCTGAGGCCACTTAGTAAAACTAGAGGTAAATCAATGATCAGACTTGTGAATTGGGGAGGCCTTTGATTTTTCACTTTCAAGACCCACTTAGGGAGTGTTAATGAACCGATATTCGAGTGATTATTAACCTAACACAGGGAGTACACACCTCCCTCTTCATTGGTCTGATAAAGGCCAAAATGTAAAGCAAAGGAGTGGGCAAGTCTTAGAGAGGAGAAAGGCACCTAGGGAGGGCCAAAGGAAGGGCCCCTGACCTCTCAACAAGTAATTCTCTAAGTCCTCTGACCTACTAAGAGGCCAGAGACTCCAAGTCCATTCCCACTGAACAAAGAACCCCAAGAGCCAAGAAATGGAGAGAAACTGTAATATCTAAATAGTAACCCACACAATCAGCAAAAGCAGCATGTAATCATGATTTAACTTACAGTAAATGCTTCTAGAACCACAGTAAGTGAAAAACAGCAACAACAACAATTCAAGATAGCACTGTTAACAAAGGGTACTTCCTAAACACAGGAAAAATTATAAATCTCTACAACAGCAAATGGTTATAAAGTGCCAATTTTGCCAAGCATTCCAGAATTTTTGGAATATGGAACTGTGGGTCCTCAACAAATATACTAATTACTGATATTAATAAGAACATTGCATTTTAGTAGCCTATAATAAATCAGGAGTTATGAAAAGGTGGCCCTTAATTATGCATAAAGTCAAAATTATGCATAAAGTCAAAATTATGGGTTGGTGCATCTGTTCACCTGTAGGACCAAAAGAGACAGCTTACATTTGAGGATCTGTTGAGACCCAATAGGAAGTTTTTGCTGCTATATCTCTAATTGTTGTTTTTGGGGGGAGGAAGGTTAAGTTTCTGATATAATTTCAATGTTGCAGGAATCATAAGAAAAACTCCCCTTATATCTTTTAACTAGATTTATCAATTGTTTACATTTTTGCCCATTTATCATTCTCTCTCCCTCTACATATATGTGAATGTTTATACACACACAGACACACACGCACAATTTTTTCCTGAATCATTTGAGGATAAATTGGAGATACCTGGCCCCTCTCCCCCAAGCAACTCAGTGTGTATTTCCTAAGCATAGGGACATCCTCCTTCATGAAGAGACACAGTTCAATGATTAAAATCAGGAAACTTAACATTGATAAAATGCTATTTTCTATCCCACAGTCCACATTCAAATTTTGTCACTCGGCCTAATAATGTCTTTATATAGCTACCTTTTCTCCTAGGTTCAGGATCCAATCTAGAGTCATGTTTCTCGAGTCTCCTTTAATCTGGAACAGCTCTTTAGTCTTTGTCATTCTTGACCTTGACATTTTTTAAGAATACAGGCTGGCTACTTTGCAGACTGTCTCTCAATGTGTGTTTGACTGATGTTTCCTCATGTTCATGTTCGGATTATGCATTTTTGGCAGGAAGATCAAGAAGTATGCTTCTAGTTTTTCAGTAACAGGAATAATACTCTGGTAAAGCAAGTTTATTGGGATGGGAGTTAACCCCCAATCTTCCCACTATCAAGCAGAATAATTAGAAGTATTCCCTTAAAAGCGTGACCTCTTGGGGCACCTGGGTGGCTCAGTCGGTTAAGTGTCTGACTTTTGGTTTCAGCTCAGGTCAGTTTGGAGTCTGCTTACGATTCTCTCTCCCTCTCCCTCTGTCCCTCCCCCTGCTCATGCTCTCCCTCTCTCTCAAATAAATAAATAAATAAAGCTAAACAAACAAATAAACAAAACACTTGACCTTTAAAAAAAAATTTTTTTTTAAAAAACAGACTGACAACAACACAATGTCATTTTAAAACCATTATATTTAAATTTTAGAAATTAAAATTATTATACCCAATTCTGGATTTTGTCCTAGAATAGAAAAGGGACAGTGATGGAAAAACTGGTGAAATATGAGTGAAGTCTGGAGTTTGGTTAATAGTAATATACCTAAGTAGGTTTTTTAGATTTGACAAATGTAGCACTGTAACGTGGGTTGTTGATAACTGTGTGAACTGGGTGAGGGATCCAAGGAAACTGTACTGTCTCCAACTTTTCTGCAAATCTAAAATTAATCTAGAATAAAAAGTTTACTTAAAAAATAACCCCTGGGATGTGGGATGTTGGGGATACCATTTAAGGGTACAAACATGCAATGAGTAGTAAATAAGTCCTAGAGACCTAATATATAAATAGTGAATACACACAATATTATAACCATCAAACTTGCTCAGAGACTAGAACTCAATTATCCTAACCACTGAAAGGAAATGGTAATTACATAATGACAGAAAGATGCTAATTATCACAATGGAAATATTACAATATATAAATGTATCAAATTAACCTGTTATATACCTTAAATGTATAAAATATTATATGTCAAATATATTTCAATTAAAAAATAAATAAAACAAAAATAATAATTAAAAAAATCCCCAGTATTGATGAAGGTTATGTGAAATAGAAATTCCTATATTGTTGGTAGCAAAATAAATAGGCAAACCCTCTGATAGCAAACAGGAAAGAATCCAGCATCAAAAGTCCTAAACACCTTTATTGCCTTTGATTCTGTAATTTTACAGGTAAACTCCTTAAGGAAGTAAGCCTAATAGGGAAAAAAAGTAACAACAACTATGTGACAAGTTCATTCACAGCATATTTACAATCATGAAAAGTAAGAAACAAACTGTATAAAATAGGGCAAGGTTATGAAGTCACAAAAATGAGGTAAATGAAGACTATGGTGTAACAAAGGAAATGCTGAGATATGACAAGTGAAAAAAAAATCCAAAATTATATATTCAGTATGCTTATACCTACATAAAGATAAATCTAACATAGGAGAAAGAAACTAACCAAAATGTGTTTGTGTAGGATTATGCCAGGAAAATGAACATTACTTCTCGGCTCAACTGTTCCTTTTTCCAATTCAACAAATTTAACTTGACCTAAACTTAAGTTCATTGAGCTATAATTCACAGACCATAAAATTCATCCTTTTATTAAGGTATACAATTCAGGGGTTTCCATATAATCACAGGTGTGTAGCTATCACAATCAATTTTAGAACATTTCATCATTCCCAAAAGAAACCCTGTATCCTTTAGCAATCACTCCCCATCCTCCCTGACCAGCCCCCAGCCCTGGTCAACCACTTATCTATTGCACCATTTTACATTTCTACCAGCAATTATGTACACTTTTATAACAAAAAAAATTACAAGAAACCTGTAAAAATTAACTGCTGCTTGCTATTAGGCAACCTTACATTTGAACTGGCTCAGAATTTGCAAAGTAAAATATTGGCTCTAGTAAAATACAAGCTATGCTTTTCTGCATGTTGGCAGCTTTCCCGTTCGCTGAGATCAGGCAGTGAGACAGGTGCCTCTTTTCTTTTTTAAAATAGTCTGTCATTTTGTTTGCTTAGCAACAGGAAATAGGGTGGTCTTTAATCTTAAAATTCTGACATTGTTATGTGTCTCACAAGCATTTTCTAAGCCAGGGAAGCTGAAGAGAGAATGCCATGTTTCACATTATTGTTGACACTGGAATAATATTAGGAATTGAAAAGTTTTTGAGAGATAGACTTTATTGCCAAAAGAAGGGGTGTGTATCAGTATTTAAGGATCTGACATAATGATCAATGTTTCTCTGCCTTCCTATTACTTTCTGTAGTTCAGTGCTTGAGGTAAATCTCTAATTCAGGATTTCATTTCAGTTCTTCCTTTTCCCCAACACAGCGATATACCTGTAGTTTCTCTAAAAATTTTAGGAGTTGCAGAAAGTGATAGCAAAGCAAATGAATATGGCTGAAAATACTCATGAGTGAACAGTAGGTAACTTTTAAACCAGGACTTCATCTTTACTGGGGGTAATGGGAGGGGACATATACAGGGAGAGATCAATAACTTTAGAATTATTGTAATGATGAAAAATAAAGTAAGATTAAAACAGGAAGGCAAACCATAACAGGATTGTTGGAGGAGAGGTAGGTGGGGGATGGGGTTAACTAGGTGATGGGCATTAAGGAGAGTACTTGATGGAATGAACACTGGGTGTCATGTGCAACTGATGAATCACATTAATTCTACCCCTGAAACTAATAATATACTACATGTTAACTAAGTTGAATTTAAATTTAAAAAAATTTAATGAATTATTATAATGATGACTTAGTTAATAATTACTAAATACAGTAGTCAAAGCAGGTAGATCTTAACCATTATATATTTATTATATTATAATATAATTATTATATTATTATATTATATTATATATATATTATTATATAATATATATAATAATATATATTATTATATAATATATATATTATATTATAACCATTATATAAACCAAAATATATTTATGTTATACTTCACATCTTACAAAATGCTGAGAAAATCTTAATTTTTTCTTACTATATTATTATTTTTTTCACAGATGAGGTAACTGAGAAGTATCAGGATGAATGCAGAATGGAAATGGAGCTATCAGACCAATTTCCAGCTTTCACACAGTACAGTGATACTTTTAATTTCTATGTAAGCAAGTCTTTAAGTCATATTGAGATTTTTAAAAAAGATTTTATTTATTTGACAGAGAGAAAGAAAGAGATCACAAGTAGGCAAAGCACTGGGGGTGGGGGTGAGAGGGTAAGCAGGCTCCCTGCTGGGCAGACAGCCTGATGCGGGGCTCCATCCCAGGACCCCAAGACCATGACCTGAGCCGAAGGCAGAGGCTTTAACCCACTGAGCCACCCAGGCACTCCACATTGGGATTTCTTTTTAAAGATTATATTTATTCATTTGTCAGAGAGAGAGGGAGAGAGCGAGCACACAAGCAGGGGAAACAGCAGGCAGAGTGAGAAGCAGGTTCCCTGATGAGCGAGGGGCCGGACACGCAACTTGATCCCAGGGTCCTGGGATCAAGTCCCACGTTGGGCTCCCTGCTCAGCAGAGGAATCTGCTTCTCCCTGAACCTCTGCCCCTGCTCATATGCTTTCTCTCTTACTCACTCTCTCAAATAAAATCTTTTTTAAAATGTACAAATAACAATCTTGAAGGAACTATTTTACTTTACTATGTGTTATAAACAGAATTGCGTGTCCCCCTCCCCAAATTCGTATGTTAAAGCCTTAATTCCCAGTGTGACTATTCAAAGATAGGACCTTTAAGTTAAGGGTGATTAAGGTTAAATGAGTTCATAAGGGCGGAGCACTAATCCAATAGGATGTGTCCTCATAAGAGGAGGAGATACCAGAGATCTTTCTCCACACAAATGCACAAAGTAGAGAGGCTATGTGAGGACACAGAAAAGGGGCAGTCATCTGCAACCCAAAGAAAGAGAGGCCCTGTCAGAAACCAACTCTGCTGGCACCCTGACCCTAGACTTTCAGCTTCCAGCATTGTGAGAAAATAATTTTTTTAAAGATTTTATTTTATTTTATTTTATTTTAATTTATTTATTTGTCAGAGAGAGAGGGAGAGAGAGCGAGCAAGCACAGGCAGACAGAGTGGCAGGCAGAGGCAGAGGGAGAAGCAGGCTCCCTGCCGAGCAAGGAGCCCAATGTGGGACTCGATCCCAGGACGCTGGGATCATGACCTGAGCCAAAGGCAGCCGCTTAACCAACTGAGCCACCCAGGCGTCCCAGATTTTATTTATTTTTTGACAGAGAGAGAGACAACGAGAGAGGGAACACAGGCAGGGAGAGTGGGAGAGAGTGAAACAGGATCTCTGCCAAGCAGGGAGCCCAATGCAGGGCTCTTTTCCAGGTCCCTGGGATCATGACCTGAGCCGAAGGTGGATGCCCAACAACTGAGCCACCCAGGCACCTGAAAATAAATTTCTATTATTTAAGCGCTCAGTCTGTTACATTTTGTTATGGTCACCTGACCTAAGACATCATGCCAACACTTACCACTTCTTTCATTTTGCCACTGTGATAAATTATAGACACAATCAAATTTTTATAACAGGCCATTAAGAGGCATCTCTAGCCATTATATCTAGTAGTTGTTGGAACTGTCTTAAAATTAAATTTGGACTTTAAAGGTATGTTCTGTAAGTAATTTTGTTGGGTAAATCACTACTACAACATCAATTGGTTACAAGCTGTCATCACCCAGTGTCTTTATGTCCCATTTCTTTAATTCATAGGTAGCCTCTCCATCCCCAGATCTGGTGTCTTCAGCATCCTAGATAAGTGGCAAGAAGTCAGTACAAAAGAATGGCTAGTCTGGTGGAGACCAAAGATGGAGATGATGAGGATAATGGTGAGAGCAGTAGCAGGATCAGTGAACATTTGTCAAGCATTTACTGGGTGTCAAGCAGATTTATATTCATTACCTTTTTTCGTCCTCAAAACAATGATTGCTATTTCCCTGCTCTTATGGGACTTAGTTAGCAAGGCTGAACAATTTGCTCTTGATCACAGGATTCAGACCTTCACAGAAGGACTCCAATGCCCATCTCTTGTGCTACAATACTCTAAATGAAATCAGTGAGACTCAAACTGTGTTCCTGAACCACAGCTTTTTTGAAAAACAAATACAAAAATCTCTAATAATAAATTATAAGTCTACAACTAATTTCCTACTAAATTCAACCAGTACAAAATCAGACCTAATGAAATAGACTCTAAATGGAACCTCTGCCTAAAAAATAAATCAAGTCTATGTACGGTAAATGGGAAAAGTAGGAGAAAAGCAGACAGAAACTCCAACTGAAATTTAGCATTCCTAAATGATACCAATCAGTGATCTTCAAAAAATAAACACATACACCAGCACCATCCATTTCTTTTTTTAATTAATTTATTTGAGAGAGAGAGTGTGCATGCGCGCAAGTGCAAGCAGTGTGGGAGAGGCAGAGGAAGAGGGAGAGAGAGATTCTCAAGCAGACTCCTTGCTGAGCACAGAGGCCAACTTGGGGCTAAATCCCATGACCTATGAGATCATGACCTGAGCAGAAATCACTAGTCAGATGTTTAACCAGCTGAGTCACCCAAGTGCCCTTGGAGCTTCTATTTCTTGAGGATAGATTGCCAAAAGTTAGATGGCTAGCAAAAAGCATATGTGTACAGCCAACCCCCTGCACAGTCAAAAATCTGTATATAACTTCTGACTCACTCAAAACTTTAACTACTAATACTGACTAGACTACTAAACTAGACTACTAGACTATTAGACCACTAACACTAAACTAATATTGACTGACTACTGACCAGAAGCCTTTTCTATAACATAAACAGTAGATTAACACATATTTTTGTATGTTATATGTGTTATACACTGTATTGTTAAAATAACACAAGCCAGAGAAAAGAAAATCATAAGGAAAGTATATTTATAGTACTGTACATAAATTTATTTTTAAAAATCTGCATATAAGTGGACTCGTACAACTCAAATCCATGTTGTTCAAGGGTCAACTATATATTTGTGATAATTACTGCCAGGTTCCTTTCCAAAAAAGTTCTAGCACTGATTCATTTTTTTCAGACTACATGAAAAAGACTATTTTTTCTAATAACACAGTATTTCATAGAATATAAGTATATGAAGTTTAGAAAATCTTTTAAAGAATAAGAAGTCAATATCTGTTCTCCTGTGGAGATTTCTGTAATCCCTTGTACTATCAAAGGGAGAAAAGAAACAGTGTTTTCCACAAAATTTCTCTTCCTCTTGCTAAGTCAACTTATGTTTCCTTTTCCCTGTTTCCTTTACTTTTTCTTTTCTCTATCACTCCACTACAAGATATGTACATATATGTGCACTTTTCTTACTTGTAAGAGCCTTTGACATATAACACACTTGTCACATAATTATACCACAGAGAGAGCAAAGGAAGATAGTTGTGTAGCCAAATGTCTCCACAAAAGGAGAGTTTAAAAATATGGTTATTTTCATTCTTGACTGTGAGAAAGAGGCTAAGTCCCTTCCAGAGAGGCTTTTTCCCTCCATTGTCCTAAGTGAAACCTTTCTTCCAGTAACTGAGAAGCAAGTTGATATAGTTATTAGTTAAGGCTCTGCCACTGACGAGTTAAGCAATCCTTAATTTTTTGGGGTCTCCATCTCCTAACCTGTAAAATGGGTATAAAAATAAATCTTGGGGTGCCTGGGTGGCTCAGTGGGTTAAAACCTCTCCCTTCAGCTCAGGTCACGATCTCGGAGTCCTGAGATTCAGCCCCGTATCCAGCTCTCTGCTCAGCAGGGTGCCTGCTCCCCCCTCCCCCTCTGCCTGCCTCTCTGCCTACTTGTGATCTCTCTCTCTGTCAAATAAATAAAATTAAAAATCTTTTAAAAAATTAAAAAATAAACCTTACTTTATTAAGTTGTTGTAATGAGTATGTGTATGTCTGTATATTCACATATATTTATAGACGTTTAATATAAATTCTTAGAATAGCACCTGAAAGTAAGACCAATGTTAAGTGTTAGTTATTAATCTGAGCCATATTGCCCACTTGGGTGGTATCCTCAAAAGAAAGCAGGATATGGAGAGTTCAAACTTGACCTGCCTTTGAAATTCAGTGGAATGGGGCACACATCTTGCGCAAGAATTGTCTCTCTTGTTTCTCACTGTGGACTGGCAGGCTGCTACCATTCTCTAGGTAGAGCAGTGGATGGGGTATAGACCCTAACGTACAGGAGCTCAGAGTCTAGTAAGCCTGGAGAGAAGCCTCTCTGGAAAAAAGATCTGCATATCTAGTTTCAGGGCCAGGATTTGAAAAAACTATTTGTGTAATTCAGTTTAATTGTTAATTGTTTTATGACTAGAAACACATACAAATAAAAAACTATTCAGATCAAAGAGGTCCAGCTGCAAACCTTTGGACTTGTCATTGCCCTAGGTCAAATAAAGTCACAACTTTGATGATGGCAAGAGCTGAGGGTGGGTCACCATCCCAAGCAAGGTACAACAAACCCGGGCAGGCACTCAATGCCCTACTTTAGAGAGATTCTTGCACTCTTTCTAATTGAGCAGTGGTTCAAGGAGACTGCTGGTGAATGAAGCACTGTGGGCCCCTAAGGATAAGAAATTGGGGCTTATGAAGATAACTTAGAGCAATAACCCAACCCTTTTATCCCCTTCCCCACACTGCTCTTTCCAGTAGTAGATATGACAGGGCCAGACTCGTTTCCGCAGGAACTTCACCATCCTAGTACATGCCCACAGCTCCTCCTGGGCTGGGAGCTCCCCTCACTGCAATACAGCATCCAGGAGGGGAGCCAGACACAACATTCAGTCAGTGACAGAGAGACGGTAAGGAATAAGCCCCTCTCTTTCCTTCTCCCAGGTGTGAGGACACTGAGGTGCATGCAACACAGTCTTCCAAGCTTCACTGATGGGACCAAGTTCCAGTTGCTCATAGTGATAACCTACTCAGTCACATACCACTAGCCGTGTGGCTTTCCTCTCTCCTCTATCTGAGGTTCTTGGGACCACCTCTCAAATAATCCACCTACATTCCAATCCTTATCTCAGGATCTGCTTCCAGGAGATTCCAGCCCAAGTTATTTCCTCTTTAAATATGGGTACTTCGGGATAGTCTTATGATGCCTTTCCCCTTGCCATGAAGTTTATTTCAATTGTGTGTCTCCTCCATGACACTGGTCACTTTACCCCTTGGAGATGAGCCCAGGCCCCAGAGTGGCTGCCTTGGTCTTATAAAAACTGCTCAGATCCCAGGAGCTGCAGTCTGCCCTCTAGGAGTGGAACCATTCCCACTGTGAAACATGGGGGCGCCTTCCCTGTCTGGTGCCTCCCCTGCAGCGGTGCTGCTCCCAACCACAGCTCCACCACCTCTCCTGACACAGCTCCAACATGGCACCGGGTGCACATCTGTCTTCTGACTCGGAAGTTCTTCTTCAGTAGAGCTCCACCAAGCCAACTCAAGCAGATGCTCCTTTTAATGGAAACATGAACAGTTCAGAGACAGGAACTCCGCTTTCCTTGGCTCACCTGATGCAGCTGGAATATTGAGACCATTTTACTCTCCCAAGGTTAGGTACCGATACAGCATCTAAACGGGTAACTGAAATATTTTGTGTGATGTGGCTAGGCTGTTTTCATCTGGATCAAGAATTTCTCCCAACTTTGGAAGAGCATCTCACCCACACCAACCTAGATGACAGAGCAGCAAGATAGCTAGTAGCATGGATGCCAAAGCAAAATGGTCTGGTTTTGAGTTGTGGCTCCACCTCACTGTGTAGTCTTAGGCAAGTTAATTAACCTCTTTGAGCCTTCCCATAAAATGAAGACAACAACAGCATCTACTTCCAGGACTGTTGAGAAGATTAAATGAGCTGATGAACATAAAGTGCTTCATCTAGCAGCTGGCACAGAATAAGTGTGCAATGATCATTACCCATTGTTATTATTAGTATCAGAAGTAGAAGTAACAACCTACGTAACCATTTCTCCATATGACCCTTGCAGGAAGGTTTACAATGGTGAAATGGAACTCCCCAATTTGAACTTACGCCCTATGAAGAAATTTCCTGGTCCTCTATGTCTCTCCAGCCAGGCTACGCACAGTATAATCCTGCTGTGAATTATCCAGTTCACTTCTACTTTTAGTAGAATATGTTTCATAGGACAATAGTTCAAAGAAACTTCACAACCCCAAATTAATACTCAAATTTATATTCACAAATACCATCTCCATCTCTCATGGTATAATGTGTTTTTTTGGTTTTTTTTTTAATCTTTTTTTTTTTTTTTTCATTTATTTGACAGAGAGAGGGAGAGAGAGCGAGTGAACACAGGCAGGCAGAGGCAGAGGGAGAAGTAGGCTCCCTGCCGAGCAAGGAGCCCCATGTGGGACTCGATCCCAGGACGCTGGGATCATGACCTGAGCCGAAGGCAGACGCTTAACCAACTGAGCCACCCAGGCGTCCCTATAATGTGTTTTTATGTATGTTCTTTGGTCACCACTCATAAGAAAAACGGAGCAACTAGAGGGGCGCTTAGGTGACTCAGTGGGTTAAGCCTCTGCCTTCAGATGATCTCGGTGTCCTGGGATCGAGCCCCACATTGGGCTCTCTGCTCAGCAGGGAGCCTGCTTCCCTCCTCTCTCTCTGCCTGCCTCTCTGCCTACTTATGATCTCTCTCTGTCAAATAAATTAATAAAATATTTTTTTAAAAAAAGAAACTGAGCAACGAGAACATGCCTCAAGACCAACAGAATTAGAGTATACCCCCAAAACAAAACTAAAAAAATGCAATATATAATACAGGAAAAGGATTATTAAATTATAGTAAAATCTGTGAGGATTCAAACAGGGACTTGAAATTTGTCTTTTTGCTGTTAACCAAGAAACAAAAGTTTGCTAAGTAAACTAATACTGCTAACAAGTTTGGGGAATGAGTAGACCAATCACTAATTCTCTTAAGAGAATACATGACTCTGGGTTGCCTGGGTGGCTCGGTCATTAAGCGTCTGCCTTCGGCTCAGGTCATGATCCCAGGGTCCCAGGATGGAGCCCCACGTCAGGCTCCCTGCTCTGCGGGAAGCCTGCTTCTCACTCTCCCACTCCTCCTGCTTGTGTTCTCTCTCTCTCACTGTCTCTCTGTCAAATAAATAAACAAAATCTTAAAAAAAAAAAAAAGAGAGAGAGAGAGAGAACACATGACCCTGAAGAATAGCCACTGGATGCATTAAGACTTTGGATGTCTTATTATGAAACTGAGCTAGAGTTTTACCTTGAGAAGATGGACAACCACTACTTCATGACTTTTCTTAGTAGAATAGCCAAGTTACTCTGACGGTTGAAAGGTACACAACCATTTAAAAGACATACCTTTTTATAATTCAGAATTATCACTAATTTGATAAATCCTCTCCCCTTCATTAGTGCTTTCCACTTCAGTGGTAGCCCCAATTTCGGCTCTTAAATCTTCCTGTCTGAAGAAACCCTGATTTCTTCAGTTCTACTAACTCCTTCCCCTAGTTCCTCCTGCATGGCTGGCATCTTCCTGCACCTGCACACCGGGGATGACACTGCTCTGTCCACAAGTCCTGACTTCACCTGCCCACAACACACACAGACACACACACACACACACACACACACACCTATTCCCACGTACACATATACACAACTCCAGGAGGAAATCTCAATCCTTAACCTGGTACAAATAATAATTAACTGCCAGTCCCTGAATATGGACAACTCTGGGAACAGAGACGAACTCATTTGTCTGTCTAAAGAAGAGATATTGGATTTCCACTGGAAAAAAAATGTAACTCATATGATAAAGAATTGTTCTTGAAATAGCATATGAAGGATTACCTAATTCACGATTTTACTGAAATATATTTAGCTCCATAATGTAACTTTCCAAGTTCACTGTCTACCACTTCCCTATAAGGACATTAGATGTTAACCCCTGGGGATAAAAATACTTTATATGTTTATAAAAAATTTAAAAAATTATAAAAAAAAAAAAGAGAGAACATTAGATGTTAGCCAGGCCAAACAACTAACCACTGGGCTTTCCTGCTTCTGCTCCTTTACTCATAACATCTCCGAAACTTAGAATGTCTACCATATTCCCACTGACTGACACCCTTCCCATCCTGCACAGTAGGCCAATCACCACCTCCTCCACCAAGCCTTGGGCTAATCATGTCAGTGGAAGCATACCTTTATTTCTTCATGAAGCACATGCCTACCTCATGTCACTGGCCTTTATCACATACTACCATGTGCCTTAGAAAGGACATCTCCTTGAAGGCAAATACTGTGGAATTCATAGGGGGATCTACCCTGGCTCCTCACACAAATCTCTTGCTCAAAACCTGTTTATTGACTTTAACCAGTGACACTATACCGTGTGCTTCCAGCCCATCCCCGAAGACTGACAACTCTGGGAACAGAGACGAATTCATTTGACTTCTAAAGAAGAGATGTGTGGATTTCCACTGGGAGAAAAAAAATGTAGCTCATATGATAAGGAACTGTTCTGGAATTAGTATAGAAGAAGGATTAACACATCATTTTACTGAAATGTATTTACCTTTTAATTGATGGAACATCAATAGTAAATTGAAAAAGGTAAGATATAAATTTCTCAAAATGTTACCTAATTGATTCTTACGTACAGTCAACAATCAAAGCTTTTAAGGAGATGACACTTTTCAGCATAAAGGGAACTACTTCTCTTCTAATTATTATATGTAACATCTTTAATGGGTTGTCAGCTGCACGTCTCTTGTCCTAATTTTAAATATAACTTAAAAGGAGATTACATAACTGTATGTAAGGTAAGGAATCAGTAGTACAAATAGAAAAAAAAGTCTCCCATTTTACTTAAGTACCATTGACACTGCTGTACTAAGAATACATTTATCAGGAATGGCCTAGAAAGAACAAACCAGTTTATAGATTAAAAACACATCAATTATTTCATGACCCAATGTCAAACAGAAAAACTGCCTGAATGGTTTAGAAATCTATCACATCATACCACATTTGGCGCACATCTAATGGCACAGAAATCATTTATCATTAAAGGCCTTTTTATATAGGTCAAGGTTGCTGGGATTTGGTGTTTTGTATCTTACGGTTTAAAGAATGCTCTAAATTCTAGGTTTTTTAACTTTTTAATCTTTGGGAAGGAAAACTAAAACTTCCTATAAACTCAGATTAATGCCTGCTAATGCATGGAAAAAAGGAAAACTAAAACCTTCCTCCTACTATAAAAACAAAATAGTGTGGCCTCTGTTTCTTTTCTGATAAGAGTCTTAAATACCAAACAGTTAACTGCATAATAACATTTACTGGCAGCCAGGCAGCCTGCTTAGCAGATATATAAAGCAGGTAAAAGGAGAAAAAGTTAATTTCTTGGCTGAATGATTCCATCGGTAGCTATAGGGCAAACCTGAAAGTCTTTTAGTAAAGTAGCAGTTGGTTCTTCTATCAATCTGTAGCACACATACTCTTCCAAGGAAAGCATTAAATATGAAAATCATATCCCGTTATCATCTGTTTCCAGCTTTCAGCCCAGTAAGCTTTTCTTAATGAATGCTGCAGCCTAAGGAACAAGCACGCTGTTGGCTTCTCTGAATAATGGAGTGATGCTACCATTTTTGCTTATTACAATATCGACTGGCTGAGGGGGTTTCACACATAGTCACAAGTGACTACTCTTGCCAGCATGCTCCAAGTTATTACAAGATGTTTTTAGACATTTCATCTAAAAGAGCTTTACTGCTTTTAGTGAAGAAAACATCTATGGTCTTGAACAGAATCATTTATATGGAGATAGGCTGCAGGATTAGAAGCCTGCATTACGGCAGATACATAGCAGAATTTATTTAAGTATTCCTTGCCAGTCTTTTTGTCTGTTGCTTAGATATGCAATCTTTTCTTTCCACTTCCTCTGTGAAAAGGTTAAAATGTACAAAATTATATATACAAAGACGGGAAGCAAAAGGCCACATTTTGTTTACCTTTTACTTAAAACATTTCTGGAACTAAGAAAAAAAAAGCAGCTAAAAAGCATTCTTAAGACAAACATAATTTCATCTGCTAACAACTCTAAGGTTTTCTTGGGAATCTGTCTCATTTAAACCCACTGTGACAGCCTTTCAGCACATTTAATTGAATTAGACATTAAGGCAATACTCTATAAGGAAAAGTCTTTAAATAATACTTAAGGGTTAATCAAAAAGATCTTTGTAATAAGATTATTTATTTATTTATTTATTTATTTTTAATATGTTATTTATTTATTTGACAGAGAGAGATCACAAGTAGGCAGAGAGACAGGCAGGGGGGGTGGGAAGCAGGCTCCCCGCTGAGCAGAGAGCCCAATGCGGGGCTTGATCCCAGGATCCCGGGATCATGACCTGAGCCGAAGGCAGAGGCTCAACCCACTGAGCCACCCAGGTGCCCTGATGATTTTATTTAAAATACTACTGTAAAAGAGGAATAGTGGAGAAATCCTCTGTCAACAGAGGTTTATTATTTTAATTTATTACCTTTCTTCTGTCTTCATCTTTCAGTTCTCCTCTTGTTCCCGGGCTCTCTTTTGACAGTAGCTGCACCTTCTTTATTTGAGCCTCATATTCATTCTAAACATAAACAAAGTTTTGGTTTTGTGGTGGCTCTTATGACAACCAGCACCCACCTATAGTTTTATGTCTTTAGAGCATAAAAAGAACATCGAAGTAGAAAGTAAAAGCTGATGTCGCCAAGAAATTCAACTTATCTTAGAAAATAGATAATTTCACAAATATAATGTCAAAAGTTGAGTTCTATAAAATGCTGTATGTTCTTAAATAAGATTTGACGGATTCTCACTGTCTTTCATCAATGTAGGGAATAAAACCTTGGCACATTAAGCTCTCAGAAAAAATCCAGTTACTTTATATGAAAGCATAAGACAGTGTTTACTCTGAAAACTTTTGTCCTATAGGGAACGAAATCAATCCTACTGACTTCTTATCTGTATGATACCTACGTTAGCATCATGGTCCTAATAGTCACAGCAACAGAGTATATTATTTGCTAGATCATCAACTTGAAATGAATTCTATTTTCTATGAATAAAAATATACAATAGACATCAATGATCAGCACCATAGGAATGAAGTTTGCTCTGGCACTTATAACTACATAAAGATGTCTGCTTCATTATCACAATATAATTGATGAAAGTGATTCCATCATAAAATGACTTTTTTCTTAAAAGCAGGCCATAAAAGGTGCTTTGATTCAGCATGTTAGTAATTAAGGCCTTAAGAAATTCACTGATGGTGGTCCATCACAGATAAGTATCAGAACATTTTCTAAATTGGGCCGTGATGCACTGCAATTAGAAATACAACTATGAGACCAAAAAAAAAAAAAAATACACCTGTGAGATAATCAAATTAGAAAACTGTTTCCTTAGTTCTCAGTGTGAACATGAAATTGGCCTCAGCTTTGTTTTGACATAGAAAGAAACAGTGATGAAAAGTGATTGTTTCCTTCAAAATATCTTAAAGGGTATTATATGCTGGTCCATTTTTAATAACAGTTAAGCAGGGAATTTTTTTCTCTCTCAGAATGATATTAACATGATAGATGACAGTAATAATCTGAAGAGATTCCTAATTAAATAAAAGTTTTATAAGGCCAGTACATACGATAAATCAAGAAAGGATAAAGAAATAAGGCAATTAAGATAATACAATTTATGTCTTTCTGCTCTATATCTACTCCTTTGGACTCAGAGATATTTATTTTTAACCCCAAGAGCTTTCAACAGGCATACTTTACAGAATCTAAGGGAAACTATCTTTAAAAAGGGATGGGGGTGGATTATGAAATAAAATAAACATCAAGCTTTATTAACTAATTAGAGGTTAAACAAAAATTCTTCATTCCTGTGGCTACAAATATTTTCTTAGGTTCTTTGAGATCAGTTATAAACATGCAACAGGCATTGTACCTGATTTCCTTGTTATGGGATCATTTCAGAGCCATACCTTCCAAAGGCAGAGTACTTTCTCATGGAAACATGTGAGTTTTGTTTAATTCATTTGGCTGCAGCAAAAACTGATAACTGAATTCGGGCTTTATAAAGAACAGCAAGGCAAATCTCTTCACTAGTCCAATTTACACTGTTCTCAGTGCATCCAAAAAAATTTACAGAATTATAGGTACTTTTCTAAATTAGTGAGGCAAATAAAAAATGAACAATGTGTCTGAGATCAAAAGTTGCTATGATAAACAGATAACTGATACAAACTATAGCTCTACATCCCCTAGGACCACAGACTTGCACCTACAAATGCTCCCTTTCTTTGACTTTTATTCATACAGGACATTTTGTTACTATCCATCAAATCTACCGTCTGAACGCTGGAGAGCAAGGGTTTTCAACCCCCACCTCCTAATCATCTGCATATTAAAAAATGGCTGTACCATGTTTAAAAGTTTTTGAAGTTTGGAAATCTGTATAGATGAATCTTTCCAAAGCTTCCACAGCTAACAATGTCTGATGAGACAGCACAGCATGTGTCCTAGTTTTCCAACCATCAGTCTTCCATGTTTTAGTCCCTATTTCTTCTCTGATCAGGTCCCATTATATTTCCATAATATATCAGGGCTTCTATTGCATCTTTTCTGTCTGGTGCTGCATCAGGTTCCTGTTTCCTCCTTTGTGTGGCCTAGATTCTTCACTGTCAGATTTGCTGCTTTGGGGGCCAAAGTTCTCATGTCCCGGTAGCATCTGCCAGTCCACAGCGTCTCTAAGGACAATCCCCTCTTCCCACAATTCCCCTAGGGAAATCTGTTTTAATAAAACCAAGAGCAGGAATCAATGCATCAGGTAACTTGTTCTGTCCGTTACCATCTTGTTTCACAGCACTGGGCTGGATGCTGCCCACCTCCATTTAAGAGGACTTTTTTATTCACTTCCTTACTGTGTGCAAACCATTTCATCTCAGCTCAACTGATGAAATCTGTTGGTGATAGTCTGGAGTAGTGGGAAGAGGAGATGGAGGTCTTGGCAGGTCTTTCAGGTCTCTAGGATATGTATCCATACTCATGACAGGTCTCATTTTCCATTCTTTCCTTCTTTTCTTCTGTATCCCCAATTACTTCAGTTTACCCTCATCACATTAGCACTTCCCTGAAAGTACCACCACTACCTTTTATTTAAACAGGCTTCCTTTTTTCAGTGGTCTTTGGGATTATGTTAATATTCTTGGTTACAGAACTGAGCAGACATTTAAAATCTACTGGCCCAGGCTCCTCATGTTAGAGTTGAAAAAAAAAAAAATGGGTACAGAGACTTATACAAACTTGTCTGATTTGACCCTCAGGACTATGATTCACAAACTTTTGTTTTCTCTTCTGTTTTTTGGTTTTGTTTTGTTTTTTTTTTTCCCCAGGATATGGGCTTCCTCTTAAATGCTGAGTTCTTACAAAAAGGTATGGAGGAACACTTATTTATATGCAACTAATGTGTATTAACAAGTAAGACACTCTGGCTGATAAAAGACAGGATAAACTACAGACTGTTTTCCAGGAGCCTGAAGGCCATGCCCTGTCGACAGTGGTTGCTACAATGCTCAGTAGGAATCGAATGAGAGTGCAAAGATTTGTTCTCGTCAAACTTTATCCCCATTATGCACGTCACCTAAGAACTGATTTTTTAACAAGAATCACATCTTTAAACGGTGACATTATATCTTTAGAGTGCTTCTATTAAACAGAAATGCTCCTGGGAAGGTATAACACAGGACAGAACCAATACTGTATTAGCTCTCCCTTAGTTGTTCATGGTCCATAAGAGAGAAAGATGAAAAATACAGAAGAATCAATTTTCAGTCAAGGTGGGGGAGTCTCAATGCTCACTGAGTGCTTCAAGTCTAGGGAGGTGCTCCTCAACGCTGAGTGCTTATTAGGTGCTACATTCTAGGTCAGATACTGACAGCATTGAAATAATAAGATGAGGAGCCCACAATGAGGTGGGAAAACATGTAAACAATCCCACGAAGGAAGTGCCTACAGAGATAATTATTGCACAGACATAAGACAGGACAGAGGGAAAGAGGCCTTCTACTTGAAGAAGATCGAAGATAGTGCAGTGCTTTCAAGGAAACACAGTGCTCAGTATGTTTAAAATTCAGTGGGTATGTGTGAGTGAGTACATGTGTGTAAGAGAGAGAGAAAGCACACATGTGTGGGAGATAAAGATGGAGAGGAATGGTGGGAAGACATGGGGGTGAGGGATTGCATGAGGGTATGGAGGGACAGGAGTGGGCAGAGCTGCGTGTGGGGAGGGGAGCGAGCAGAGATAGGAGGCAGAGATGGGGATCGAGGAAGGAGGTGGAGGGGGTGCATGGGGAAGAGAAAGTGTGCAGATGTCTGGGTATTTGTGTGAGAGAGACCGCGAGAAGAAACGTGTGTGCACACGCATGCATGTGCTCATGTCTTAAGGGCCATAAGATTGAGCTGCAGGATGGTATGCAGGCAGAGAGCAGCATCTGGGCTTTGTCCTAAAAGGCTGAGCAAGCACTCAAGGCTTTCAGGCAGATGAAAGACATAACCAGATGATGACTCTCCTCAACCGAGGACTCCCCCTTGAATGCCCTGACATGCCAGCCTCATGCCTGGCACTTGAATAGGGCAGGCTGAAACAGAGCTGGCCATGCTCCACACATGCCTGTGGGACCCTTTTTGGGGCCCCTAAGTCCCAACATC
Source organism: Mellivora capensis (assembly GCA_004024625.1). Lineage (NCBI taxonomy): Eukaryota > Metazoa > Chordata > Mammalia > Carnivora > Mustelidae > Mellivora > Mellivora capensis. Next base: position 179,051 of record PISX010000236.1, on the reverse strand, counting down.
TGTTTTTGTGCCCAAGGAGCTCACAGTTAATTTCCCCTCACTGCTTCTCTTCCCCATCAGTCCTCAATCAGTGATACTCAGGAGCCATGTGTGCATATTCCAAATGCTCTGAACCACTCGCCAGGGTTTCCCTGTGGGGTTAAGTTCCAGATACCAACTATGGTAGTTGGCTTAGTGATACACTCTGTTCCAGCCACCTGTCCTTCCCTGTCTCATCTGCCTACCTGTCTACTGATCCTCCCTACTGATCCTCCCTCCCCAAATAAACCACTTATATTTGAATACTTGTTTCAGGGTCCACTTCAGGAGAATCCAGCTTGAGATAAGGGCAAAGGGCACCCAAGGAAAACTGCTCTAAGGACCAACTGGGGCTCTTCTACAAAAGCACTAATGCAGGGAGCAGGGGCTCAAGGATGGGCAGAAAGAAGGAGAGGACATGATCCTCACACTACTACTAATATTTATATGCTTGAACAGAGTCAGCTTCTTTATCTGACAAGTAGCAAAACAGCCACAACACTGTATTTTCAAATCTACATGACAGATCAAGAGTCTTTAAAAGCCCTCAAAATGATCACAGGCCCCAAATAAGAGTATAATTCATAAAATCAGTTGAAAGGGTATTTTTTTAGCCTTTATCCCATTTTAAAAGATTTTAGCATTATATAATAAAGTGGACAGAGTCCTACAAAGAGAGAGAAAGGCACTTAATACAATTTGGGCCAAATGACCACTTCCTACACACTGCTTCATTTTGTTTCACTTTCTGGAACTCTACCAATTATTCATTCATTTGCATTAACTTTATCCTATTCAAGGGAAAATATCCCTGGCATTTTGGGGGTGCTTGGGCAATACCCTCCATCAGTACACCTTTCTCCTAAGACTTACACGTGGTCAGCCAGCAGAGGAAGTAAAGATCTGATACCGTAGCGGGAAGGGTTGAAGAGGAGACAAGTCGTTCTGGCCTTCCTAAGACTACCACTGGACACCAGGACAAAAGGAAGAGGCAGAAAGGAAGGAGGAAGACAACAAGGACAAACATTTCTTTCTCTGAAACTCTGCTTACTACTATACAGTTTGCTGAGGTTAAGTGGTGTCACTGGCTGAGTTTCAAATATTCTACCTGGCTTCATGGGCACAGTTCAAACAGTCAGCTTTGGACTCAGGGTGACTCCCAATGTACAGTTCTCCATGGAACTCACATCTTTCCCAATTGTAGCTACATGGTCTCCTCTTCTATGCTGTCAAAGATTGTTTGCAAAAGGCATTTCTTACCCAAGATTCAACTGCTCTTGATATGAAAATATTAACAAAGGATCATTCTCCCTTTCAAATTCCGCCCTCTCACATTTGACTATATTATGAAATCAACAATAAAGTAAAGCATCAATGTGAAAATAAAAGGCAAATTTCTATTATTTCATTTTTCCTATTGGGAAGGCAAAAATTCTCTACTTTGTCCACTACTTTTATTTTCTCTATGGAATCTCTGAACAGCAAAGAGATTTACATAGTTGATACTAACAACTGCTTTTTGAATGTTAAGTATTCTATTTGACTAGTAAGAGAAGAAAACCTGGCGTGCTGCTGCAGCTAACACTTGGTATTGCTTGAGCACATCTAACCTCCAGATCTTGGTTTCTAAATACCCTTCCCCACTAAAAGGAACCGCAGCTCCTTGGAAAAGAGGCTAATTCTATGTCTGAGGCAGGGACATATCTGGTAAACCTGGTATACCTTGTGCCCCAAAGCAAAAAAGGCTCAGAATTAATGGGATCAGGTCAAAAGGACACAGAAGCCAATTTGAAGAGACTCTCCCAGGCGAAATTTGGGAAAATATGAACAACAAAAGCACTAATTATAGTGACTGATAGTACACTGACAAAATAAAAATTTGAAAGTCAATGTTGATACTTAAAAAGAGAAAAAAGAAGAGAGAAAACAGAAAGAAAGAAAAAAAAGAAAACAGAATAACCAAATGTAATGTGCAAACCCTACTTGGTTCCTGGTCTGGAAAAATAAAGAGAATTTTGGAGGGAACTGGAGAAATTTAAATATCAGGTAGTTATTAAATGGTATTATTAATTTTCTTAGGTGTGATAAAGGTAGTATGATTATGTAGGAGACTCTCCTTGTTCTTAGGAGATCCACACTCAAGTATTTAAGGGAGAAATGTCATGGTGTCCACAGCATACTTTAATGGCTCAGGAAAATATGTATACACACACACACACACACACACACACACAATGAATATGGTGAAATATTTACAACTATTGCATCTGGGTGGACAGCATGTGAGTTTTCCTAGTCCATTCAGGCAGCCATAACAAAACACCACTGACTAGGTGACTTATAAACATCAGAAATGTATTGCTCACAGTTTTGCTGAAGGCTAGAAAGTTTGAGATTCAAGGCACCAATGTGGTTGCCTTCTGGTGAGGGCCCTCTTCCTCATCCAGAGCCACCACCCTCTCACTGCATCCTCACACAGTAGAAGGAGCTAGGGAGCTCTCTGGAGCTTCTTTCAGAAGGCATCCTATGTCATCCATGGGACCTCTACCCTCATGACAGGAGCACCTCTCAAAGGCCCCAGCTACATATACCATCACATTTGGGTGTTACGATTTCAAGATATGAATTTCAGGAGAACACAAACATTCAGACCACTGCGTGAATGTTCGTTATAATAATACATTTCATTTTTCTGCGTACTTGAAATAAAGGCTCAGTAGGGGAAACTCCTAGAGGGAAAAAAAGAAAGGGAAGTACTGGTATTCAATTGGGTTAACTTGAGCAACAGCCCTTGGCCAGCACAAATGGTGAGAAAAAAGGCCTGGCCCTCCACACTTGGCATAATTTGTGGAGCCCAAGTTTGCCCAATACCTTAGGGGAATGGGGCCCCAGAATGAGAGAAGGCCACAGACAAGAGTCACTCTGGGTCACACAGTGAAGAGCATAAAGGTGAACTCCACGGGGCCAGCTCTACCCTCAGGCTCTTCCCAACACACTGCCTGACCAGACCCCAGAAAAAGAAGCCTTTAAAGAAGGAGGTAGTCCCCCAAAAGAATGAAATCTCACCATCTCTAATGACATAGGTGGAGCTAGAATGTATTATGAAGTAAAATAAGTCAGATAGAGAAAGAAAAATGCCTTATGATTTCACTCACATGTGGAATTTAACAAACAAAACAGATTAGCATATGGGGGTGGGGGGGAAGAGAGAGGGAAACATACCATAAGAGACTCTTTTTTTTTTTCCATAGATACAACTTTTATTTTTAATTTGTTCCCACTATTCCCATAAGAGACTCTTAACAACAGAGAACAAACTGAGGGTTGATGGAAGGAGGTGGGTGGGGGATGGGCTGGATGGGTGATGGGTACTAAGGAGGGTATGCTGTGATGAGCATTGGATGTTGTACATAAGTGATGAATCACTGAATTCTACTCCTGAAATCAATATTGCACTGCACATTCACTAACTAGAATTTAAATAAAGTCTTTTTAAGTTGATAAATGAAAAAATGAAAAAATTAAAAGGAGGTAGTCTCTAGAGGAATCTCTAATGCTACTCAAATTCAGTCATGAGGCCAACAAATACCATGTGCCCAGTCTGTGCCAGGTAGTGGCTAGTACCTGTGCCTGTACAAGGTAATTATTAGTGTGGTGTAACAAAGTACAGATATTCCATGAATTCCTCAACTAAAACAGAAATCTGAGAAAATGCAATTTCAAGTTCCCCAGTCAAAATCTGGCCACACAGTAATCCACAGAGAAAATGTGCAGTTAATCTTACGGATGAACATATGAACATTAGTGACCACCAGTGATCTGACATTTACTGCTATTACTTCCTTCTAATTTTAGCAAAAGAGAGAGAGAGAGAGAGACAGAGCAAAAAATATAACACAAAACAAGATGTTACCTTCAGTTCTTGAAGCTTCTCTGTATTTGTGGTGAAGTGTCCAACACGAGCTTGGACATGCTCAAACTGCTTTAAATATTCTCGGTTTCGAGTATGAGCCTTCTTTTCTGATTCACATATTTCCTTCAGGTATTTCTTTAGTTTAACATACTTCAGCTTAACTCTAGAAAAATAAAAAAGAAATTTTTAAACAATGCAGTTAGACTCTGGCAAATCAAAGGAGGAGAATTTTCTTTAACAAAATTGTTAATGAGACAATGTATTCGGAGATATTTTACCCAAACACTGAAAGCTAAGGGCAGAATGTACATCCATTTTTAGAGAGAAGAAATTAATGCAACATCACTGAGTATCACATCCAGGCATAACTCTCCTGAGAAATGTATATACAAGACTACATTATAACATTCACACAATAAAGATTTATATGGATTTCTTTCTCAAAATTAAATGTGATTTCAAGAGCGGCATCTATGTGGCCATGGTTGGATGAAAAGCCCATTAGCATTCTCCTTATGACAGACCATTTCAAAACTACCTGCTTAGATGGAAATAGAATCAAACTATAAACCACAATCCATAAACATTAATCCAAAATTTAAAATACCCCAAAGGCTCTCATTTAGATAATATTAAAAATTTTAATTAGGAACTGTCACAATATATTTTTAAAATATTTTATGATAATATATGGGCTGTAATCTAACTCAAATTGTGAAAAAACCTTTAGAGACTGTCATCCAAAGTATAAAACAAAGGGCACACTACTCTTCCCACAGAACCAACATTGCTCGCTCTAGCTCTTTCTTCTTCACAAGTTTTACATGATAAGAGTACCTGGTATGAAGCATTTCTATTGTTAGTTCAATACAATAATTCAACATTCTTTTTTTATTTTAATCCCAGTATAGTTAACTTACAGTGTTGTATTAGTTTCAGGTGTACAATATAGTGACTTGACAATTCTATATACGATTCAGTGCTCACAATTTTTCAACATTCTTCTATAAAGGAAAACTAAATTGAAAATCACAAAAACATTCACCCTCAGATTTGCAGAAGATGCTGGAGATATTAAAAATTAATCAGGAACAGACCTTAAACCTCTAAGCTTAGGTCAAAATTTTTTAAGAAATTCTTTATTGTGCTAATAATTCTGTGCTTTGACTTTGGTTGGCTGTCCTCATTTTTTCTTTGAACAAAAACCTTAAGACTGGTTTTACTGCTGCCCATGTCTGCCACTTGTGACATAAGCAACAGTAACGCAGGTAGAACCTAAAGCATTGTCCTTCACAGGCAGGCACTTGGTGAAGCTGCTGATGGTGGCCAGTGTCCAGCTGGAATGGATACAACAGTAAACATGCCTTCTTCACCCAAAGTCTAGTTTCATTCCTGCCCCCACATTACCCTTCAATGCTGACCACAGAAGTCACCTGCCTAGCCATGTAGTCATTCATGTATTCAGTGCTGTGAATAGGAAAGCCACTCAGCCAGTCAACGGGGAAAGCAAGAACTTAGCGAGTCCAATACAGTGTGATGAATACTAAGAGGGAAACTACCAGGCACTCTTACAGACTGGGCAACCTGACCTAGCTGAAGGGGTCAGGAAGGCCTTCCCAGTGGAAATCAATTTTTAGCTTAGACATGATGAAGGATGGAGGAGTTAACCCAAAATTGGGGAAAGCCAGGGTGAGAAGATGAGGAGAAATACTCAAAGCAGGGGAAACAGCATGTTGGAAAGATCAAAGGCAATAATTAAGAACAACAGTAAAAGTGGCCCAAAGTAACAAATAATAAATTACTGCCTCTTACACTGGGTCAGACACTGCTTTAAAGCTCTGTTAAGTTCTCATAACTATTATTATCCCCGTGTGACAGATGAAGAAAGGGAGGTACAAAGTGTTGAAGGACCTGTCCTAATGTCACATGACTACGAGCTGGTAGGCCTCAGATTGAATGGAAGCACCAAGCAACAGAGCCCACTTGCTTACTCGATACTACAAAACTCCTGTCATGCTTCAGATACTGAAGATTCTGTGTAACATGTTAGTGGAGGCTGGTAAGAGAGGTGATGATGAAGATTACCCAGGGGCAGATAACAGAGGGTCTGGCAAGCTGTCGTGCTAGATACTCTGCAGGCCCTCCTCACATCCTCCAGGCCCAGCTCCTCCTCTGCCAGTCATGGCTGCAGCCACCTGGTAGTACCTGTCTCGGCTGCATCTGGTATCTTGCTTTCCCAGAGCTGCTGCTCTGAGTCTGCAACATGGATGGGAAAAGGCGTTAACACTCCTTGGGGCAGCCCTGCCCAATGCAGGGTTACCAGCAGGTAAACAGCTCCCCATCCTTCCCTTCAGGAGCAGAGAAGCAGGCTACAAGGCTCCTCTAAAGGTCTGGGAGGATGGAGCCCCAGATGCCCACAGCAGTGACTGGCTCCTACTTCATTCTTCTCAGCTCTGCTCACCAGTTTTATATGACCACTTTCTAAAATAAAATATCATCTACACACAAACCCCTATCTCAGGCTCTGCCTTCTGGACAGGGAGGAGGGACAAGATTGGAATAGTCAATAGGGGTATGGATTTTTATTCTGTCAGGCAGTCCAAAAAAGTACATTTTTAGCAAATCATTCCCTCTGTCTTCCAGGAAATGAGAGGCTAAGTAAGAGAGGGGAACCAACTTGACAAACTGATAGCTTGATAAAGATCCCCAGAAAGCCAGGAATAGGCTGCAGGAAAAATCTCCATCCCTTTGGCCACCTCCTTAGCTGCAGGGCTACAAAATGGCAGCTGCCACAGATGCTCTCAGACTTGGGCCCACTTCTGAGGCCATCGCATCCACAACCATTGCTATTTCTTGCACCATCTCACTGGCTTTTGTCTCTTTTAAAAATAATGGGGACATATCGCTATCCACCGTGACTGGTATCCTTGGAAGTCCACTGAATCCCAAAACCATATGAGGAAACAAATGGACCTGATGGGCGGTTTGGTTTTAAGGTTTTCTCTTGCTTCTGAATGACATGTTTTCATTTCTCACTCATATTATCATGTGACTAAATCACAAAATTAATGCTATCATAGCCAGAAATGTTTCATATGAATAACATTGGAGGTAATACCACACACTTGGCTTAAAGATGAAGTTCAGTTTCTGTAAAACAGAATTAAAAATATTAGAAGTTGGCTCCTCATATTAGAATAAACCAGTATTTTATCCATTGCTCATAATAATTTTCACAGGCATTGTCAAATATCCATGAACAAATGAGACATCATGCTTTCAACAGTTGGTTGAAAAGCCAGCTACAGTCATTATGCCTTAATCAATATGCAGGCTCAATGTGTTTAAATTGTGATAAAAAAAAATAAGACTATATAATGCATCTTATTCTTCAGCTATGCAAGCTAAATAGATTCCTGAAATACCACAAATACCAAACAATGAAAGTAAAATAATTTTTATCTTACACAAATTTTAACAAAATTTATTCCTACATTTGATAGTGATTATATTAAATTTCAGTGTTTACTGGAAATGATTACACATTAGACATAAGAGAACAGTAAAAGTACTGCAATTATGGTATCTGTAACATACTTCAGGGTTACATTTTTATTGATTAACACCCGCCAACTGGCTTAAAGACTGTTATCACTGTCACATCTTACCTGTATGCATCAGATTGATTATATTCATAAAGCTTCTTTTCCAGGTCCAGTCTCTTTTTTTCACTATAATATACAAAGAAAAGATTTTATGAATAAGTTACACTGATAAGTAATAGGCAGTTGGATTTAGAACATGATCTCTTTTGAAGTTACACCTTTGTGAGAATGCTTCTCTGGTCTTTCTAAAAAGCAGAAAATGCCAGCTGTTTGAAACTCAAGACACAAAAATATTTGGCGGTTGCCATGGAAATCTAAAAAGCAAAATGATACCAGTATGAAGCAGAAGAACAAGATTTTCGAAGTAAATGGGAGAAAGGCACTAAGAAAGGACTAGAAAGCAGATTCATTCATTCAACAAGTATTTCTTGTGCCATGATGAATCAGGTACTGTTCCAGGCCTAAAGACTAACATGGTGAACAAGCCAGCCAAAGACCTCTACTGTCAGGCAGCTGACTTTCTAGAGGGAAGAACAAACAGTAAACAAGATAAATATGTAAAATATACTATGGCCAGATTTTTCTGAGATAGTGGCATTTGAGTGATGGGGATTCCACCAGGTCAAGACAACATACTTCCACAAATCCACATTGGACTGCAGACTAGTGGCTTGTTCTGCTCCTAGCCAGACAAGCCTGGGCAGAGCCAAGTCTCTGAAAAGTGCACCTAGCTCCATTCACAGTTAATGAAGACCAAGTCCCCTAAAACTACTACTTCAAATTTGGAGGAGTTTCTTTTTATAACTTTGTGACATCACCATGATTTGTCACTGACTGCTACTCCCTGGAGCTGCTCCCAATAAAGACTTCGCTTGTGCTGTTCAGGCGAGTGCTGCCAGTGATTTAGAGGACAAAGCTTACCCTGCACATCTGTACACCCAAGCCTGTTAAGAGGTAAGGGAAACTGAGCAGCAGGGGAAGTAACAACAGTCAAAACCAAGGGGCTGGGGGTAAGACAGCTGAATGGGACTAGCCATCCCAGTCCCAGAAAGAGCCCTTGGGGGGTTTAGCCATGGAGTGGGGGTAACCACAGGAGGCTGTGCTCCACCACCAAAGTACCAGCTTCAACTGAAGCCAAATTGCGAATCTAAATTAACATTAACTGAAGTTCAAAAGAAAAACTATATAAGTCTGCAAGAAAAATGCTAGGGGCAAAAAAAAAAAAAAAAAAAAAGACTGTGAATCAAAGACAAGGAGTCCAACAGAAGGTGACCTCAGGTGGCCTGTTGAGGGAAAGGGGCTGAGCCCATGTCGCATTTGGGAGCTCTTAACTATTAGTTTCTGTGTTTTCTTCAAATATATTTTCTCTTTAAAAAAAAAATCTCAAAAGTTACTCTATTAACTACATTAGAAGTTAAGTAAATTTCTTTGCTTAGCATAATCTAGAACGGAAACAACCATCTAACCAAATCCTTTTAAGGGGAAAATGGGGTCCAAAATCCAAACACCAAATCTTAGCTTGAGGAACATAATCTATTCTTTAGTTAGGCTGTGCCTATGTTTAAAAAAGGCAAAAAGAGCCCAAGAAAAAGAAATCATAGAGACACCATTTTTTAAGTGGTAACATCACACACATATTTATGTTGTCAGTAGTAAGAGTAAACTTATTTTTATGTAAAGTGTAAAAAAATGGTACAGTTTCATTCTTCTGTAAGTGGCAGTCCAATTTTTCCAACACCATTTGTTGAAGAGACTGTCCCATTGGATAATCTTTCCTGCTTAGCTGAAGATTAGTTGACCATAGAGTTGAGGGTCCATTTCTGGGTTCTCTATTCTGTTTCACTGATCTGTCTTTTTTTTTGCCAGTACCATACTGCCTTGATGATTACAGTTTTGTAATATAACCTGAAGTCCAGAACTGTGATGCCTCTAGCTTTGGTTTTCTTCTTCAATGTTCCTCTGGCTATTGGGTGTCTTTTCTGGTTTCATACAAATTTTAGGATTATTTGTTCCAGCTCTGTGAAAAAAAAGTTGATGGTATTTTGATACGGGTTGTACTCAACATGTAGATTGCTCTGAGTAGCATAGATATTTTAACAATACTTGTTCTCCCAATCCATGAGCATGGATGTTTTTCCATTTCTTTGTGTCTTCCTCAGTTTCTTTCATAAGTATTCTATAGTTTTCAGAGTACACATCCTTTACCTCTTTGGTTTGGCTTATTCCTATGTATCTTATGATTCTTGGTACAATTGCAAATGGGATCAATTCCTTAATTTCTCTTTCTTATGTCTCAGAATTAGTGTATAGAAATGCAACTGGTTTCTGTGCATTGATTCTATATCTTGCCACCTTGCTGAATTCCTGTAGGAGGTTCTTATACCATAAACAAAAATAAACTCAAAATGGATCAAAGACCTAAATGTGAGACAGGAATCCATCAAAATCCTAGAGGAGAACACAGGCAGCAACCTGACCTCAGCTGCAGCAACTGCTTGCTAGACACATTTCCAAAGGCAAGGGAAACAAAAGCAAAAATGAACTATTGGGACTTCATCAAGATAAAAAGTTTTGGCACAGCAAAGGAAAAAGTCAACAAAACCAAAAACAACCTACAGAATGGGAGAAGATATTTGCAAATGTCTTGTCAGATAAAGGGCCAGAATCCAAGATCCATAAAGAACTTATCAAACTCAACACCCCAAAAACAAAAAATCCAGTCAAGAAATGGGCAGAAGACATGAGCAGACATTTCTCCAAAGAAGACATACAAATGGCCAACAGACACATGAAAAAATGTTCAACATCACTTGGCATCAGGGAAATACAAATCAAAACCACAATGAAATACCACCTCACACTGGTCAGAACAGCTAAAATTAACAACTCAGGAATCAGGAGATGTTGGTAAGGGTGCAGAGAAAGGGGAACCCTCTTACACTATTGGTGGGAATGCAAGCTGGTACAGCTACTCTGGAAAACAGTATGGAGGTTCCTCAAAAATTTTAAAATAGAGCTACCATACAACCCAGCAATTGCACTACTAGGTATTTACCCAAAGGACACAAACAGTGATCCAAAGAAGCACCTGTATCCCAATGTTTATAGCATCATGTCCACATAACCAAAGTATGGAAAGGGTCCAGATGTCCACTGACCGATGAATGTATAAAGAAGTGATACACACACACACACACACACACACACACACACGATAGAATATTACTGAGCCATCAAAAAGAATGAAATCTTGACATTTGCAATGATGTGGATGGAACTAGAGGGTATTGTGCTAAGCGAAATAAGTCAGAGAAAGACAAGTATCATATGATTTCACTCAGACATGGAATTTAAGAAACAAAACAGAAGACCATAGGGGAAGGGAGGGAAAAATAAAACAAGACAAAATCAGAGAGAGACAAACCATAAGAGACTCTTAACTATAGGAAACAAACAGGGTTGCTGGAAGGGAGGGATTGGGGGGATGGGGTAACTGGGCGATGGACACTAAGAAGGGCATGTGATGTAATAAGCACTGGGTATTATAAGCAACTGATGAATCACTGAACTCTACCTCTGAAACTAATAATACACTGTATGTTAATTTACTGAATTTAAATAAAGGAAAATTTTAAAATAAGAGTGAACTTAGAAGAGAAGTGAAATATGGCACAATTGCTTCCATGTTAGAATTTTTTTTTAAGATTTTATTTATTTATTTGACAGACAGAGATCACAAGTAGGCAGAGAGGCAGGCAGAGAGAGAGGAACGGAAGCAGGCTCTCTGCTGAGCAGAGAGTCCGATGCAGGACTCAATCCCAGGACCCTGGGATTCGGCTCATGACCTGAGCCGAAGGCAGAGGCTTTAACCCACTGAGCCACCCAGGCGTCCCCATGTTAGAAATTTTTACTAGCCACTTTTGCCTCTTCTAAGATTTCATGATTAATAGGATACTTAGTTCATGAAGAATGAATGACTGGACAGTGAGCTGTCATTAAATGACAAAGACAGAAAGACGCTTAAGTGTGTCAATGACTTTGTGCCTCGATGTCATGCTTCACTTCTGTGCTTTTCCTGCCAAGAAAGTGTTATCAGAGTCTGGTCATGAGTAACCATTAGATAGATCCAGCTTGAGGATCACCCGCTGGAATGACAGTTGTACTCTAGAAACTGTCAGGAATGACTACAGAATAGCTCCAGACTGGGGGAGACTGAAGAGACATGGCAAATGCGTACAAAGATGGGAACCTGAACCAGTAAAGAAAAAACAGTCTTAAAACACTTGGCAAAATGAGCATATGGTAAAATTTGGAGTCTGTGGACTGGTATCAATCAGTGTTGATTTCCTCATTGGGAGAGCTATAGGGTATATCCTTGTCAGGGAGCATCACTGTTTTTGGAAATAGACACTTGAGTTTTTAGGAGTAATGGGGCATGATATCTGTTGTTCTCAAATGGTTCAGGAAATCTAATGATTTTAGACAGGCAGATAGACAAGAACAGAAAAAATATAATGAAATGTTAAGAGTTCGGGAATCTGGGAGCACCTAGGAGGCTCAGTTGGTTAAGCATCTGCCTTTGGCTCAGGTCATGATCCCAGGGTCCTGGGATGGAGCCCTGCATCCAGCTCCCTGCTCAGCAGGGAATCAGCTTCTCCCTCTCCCTCTGTGCACACATGCTCTCTCTCTCTTTCTCAAATAAATAAATTAATCTTAAAAAATTTAAAAAAATACTTGGGGAATCTGGATGAGAATACTAGAAGTCTTTGTCCTATACATGCAACTTTTCTGTAAGCTTTAATTTAATTCAAAATAATTTTTAAAATCCACCTATGACCTCTAGCCAAAAGGTCTTTTTGGGAATCTATCACCTCCTGTGCAGCAAGTTCTTTTTAAAGATTTTATTTATTTGACAGAGAGAGACACACCAAGAGAGGGAACACAAGCAGGGGGAGTGGGAGAGGGAAAAACAGGCTTCCCACTGAGCAGGGAGCCCAAGGCAGGGCTTGAACTCAGGACCCTGGGATCAAGACCTGAGCCAAAGGCAGATGCTTAATGACTGAGCCACCCAGGCACCCTATAAATTCTTTTTAATCATGAACATAGAACTTCTTCGTTCCTGCTCTGTCTTCAGCAGATACACACATCTGCTGGTCATATTTACTATTGTGGAACTTCATATGGTGAAAAATCACAAACATCTCCTGGCCTTCCACTACTGACATGATGTTCATCTCATTAACTCTTCAACACAGGACCTTTTCACAACCTCTTCATCCACACTGCAGAGTTTCTGCATGCTGTCCTTCCTATCTTAAATGTAAGACTTAAAACAAGATATTTACCCCCAATGAAAACCCATAGAAAGGTTTATGGGGAGGAATATCTTGCAACCCCTACATACTAAACCTCTATTTCAGAATCTCTGAAACATGCAACCCTGGGATGTATACCCATAGCCCATGGTTTCTGTCACCTGCACCCCTCACCTGGACCAATTAAAGGTTTACACAGATGGGTGGTCCTTAAGAGCATAGCCAAATGGTTTGCTTTTCTCCTTTTCCACTTGTTATTCTGTTTTTGTCTCAATACCAACTTCAGCTTCACTCAACTAATATCTCAGAATCAATTTCTGGACTATTATGATATCTCACTCTGAATCAATACTGGCATTGAAAGAACTGGGGCTGGTTAATGGGCCTTTTAAAGGGATGTTTTTATGTAATTGTAAGAGTCAATTCCACTCACATGTTTCTACCATGCTTGTATCACTACACACACTGTAACAAGTCACTCCAACAGGCTCTTTAAGATTCTGATTGATTTCACCGGAGTGCAGAGAAAGCACCACACGCAAAGAGGAAAAAATTAAGAATGTATAAGTATATCTATGTGTGACTACAGCTGAGACAATCTGGGCTAGAAATACACCACTTACAAGGGAAAGATCCCGTTATTAGACCAGCTATTTTAGACCAGCAATGAGCCAGCTCTAACAAGGCCAGGAACGAGCAGATTGCTTTTATTTCCCACCCCTGGAAATTTCTGGACTGATAAAGAAGCTGTGATGACCCAGAGATGCAGCCTTTAAAATGACTCTGAAGTTTTAGAGTCCTTATGGTCACTGTAATTGGTTAAAAAAACAAAACTAAACTAAACTAAACAAAAAAGCAGGTACATTAAAACACTCAAATAGGATACAAACAATGATATTCATTACTTGCTCTGCAAAACTACAGCTTTCAACTCTTTTCATTTGAAGCTCATTACTCTACTAGAGAAAAAACAAATCTGTGGCCTTACTGTATGTATAATTCAGTGCTCCTCATTTCTGGTGAAGAATCAAGGTTCAGGACGCTGAACAACCTGCTCAAGGTCGCACAACTGTTGTAGAGCAGAACCTAAGTTTCTCTGCATCCAAAGTTATCTGCCTCTGCACTTACTATGCATTAGTTATGGACTTTTAAAATGAAAAATAAGGAGTGCCTGCGTGGCTCAGTTGGTTAAACATCCAACTCTTGATTTTGGCTCAGGTCATGATCTCAGGGTAGTGAGACTAAGCCCTGTGTCGGGCTCTGCACTCAATGGGGAGCCTGGTTGGGATTCTCTCTCTCCCTTTGCCCCTCCCTGCTTCCTCTCTTTAAAAAAATTTAATAAAATGAAAGATGAATACACACAGCAACAGATTTATACCAACTTAAAAACTTTTTAAAAACTCCAAATGCAGAACCATGAATAGGCTATAAAATTTGACTTAAATTCTTCATATAATTTCAACACTCACCTTACTTAAGTTAAAACATTAAGTGTTAAATGTAAAGTGAGTGCTAATCATTACAGTTATTATACCATAAGTACTATAAGCACCCAGGTGTTCCTAGCATAGGAAGCAAAAATGGTAACTCATAATGAGCTTAGTTCAAAAAGAATGCCATTTGAACCCATTTTAAAATTAGAACATGGGCTAAGACATACAAATACCTAAAGGCCTGGTGGTAACTAAGCTACTCTTCTAACAGAAAAGTGTCAAAAGCACTTTAGGTGTGCTGATATACAGAGCAGTGTCTTGTCTTTTAATTATAAGGTATGTACAGACACTTAATACTGTCTTTGAAATACCATACTGCTCACTTACCCTGGTTGACTAGAAAATTGTAATGATTTAGTGACAATGTGTGGCAACGGTTTTGTATACAAGACTTTCGTAACTCCTGGACCCTGGATGGTTGGCTTTGGGATTTCTGCCATTCACTCAACAAACATTTGTCAAGCCCCTCCTCTCCTAAGGTACTCTATTACCAGCTAAAGATCCAGCTAAATATGGTTCCTGTCCTCCTGGAATTCTCCCTCTAAGCAGGAAGCAAGTCACTTAAGCCATTTACCTAGAGTGCCATAAAAATGGAGATCACAGGGGCACCTGGGTGGCTCAGTGGGTTAAAGCCTCTGCCTTCAGCTCAGGTCATGATCTCAGGGTCCTGGGATCGAGCCCCACATCGGGCTCTCTGCTCAGTGGGGAGCCTGCTCCCCCCCCCCCAACCCACTGCCTGCCTCTCTGCCTACTTGTGATCTCTGTCAAATAAATAAATAAAATCTTTTTTAAAAAATAGAGATCACATAAGTTAGGAAGTGGGTTGATCAATAGTTGCCATAGGGAAGGCACTGCAGGAAGTGATTTTTTTAAAAGTTGGAAGTAAGGAGGTCCCTGGAGTGGGTAAGTGGCAGTGTGTCAGAAAGAAAATAGGATACAGAAAAAGATTAAGGGGTAAAATATAGCGAGGACAATTAAGGAGGCATGTTGTGGATGCTCTATAAATATTTGACAAGAATTAAATCTAGGATAAGATGAATATAATTCCTTTTCATAACCACTTACTTCTGCCTTTACCTGACATGTAATTATTGTCATTTTAGAATTGTCACACACAAAGCTCTCCTCTTCACTGAAATGATTTTGTAACTTTTAACATTCATTAAACGCTTTGTTTATCAAGAGATCCAAATTTCCTTTCTTGTCAACTAATGAGATTTCCAACTCCAATTAATTTAGCAGCTAAATAATAGTTCCAACAACTTATCTCTTATGTGGTTATTTATAGTAAATTGCTTTATAATTTTCTCTCTGTGCTCTTAGATCTAGCTGTTTTCAGTGGCTCTCATCTTTCATGTCTCCAAGTATCATGAACCCTCTGGACTTTCGTAAATTTCATCTCTATTTTAAATAGGGCATATGTTCTCTCTCACACACACACACACACACACACACTCCCGCCTGCGTTCCCGGACCTGTCACCACTGATGCAGTGCAACTGTCAGGGTGGGATGACAATTTGAAGAGAGAAAGGGAAGGAGGCGTGGAGAAGGGAGTAAAGAAATTCACAAGGCTTGATTGAGAGTGACAGAACTCCCACTCTCACTTCTGGGCAAACTCAAGGACGAACCCGCATCTTCCGGCGGGAGACCTCCAGTAAGGGCAGTGGGGCACGGTATTTGGTAAACTTTGTCCTCTAGGCCCCACTGGAGCTTGGAAGGCGTCGCGGGTGGATCCAGACCCAGGGAAACACCGCGGGGGGAGTGGAAAGGAACCGGAGTTTGGGCACCGGCTGACCGTCGACCTGGCCCGCGCCCCGCCCCCGCCCCGAGTAGGCCGTACCTGTCCCGCAGCCGGTCCTGGAGGCGGCCCAGCCTCTCATAGTATTCGGGGCTCGCCAGAGGCGCTGACGATGTGGAGGACGGAAGCATGCCGCCGCCGCGCACGTTCCGCACCGCCAAGGGACAGCCACCCGGGAGGTGGGGACGGGTTGTCCGAGGCGACGGCCCCACCAGGCACCGCGGGTAAACAGGGCCGCCAGCCGCGGTGCAGGAGGCGGGACCGAGGCCCTGTAGGGGCGGGGACAGCGTGGGTGGGCGGGGCAGACGCCGCGGAGGGGCGGGGAGGAGGCGGGGCGTCTTGTGAGGCTGCGCTGGCCGCCTCCAGAAGGCTGGCGGATTCTCTCTCGGTGCTGCTGGAGGGGAACCTTGTGGGCGTGTGGGAGCGGTTCCCCGGCTTCTCCGCCCCTAGTCTGGCGTCTCCCTTTCCCCTCACCCTTCAGAATTCTCACTGGAGAGACCCTGGCCCTCCCCGAGGCAAGGAGCCCCACCGAGGGCCAATCAGAAGCCGGTCCTGATTATGCTCCCCACCTTGGTAGAGGCTGGAGGAGTGGGGGAGGAGCACCGCTGGGCCGGAGCGAGTCACCGGATCAGTTTTGCCTTTGGCATCAAACTACTTTAATTTTCCAAGGTGCATTCTCTCCTTCTTCCTACCATCTCTCCCTCCCTTCTTCCAGGATTTTTGAGTGTAGGCACTGTGCTAAACTTGTTTTCCTACCACACTTAGAAGTAAAACAAAACACCACACACAAAAAAGATTGAACCCAGGATGCTAAGAAACTGCGCTCAGCTGACAGGAGAACAACCTCTCGCTTGAAAGTCTGTGCTGACCCAAGGATATGGTTAATGCTGCAGGTGACATCACTGGTTGGTGAAGAGGGAAAAGTTGCCAGCTAGTTGCTTATGAAGCAGACATTTGTGCAGATGTGGCTCGGTGGGCAATTGCCCTGTAGAATTCTTCAGCAGGGATGTGGAGCTAGACTGCCTGGGCTCGAGCCTGCTTTTCCTTCGCCCAGCTGTGTGACTGCAGGCAGATCACCCTCTTGATGGCCAGACTTCCTCTTGTAAAAGGGGAGGCTGTTAGTGCAGGACCCACCTATGCCATTGTTATAATAACTAATTAATGTGTTATAGTGTTTATAAGACGGCCCAGCAAATGGTAAGCATCAGTTTTTGTAGTCATCATCATCATCTTGGAGAATAAGCTTCCCGAAGAAAAACATCTTCCAAAACCCACAAAGCAGAAGAAAAGGAAATAGTGTAGAGTTTCTTGGGTCTCTTATTCTTCACTTGGTTTCTTTTCTCAGCCATTAATTTCACTTAGCCCTATGTGCAAGGTGTGACTTCAGGTGGTGAATAATTGATCATTAGCAAGATAGATGGACCACTTAAAGTTTGGCAATATAAAATTTCAATGTTACTCAGCCTGTTCTTCATATTTTCCAGGTTCAGGGCAAGAGTACTTGGAGGTCTTCATGTTATCTATTGAAGTATTAAACAATTATAACATATGTTGACAAGCTGTAGATAAACTATGTTCTCTCCTCCTGCCTTGACCAATGTGCCTTCATAAGAACCAGGAAAGCCACAGGGGAATTTAGTTCTGTGACTCCTTCTGCTACTTACCCTCTTATTTACCACCTCTGGCTTGGTCCTACACTGTGAGGAGCTTCCTACATGGGCAGGGATGTGTGTGTTCCCTATAGCCCACAAGTGCCCACTCTATCCTAATCCCCATCTTAGCCTCCTTTTGGCCACACACCAAGTCTAATGGTGAGGAACCAGAGATAGTCACCCCTGAAGGAATGATCCAGGATAGAGGTCTCTACAAGCCTTGAAAAGGAGCTTGGGCCCCTCTGAGAAAAGAATGTCAGTGTTGTATGTACCTGGACCATGTTCTAGAAGGGTGTGTGTATGTGTGAGTTCCAGGCAAATATGTACCCTGGCCCTGGGGCCTCTTTGCCTTGTATGGAGTAGCATGGCCAGAAAAGGGCCAAAACAGCCCCTAAAATATATAGAACCAAGGAAGGGGTCCTCTTGCCTGGATCTAAGGGTAGTACTAATGTTATGCTTTTTATTTGTTATAGTAAATCATTATACCAAATAGATTCCATGGTCATGCACAAAGGTTTATTTTTGTTGATTTTACTGCAAAGTACATTTTACCCACCACATTGGCAAAAATTATGCATATTTTAGCATATTTTATTTAGGTTAACCCTTACCAAGATAAGTTTTTTTAAGGGAAAAAATATCCCTCAATTTATATAACTAATTATTTTCAGCAAATACACAGAGTAAGCAGATGAAGCAGTCACTTAGCATCTCAAATTTTTTAGGCCATCTTAGGGGAGCCTAAACTTAAATATAAGTAAACAGTAAATAGATAATTCAAAATAATTATAATTTGCATTTTATAGCTGATTTATTAAGGACATGACAAATCTAGATGCAAGACCTTCTTTATTAATAATAAAACGTAGCAAACTAAGTGCATATATCTGGAGTATTCATGCTAAAATTATGCATTCTAAATGTTGACACTTTTAACAAAATGCAGTGTTCTTCACTTTGAATATTTAATTTGCCAGAGTACTGTCTTTTAATACTGTTCTTAAATCCCTTTATATTAGCAGAGCTGATTTCTGTAAGCAGCTCTGTGTTTACTTACCTGGACTACAGGCCAGCAAGTCTACCTGGAGCAGCAAGGCTTCCTATAAGCTACAGAATGTCTTAGGTAGAAGTTAGAATCTAGTCACCCCTTTATTTTTTAGAGGAAGAAAAGGATTTAGGGTAGGTAAGGGACTTGGCCAAGATCACGCATCTGGAAGTCTGTGTGGTATCAGTGAATTTATTTCTAAATATGGGTCCCCAGGAGCCCCACTAAACAAACAGCAAGGAAAGCCAGTGTTTTATCCTTATCGTCATGGATCCTAGGGTGACCCATAAGAAGCTGCTGCTTTTATAAACTCAAAAACAGAATGATGAATGGAAAATTGATGTTAGAAATATGTTGAAATTAGAATTTTATGATTTAAATTTTACATTTTTAAATGCCATTTTAAAAATAGATCCTATATATTTGAATCAATAGCTGCTTGGATATTATGTTTGTTTGCTACGGCTGCCATAATAAAGTATCCCACACAGCGTGGTTTAAACAACAAAAATTTATTGTGTCACAGTTCTGGAAGCTGTAAGTGTAAGATCAAGGTGTTGGCAGGATTGGCCCTCCTGAGGGCCATGAGGAAGAATCTGTTTCATACTTCTCTTCTCTTCTAGCTTCTGCTGGTTTGTTGGCAATCCTTGCCATTCCTTGGCTCACAGATGCATCATCATGATCTCTCCCTTCATTTTCCCATGGTCTTCTCCCTGTTTGCATGCATGTCTCCAAATGTCTCCTTTTCTAAGGACACTAGTCATATTGGGTTAGGAGCCCACCTTCCTCCAGTATGACCTCATCTTAACTAATTATTATATCTATAATGACCCTAGTTCCAAATGAAGTTACATTCTGAGGTACTAGGAATTGGGACTTTAGCATATGAATTTGGGGGGGGGGCACAACTAAACCTACAACAAACACAAACATGGAAAAATATTTGATTTTGCGATCTCTATACAGAAATATTAGACATTGCATCCCGTGCTACTAGAAAATTCAGTTTGTAAGAAGCAAGAACCCGAAAGTAGAAGGTAGGAGGAAAAAAAAAAGAAAAGGTAAGAGAAAAGGCTGTCACATATATGTGTGTATGTAACCCCTTTGTCACTAAGCATTTACACTGGTGTAAGTATTTATTGCCTCATTTAAACCTCATGATGGTCTTTTGAGGGCACCGTGAGCTTAAGCAACTGGCCTAAGATTATGCTGTCTTAGGTAGATGACAATGACAATGACTATGTATTCTTGACCAGCTAGCAGCAGTGCTAGAATTCAGAAGCAGACCTTTTGCAGTTGCAAAGAACTTGCTTTCTTAACTGCCATTCTATATGGCCTTAAAACTCACCATTTGCTATTCATTGATACCTACTGATATTTTTATTTTCCTGTATGAGATGTGTAAAATATAATGTATGCAGGAAGGTTTTTACATACACATGTGTCATTGTTTGGGGGAATAGTATTCACTGACAGAATGCATTTTCCCACATGCATTCACCATTCTGTTCATTTTTCTCTTTGGCACTACGTTTTTCATCCTTTCTAGCAGTCTGGCCAATGAAATGTGAATGGAAGTGGTGCAACTGCTTCTAGGTATGGTCCTCAAATATCCTATACTCTCTTCCCCATTTTCCGTTTGTTGGCTCACTATATGCAGAGATTCCAGTGGAGAACTCCGTGGCTCTGGAAGACGACAGAATGACTGCAAAGAGCAGAGGATGTGACTCGGGCAAGAAATAAGCCTTTATTGTATTAAGCCATTGATATTTGGGGGTTGTTTGTTTCAGCAGCTGGCATTACTTAGCCTGATTAATACACAAGAATGTCATAGAATGATATTACACAAGTGCATCAAAATGCCTTTCCACAACATTCTCAAAGAAGATTTATAGGACTCTCCAGTTGGTCAAGGAGACTGCAGACCTGGAACTCTGAGGTTAAGAGTCAATGTCTGAGGAAGAAGCATCTAGACTAGCTCTGTTAAATGAGACTTTCAGCAATAATGGAAAGGTTCTATTCTGTGCTGTCCAATATGATAGCCACTAGCAACATGTGACTATTGAGCCATTGAATGAAGCTAGTGCAAATGAGAAATTGAATTTTTAATTTCATTTAGTTTTTAAATTCATTTAATTTTAATTAATTAAAATTTAATTTTTATGGGACATGTAATCCATGTGATTACATGGATTACAGGACAGCTACAATGTTGGACAGTGCAGATCAAGAGAAAAAGTGACAAGATGGATAAGGGGAAGATCATAAGTTACTGGGAGGTAGAAAGGTAGGAACTAGAATGTGAGATGCCATCCTTGGTGGGAGGTGATGGTGGTCAAGAGGGGAGGCGTGATCATTAATTTTATGTGTCAAGTTTGCTAGGCCATGGTGTCCAGTTGTTTGATCAAATACCAGTCTAGATGTTGCTGTGAAGGTATTTTAAAGATGTGATTCATATTTAAATCAGTAGATTTTGAGTAAAGCAAATTGCCCTCCATAATTGGAGAGTCCTCATTCAATCACTTGAAGGCCTCAAGAGAAAAGACTGATGTCCCAGAAAAAAGAATCTTGCCTCCAGATTGTTTTTGGATTCAAGACTGCAGCATCAATTTCTGCTGAAATGTCCAGACTGCAGGCCTGCCCTGTGGACCTTGGACTTGCTAGCCCCTACCATTGTATATGCCAATTCCTTAAAATATATCAATCTCTCTCTCTTTCTCCAGATTATCCATCTAGTTACATATCTATCTTTCTTATCTATCTATCTATCTATCTATCTTACAGGTTCTGCTTCTCTGGAGGACCTTAACTAATACAGGAGAGCATGAGGTTACTAAGAGAATTTTGCTCAAAGGAATTTATAACAATAATTTGAAACAATAAGAATTGAGTGAAAAGTTCAATAAACAAAGTGAAAACATAGATTTCCTCATTTTACTTCATATTATGTAAGCCAAGCTAATAATATTTGGATTTCTAAAATACACAAGTTCTATGAAAGATAAATAATGGATATAGAATAACAGATCATTTAAATGTTTCTAACTAGAGACTTCTTCTGCTTCTTCTCCCCCTCCTCCTACCCCTCCTCTTCTTCCTCCTCCACCTTCTCCTCCCCTTTCTCCTTCTTCTTCTTCAGTAGGCTCCATGCTGTGTGTGCTGCCCAACTTGGAGTTTGAACTCAGGACCCTGATATCAAGACCTGAGCTGATACCAAGAGTTGGATGTTTACCAACTGAGCCACTGAGGTGCCCCTCTAGCTAGAGACTTCTTAAATGAGATGGATTCACTTGGTCTCACAACTCTTGCATACCTATGATTTCCATGGAAGTCCTTGAATTTTCTTTCATAAGATCTTCAGGATTATCCCTTTGTTGACAAAGAAGAATCCTCAGAGGCTGTAGACCTGCAGTGCCAAATCCTTGTATGTATTCTTTTCTCCCTGTAGGGCTGGATGGTGGCTTGGTTCTGCCTGGCAGGGACTGCTCTGCCACTGTGGATCCCTGGCTGCACGAGTAGCAGCCCCGTAGGTGCTGATGTCATGTGTGAACAATTGTTGAGCACTGTGATTCTCCTCAAAAATCATTTGGTGGATTTCATAATTGTTTGCACTTGGATGCACTTCTCATCAGGGTTCAACAAGTACTCTTAACTAGAAGGACTAGAAACAAAGGGATGCTCTGGGCCTACTCTTACAACTCACACACAGGTTGAAACCAAAGGGTTTTGTATAATAAATACCATCTCATTTGATGGCTATGTGTTTATGTTTATAAGGTGACAGGGTGCCGGGTGAAGAATATTCCACTTCTCATTGTCTGCAATTATCTATAGCACATGTCTTTGTAGAAATGTTGACTTCACTCATTCTTGGGGCCCTTGGATGGTGGCTACCACACAGAGCACCCTCCCCTCTCCAGCAAATGCTTGCCGTCGTGTCCTAGAGAAGTGGTAGAATACAGAGGTTGGGGATTTGGGCTCAGGTCCCCATCTGCATGGTATAGTACCACCTTCTCTTACAAGCTATGCAAATTTGGGCAGATTATTTAAACTTGCTATGCCCCAAATTCTTCAGGTGTGTTGAGAGGATTAAATTTGGTGACTGTGTGATGCACTTAGAATCATGTCTGGTAGAATTAGCTCTCAATAAACATAAGTTACCATCACTTCTTCAGAAGGCAAGAAGAATATCCCTTTGGGAGATGGAGAGAGTCATCAGAGGTAAGGGCCCACATTTTGCTTCTTACCATTTGTCTGTCTCTTGAAGGCATTTCTCAAGCTTTCTCTCCATCTTCCTTCTTCAGTCTTCACATGCCCACTCAGAAAGGTCAAGTCACTTGAACTTATCACCAAGGACTTAGTAGGTGGTGCTCAGTTGGGAATCTCAATCCATGATTCAGTTTCAGCCCCGGCAGTTGGAGGGATCCTCACTTACCACCTCTCAAGAGTAAAAATCAAGGACTCGGGAGGGGGCATAGAACACTATATCTCCAAAAGATCACACACTTTAACATCTGAGGATATGAGTTCAAATCCTGACCCTGCCTCATACTAACTGTGTGAACACATTTCTTAACATCTCGAATGCTTCAGTTGGCTCATTTAAAAAATGAGGATAGTGATTTTTTTTTAACAGAGTTACTGTGAGGTGTGAATAAGGTATCATTTGAGAAGCTCTTAGCACAGTCCTGGCCCATAGAAACCATCCAGTAAGCAAATTGTTCCAGTGTCTCCCTGAAGACAAGGAGCATTACTAATTCCTTAGGACTTTTAAATGTAACCAAAGAGGATGGCAACTGGTTCATTTCATTAATGGTTGTGTGTGCACACACATACAATAAATACCATCAGATGGCTATCATTAATGGAGGCTTACTTCATTCCTAGCTCTTTATAAGTATTATAACTATTACCCCCATCTTCCAGATAAACACTCTGGGGCACATCAAGAGTACACAATCCAACTAAGGTCACACAGCTCATAAGAGGAGGAGTGGTATTATATAACCTACACAATAGAGTACAGAGCGCAAACTCTCAACTGCTACCTTCTACTGCTCCTCACATGGCAAGTGTTTATTGGATCAGGGAAACTGAAGCATGAGAGGTAATGCATGACCAGGGTGGGCTGGCCACTGCAGCATGAGAAGATCTTGGAGTGGGCCTGTGGAGGCATGGCAGAGGTGTTGCTTCTCCCCCGTGGTAGGTTTTCTTGGGCTGGACTCAATCAGGAATCTTGGCAGCTATTTAAATAATGCGTTGGGAGTATTTTAAAACTGTGTTTCATTACCATAACTCAATTGTAAGACCTCTGCAAGGAGGAAGACTGGCATATATTTCTTTGGTGTTCTTCAGTCCAGCTCCAGGATGAGAACCCAGCCAAAAGATTACCCCAAAATACCAATTGATGGGCAGATGTAGTAACAAGAAGCCATTTTTTAAAAATTGCAGTGTAGTTCATATATTATAAAACTCACCCTTCTAAAGTGTACAATTTGGTGGTTTTTAGTATAGTCACAAACTTGTGCAACCATTACCACTCTTTAATTCCAGAGCATTTTATCACCCCCAAAGGAAACCCTATACCCATTAGCAGTTAGTCTTCATTCCCTTGGACCTTCAACTCCTAATAACTGCTCATCTATTTTCTGTCTCTACAGATTTACCTATTCTGGAAATTTCATATAAATAGAATTATACAATATGTAGCCTTGTGTCTGAAGAAGCCCTTATTTTCTAAATGCAATAAGACAATCAGTATAGGTGTTAGCTTCCACATTAACCCTTGCATTAGTTTGCTGGGACTGCCATAACAAAGTACCACAGATGAATGGCTTAAACAATGAAAATTTATTATCTCATAGTCTGAAGGAGGCTAAAAGTCCAAGATCAAGTTTTCAGCAGGGCTGGTTTCTTCTGAGGCTTCTCTCCTTGGCTTGCAAGTGGCTACCTTCTCCCTATGTCTTCACGCGGTCTTCCCTCTGTACCAGCCTATGTCCTAATCTCTTTTTATAAGAACACCAGGTATGTTGGATTAGTCCCACCCTAGTGACTTCATTTTAATTTAATTACCTCTTGAAAGAGCCTATCTCCAAATAAAGTTACATTCTGAGGTACTGGGGCTTAGGGCTTCAACAGAATGAATTTGGGAAGGGGTACACAACTCAACCCATAGCAGCCCCTCAGTGTTCCTTTCCAACAGGAATTTGTGCCCTTCACACTTAATCAAGGCTAACTTGTGTGACGGTGGTGACATCCGAAAATAGATGGCTCTCTTTGAGGTAAGCCAGCCACCATACTGTGAAGACACCTGAGTAGTCCTTAGGAAGGGGCCTTTGGGTGAGCAACTGAAGCTTCCTGCTAACAGCCAGTACCAACTTAACAGCCATGAAAGTGAGTGAGAGTGGATCCTCTAGCCCTGTGTAACTTCCTCATGACTGCAGCTCTAGCCAACATCTGACTAGAGAGAACTGACTAGCCAAGCTTCTATTGAATTCTGGTCCACAAAACCATAAGGTAATAAGTGATCCTTGTTATTTGTTATGAAGCATCAGGTACCTGATACAGCGGAGGCGGATAGCAGTGGTTGAAGAAGCCAATGACAATTATACACACATTATCTTCTAGCCACAGAATCATCTTTAGGAATCCTCTTCAAGCGTCACAAGAGCTCTGTAAAGTGTGTGTTATCATCACTGTTTCATCGAGACTTGGGGGTTAAAGAGATTGCTGAGGTCTTAAATCTGTATGCTTTCCACTGTATCACTGGACCCCTCCTGTAGAATACCCTCATCCACCAACTGGTATTTATACAATTAACCACTTGTTATTGCTTAGCAGCAATGAAAGTGAGCTAAAATTCTACTTTGGAAAAATCACTCTTTTGCACTCAACGTTCTTTTTTTCCCCCTCATGTATTTCTTTACTTTCTCTTCTTGTGTCTCTCTGTGTGTGTGTGTGTGTGTGTGTGTGTGTGCTTTTTAGTGTTTTCAAGAAAAATGACTTATTATTCCCCATGGATCTGTGACTTGGCTCAGCTTAGCTGGGCAATCTGGGTCGCATATTAGGCTGCATTCAACTAGGAGCTCAGCTAGGCTGAAATGTCCAAGACGCCTTCACTCTTATATCTAGGCTTTGGTATAGCTGTTGGCTGAAACTCTCTTTCCACATGGTCCTGCATTATTCAGTGGTGTAGTTTCATTCTGCAATAGCTGGCTTCCAAAAGAGTTCTCCTATATTTTATTATTTTTAAAGCAATATGTCATGCAAAATTCAACTGAAAAGATATAGAGTGAAAATATCCCTGCCTCCAGACCCTTCTGTTTCTTTTCTCAGAGGTAACCAGCTACCACTACCACTTTTTAAATCAGATTTCCTGAGTTATTCTGAACACACATGTCTACATGTATATTTATATAGTTTTATCTATGTAGCTATTATATCATTTAAAATATAAATGGTATTATTCATTACACACTTGAGCATTTTGCATTTTTGCTTAACATATCTTGGAAATCTTTCTATATTAGTATATGGAGAGCTATAGATCCATCCCATTCTTTTTAAATAGCCATACGATGTTTTGTTTTATAGATATTACATGAAACAATTTAATCACTCCTCAATGGACCTGTTTTATTTTATATACTATAACATTGACTTTGGTGACACTTAATGCAGTAACTATTTACTTTTTAAAAACTGGCTTTATAATGTGACAGAGATAGGCATCTTTCTGGTACACCACTGTCACCCCACTGTGGCTCTATGAGTAGGTCATTCATTAGATGTGTACACGTGCCATGCTTATGGAAACGTGATCCCAGAAGTGCTGCTGACTGATACCTCTAGCGTTTTTGAAACTTGCATCAAGTCATAATTACAGATGCGCTCTACTATTTTAGAGCTCCTTTCCCCAATTTCCATTAGATTTTTTTTAATAGCCCAAACCACTTCTACTCCATTTTCTTAGAGAAATTATCCCTCCTTGGCTTTCGTGACCTATACCTGAGCCCCACCTTCAATCATTAGCTGTTTCTGTTGCTGCCTGAAACTACATAGAGTCATATCTATTACTTTGTAATAACAGCCTTAGGAGACAAGCATGGAGAGTTAGCACTGCATTTTTAGTATCGAAGTACATGCTGCTCAACATTGTATCATCAGTGTTTCAAGTGTATACTCCCACGTTGAGTAAAATGAAAGGACATAATCTAGAGCCAAGAGAAAGGAGTTCTAACTCGAGTTCAGCTACTAACTAGCTTAATCATTTGTTTAATGACGTGCTTTAGTGTGAGTCCCAAAGGCACATCTCAAGGCAAGGGTTTCTTTCACACAATTGGTTTGTTTAGTGGGTGATCCCAGGAAGCAGTTGAGAAAGAGGGGATGCAAGACAGGGAAGGGAAGGAAGCAGATACAAGGTTCCTTAATGAGCAGGTTACCACCACGTGCAGCTATGACTCAATTCAACTGGGACACCCCAGTGACTATGTAGAATAGAACAGAATCATCCTCACTGACGGATGAGGAAGTAGGGTTTTTATTATTTATCTACTTCCTTCACTCACTGATGGGAATTTGCTCCCGGTGTTTCCAATCTTTTGTGCACTCTCTGCGGCAGCCCCGGGACCAAAGAACACCTTCAGGTAGAGAGATACAGGATACCTTTGGCTGTAGAGAAACTGTGAAGATCATTTCCACGGGCCCAAGGGAAAATGAGTTTGGACAGAATATGCTCTGTTTGGAAATAGCATATACATTAGCTAACAACCTAGCTCCTCGATGGAGTATGTCATGGTAAGGCAGCAAGTAAGGACTTCTTGAGCACTGACTCTGGGTCTAAAGGCTGTTTAGCACTCGGAAGTACACAAGAAATTTCAATACACCACTACGCCCTTGGGTGGCTCAGTTGGTTAAGTGACCGACTCTTGGTTTACACTCAGATCATGATCTCACAGTCAAGAGATTGAGCCTGTGGGTGGCTCCACACAGTCTGCTCCAGAGCTTTTCTCCCTCTGCCCCTCCCCCCGCTTGTACACACACATATTCTCTCTCTCTCTCAAATAAATAATCTTTGGGGGAAAAAAAAAGAAATTTCCATACAGGGCTTAGAATATCTGGCATATACTGAATGTTTACCCTGGGTGGGCCTTTAACATACGTGATCCCATCAATTCTAATGTAGTGTGGCAAGTTAAGAATTATTATCCTAAGGCTCAGAAAAGTTGATTTTCTTGTTCAAGATCCCACAGAGAAATAGAGGTCAACCCATGGTCATCTACGTGATCAATGTCCTCTAGCTGGCTACAGGGAGCAGAGACACTAGGCTATGGCTAACCTCTGGTTTCTGCTGGTTTGCTGAGAACTAACAAATGAGGTTATTAAGGTTGTAGGATAAAAGATCAATTTTTAAAATGATTTTTTAAAATGTAAGATTATTTATTATTTGAGAGCGGGGAGTGAGCAAGAGAGAGAGTGCAAGCATGGGCAGGGGAGGAGCAGAGGGAGAGGGAGAAGCAGACTTCTTGATGAGCAGGGAGCCTGATGTGGGGCTTGATCCCAGGACCTTGGGATCATGACCTGAGCCAAAGACAGATGCTTAACCCACTGAACCACCCCTAGGCTCCCCAAAAGACCAGTATTTTTAAAAAATCTATGTATTTCTATATACCAGCAACAAGCAATGGGAAACTGAAATTTTTTAAAATGCTATTTATAATAACATAAAGAATGAAATGCTTAGGGATAAATATGACAAAAGATGTGGAAGTTTTATACAGTGGAAACTGAGTATTGCTGAGAGAAATTAAAGAAGATCTAAGTAAATGGAGAGAACCTTGGGTCAGGAGACTCAATATTGTTTAGATGTCCATGCTCCCCAAACTGATCTATAGATTCAGTGGCATTCCAATCAAAATTGCAGCAGGCTTTTTTTGTAGAAATTGACAAGTCGTTTCTAAAATCCATATGCAGAGAATCTAGAATACCCAAAACAACTCTAAAAAAAGAAGAAAGCTGAAGAAGGAAAACTGGTTTCCAGACTTATTATAGGGCTGCTGTCATCTACTACCTTGCTTAAAAAGAAACTGTTCAGCTGTCCCTCCCCCCAACATGATTTGGGTAGAACTTGGTGGATGTACTCAGAAGCTGGAAGGTGGACGAGGTTGAGCTCGAGGAGATCTCATCCTGAGTCTAAATCTTGGGCCAGCTGATTGCCTTGTGACAGTAAGAACTTCAGTGCATTCAAGAAAATGAGTTTTTTAGTTGCTGGTTATGTATTTGTTGATTTTCTGGGTTTTGTTGTAAGATTGGGAACAACACTCTTTCCAGCTCTCTACATCATGAAGCAGAAACTCTAAATCAATGGAATGAATTTTATTTTATTTTATTTTATTTTTTTAAAGATTTATTTATTTATTTGACAGATAGAGATCACAAGTAGGCAGAGAGGAATGCAGAGAGAGAGAGAGAGAGGAAGGGAAGCAGGCTCCCTGCCAAGCAGAGAGCCCGATGTGGGGCTCGATCCCAGGACCCCGGGACCATGACCTGAGCCGAAGGCCAAGGCTTTAACCCACTGAGCCACCCAGGCGCCCCTGGAATGAATTTTAAATAATTCATTTATTATTTATATATTTATTATTTATATATTTATTAAGGGATGAAATGATTCAGTGATCTAGGAGTGGCAGTATGAAATGAAAAGAGGGCCTCAGGCCAACTGAATGTTGGAAGATTGTCAGAAAGCCCTAGAGCACAGTCAAGGTTTCTATCACTTCCCCATTTTCAACACCACATGGGATTTCTTCTCCAACATTCCCTAAATTACTTACCTTTTTAAGCTTCCTTGAATATTTCAAAGCTGGTTCTCTCTATAACAATAAATTTCTAATGAACACGTTGGAAATTGTGACATCATTATCTCTGAGCAATAAAAGGATAGAAAGGGAAAGAATTATCTGCTATCACAGTAGAAGAGGAATACAAAGAGTTCCCATGACTTCCCAAATCTCAGAAAATGCACCTGGCATTCCAAGAGTAGGAGAATAATTTGAACTCATGTTATGTCCATTAAGATATTCAGCTACATCTCTGGAATGTTTTGGCCACGTCACTGACAAAAATGATTACCTCTTGTGCTGTAGAAAGCCTGTAGACAAGGTCAATGTCATTGTGTTTTATAGAAGTATCAGATAAGAATTCTCTCATCATAAAACCACAGAAATATTTGAGGTTTACTTAAGCAACTTTATAGAAAAAGCAGAATAAAGTCTCTTTCATGTTAACTTATCAACAATTTAATTAATTTCATAACCTCTTTAGGTCCTACAATTTTTATAACTCAATAACTCACCCATATTATCATTTTTATTAGGTGTTTCATATTTTCCTTGCCTCAGTATTAATAAATTTAATGATAGCAAAATATTCTAGGTAATTACTGAGTCTTGGGAATTTGAGAACAAGAATTTTGAAAAGAACTAAAAAATAATTCTAGAAGAAGATATTCACCAAGAAATTATGAACCTGAGACGGCTGGAGAAGCAGAAATAGTAGGCACTGTTTCTGTTCTGACACCTATTGTCACATGATAAATGATTCTTTATTACCTTTCATGGTTCTGTGAGTTGACTAGGCTCGGCTGGGTGGGTCTTGCTTGGAGTCTGTATCAGTCAGGGCTCTCCAAAGAAACAGAACCATTTATATAACATGTAAATATTATATATTACATATTTCTATATGTAATTGGTTTTATAATTTATATAATATCAATATAATACATTATACAGATTAATATAAATATAAATAATTCTAGTTATAATAATCATAATTATATAAATTATATTACAGAATATATTATATAATTATATTATAGAAGAAAATATACAAATATAATTATATTGTATAAATATAATAATTATAATATATAATCATAATATATTATATATATAGTCCATTATATAAATAAATATAAGCAAATATAAATTAATATTATGTGATTTATCGTATATTACATAATCATATATGTATACCTTTTAAAATATGCTTTTTAAGGAATTGGCTGGAAACTTAGTCAGGAATTGATGTAGCAGTCTTAAGGCATAATTTCTTCTCTTCAGTTTTCTCTTAAGGCTCTCATAATTGAATAAAGCCCACCCACATACTTGAGGATAATCTCCTTATATAAAGTTGACTGACTTTAAATGTTGACCAAATCTACAAAATACCTCATAGCAACAACTGGATTAGTGTTAGATTACATAACTGAGTGCTATAGCATAGCCAAGTTGACACATAAAATCCAGCCATCATATGGCCTCTTGTATGGTTATAGTTATATGTCTTCTGAAGGCTCTGTTGGGCTATATGTCCAAGATGGGCCACTCCCATGGTGGTTGGTGCTGACCATATCAACCTGATCCCTCTCTGTTGCCTTGGAATTCTCTCAGCATAGTGTCTGCATTCTGAGAAGCAATGTTCTAAGAGTCAGCATTCCAAGAAACGGGAAATAGAAGCTGCTAGGTGAGTTAAGGCCTCTGCCTGGAGCTAGTACACTGTTACTTCCACTATGTTTTATTTGTCAAGGCATTCATGGGTTCACTCAGATTCAAGAGGGTGGAAATATAGATTCCATCTTTTTATGGGAGAGTGGTAAGGCCACACTATAGAACATATGGGCTGGTAGGTTTAGTTGTGGGTATTTTTGGAAAATATAATGGCACTCACCATTTCCATGTACACTAGCCAGCCAGCCAACTACCAGCACCTGCAACTCTTTGCCTCATGGCTTTCTCCAGTGGTCAGGATCTGCTGTGCTTCTTGTGAGACAGGTCTTCAGCTATGGGAAATTCATACCTATACCCTGCAGTTCTCAACCAATAATTGACAAGAGTTGGATACTGCAATTCCTTTGCTTCCCAGAACTCCTCTAGTAGGATTAAGTTCCAGTTGCATATGATGGTAACTTGCTTGATAATTCACTCTTCATTGTTGACTTTCTTTTGTTGTTTCTCTTCCCTGCTTTCACTACTGTGTTGCTTTCTGAG
The DNA here is from genome assembly GCA_004024625.1 of Mellivora capensis. NCBI lineage: Eukaryota > Metazoa > Chordata > Mammalia > Carnivora > Mustelidae > Mellivora > Mellivora capensis. The sequence continues at coordinate 147,167 of PISX010000236.1, read as the reverse complement.
ATCACCTACTGAAAAATTTACTTGCCCTCAAATCTTTGTCTCAAAGTCAGCTTCTGGGAGAATCCAACTGAAGTTACATAGAGTAATGTGTCCAAGGTCAGAGCCTAAACTAGGGGCTAAGCTGACTCCCAGTCAAGAGTACTTCCCATATTTGTTATATTCTGAGAGAGTTTCAGAATAATCAAGTACTCGACTTTATTGAGTGATGGGGGAGGGCTCATAGAAGAAAAATTTGAAGTGTATATTAACTACATTAAACAGATGTTGCTTGGAAAGAGCACTGGAGTAGGAGTCAAGGAATATGGGCTCTCACTGTTCTGTGCTGTGAATATGTTGTGTAACTCCCAAGCATGAACAGGAAAGACTAAATTCCCATTCCACAGTCACACCCAGCATTCCTGTAAGAGTCAAACAGATGACAACTTCAATAGCAGTATCAGAAAGAAAAACAAGCAAATGAATGGAACAATTTAATTTGGCTCAATTTTGATGGCTCATTCAATAACATGTTATGTTTTAAATTTTCTTATAAGCTTCTCATGTAGTCCTGATCCACATTCTACATTTGAGAAGTAGACAATTACCCAACACATCATTATACACTGTCTGGTTAATCGGGCTATGTTGAAAGTTTCTGGTTTTAAAAAACAAAATCTTCAGCTATGATCTTTAGGAGACAGTTGTCAATGGTTCACTTTAACAAGAAAGGGCTCCAGGAATAGAAAGTGATCTCTCTGTCTGAACAACAAATGTTCCTATCATTGCAGAACATACATAGGCATGAACTGCCTGGATAAAGATAGTCATGATATTTTTTTCTCCATTGGTTTATTTAAAAAAGAAAAGCCCACATATTATAGTTTCCCCCCACCACTAGGTTCTTTAGGATTTATGAAATTCACCTAGCTCTCTGTGTGTGTGTGTGTGTGTGTGTTGAGTTTTTGATACCTATCTCTTTGTATGTTAGAGAGTAGGGTAGAAAAATACAGAGAACAGATTAATAAGAGAGAGAATATCTCAAGAATGGTCTTGGACACAGGTAATAATACTGATAATGTTCTGTGATAAAACATAACCACAGGGTCAGGATGTATGTCCTTATTTGCTTACTAAATTGATCACACTTTTCTGGTTGAAAGGTAAAATGTGATTTAGGTGCTAAGAATTTAGAACTTACTTTGGTTTGACATGTATTTTTATTTTTCTTAAGGGCAATAATTTGATTTGGTCTATAGTTTGTTTAGAAAACTTTACTTTCCAACTTAATTGAATCCACAGCTGCTGGAACTGGTCTTTCCTTGCTACACACTAGCCTTTGCTTCTGCTAAGGTGGGAAAAGACTTAATTTGGGAATTATATTTCTCTCAAAGATCAATTTCAAACTGGATATTTTTAAAAAGATATGTTAGTTGACAGATTCATATCTACATTACCATCTCCAGAGCAGGGGATGTTCTTTCTTTTGTTTATTGTTCTGCAGGTGTGTTACATCCTGAATGCTGAGAACTCATTAGCCTCCTCTGTGTCACTAAGACAACTTTTTATGAGCACTTGCTTCTTCATTCTATGGAATCAAATACTAGGAATTTTCATTTAATCGGTGTATTCATTTTTAAAAGATCCACCCGATAGACATAGGGAAAGGGGGAGGAAAACTTAGGAAATAAAATCAGTTTCTAAGACGTTAGAGTGAAAAATAATCTTATTTTTAAAGAGAAAGCCTCAAATTAAGGAATGAATTAAGAAAAAAAACCTTTATTTTTCCTTTCTTGACATCTACAGTATGCAAAAGGCAAGAAAGCCTCTTTGAGTTGGGGGAAAAGTTGTCCTTTGAAATGACTTCAGTGATAGGATTTCATCTGTATTTCAAACGCATTAATTTCACACCGTCCACAGTAGGTAATGAAGATGCAGATTCGGGTCAGATTCACGGTCCGGAAAAACTGCAAATTAAGATGCTGTTGATTGATCCGCTGCCGGCTGTCTTAATCATCGTGATCAAAATCCAAATATTAAGAAAAGGGGCCCGGCGGGATGCCTTTGGGCTTTTGACAAACCCTCGACCAAACTCGGAAGCCCAGCCTGCGCTTTTCCTAATCTTTTTCCAGGCAAAAGTCCCCATCAGCCCGCGTGGGGCTCGCGGTGTTTCTCGAGAGCTCTTCGACATCCCCCACCCCGCAAACCCACACCCACCACGACCTCAGGAACGGGTCTGGGCTGTCAAAACACACGGCGGCGTGCTGAGTCCCAGTAACTCGCATGACGATTAATGAGCGGCTTGATAACTTAATATCGCGTGTGATTAAATTATAAGGCGTGGGGGAGGGGAGCTCTGAGCTTCGTCGCTCGCCAGGGCCGACGCCGCGGAGCCTGCGGGTCTCGGCTGAGTGCGAACCGCGCTCTTCCTTCGCTCAGTGCCTGGCAGGCTGGGCAAGCGGCGGGTCCGTGCCTTCCCAAGGTCAGTGGGCCTCGGGAGGGGAGGGCGGCGGGCTGGGGCTTTGGGGGGAAAGGTGGCTCGCAGAGCCGAAGCGGGAGGTACCCGCACGGGGCAACTCGGGTATGAGCGGAAGAGCTGGGCGAGCGGCTGGCTTTTCTCCCGGCAGAGGCGCGGAGGGGCTGGGCGGAGGCCCTAGGCAAGGGAAGACCTCTTTCTTAAATCCCCTGTCCCTCTGCCACAGTGGTTAATGGAGTCCTCGGGACCCTGAGACCCCTGGAAACAGGGAGCTCAGGGCCTGGCCCGGCGGCGTCTGTGCCGGGCCCCCGCCCCCCGCGCGTGGACTTGGAGAGGGATTCCCTGCAGGTGAGGAGGTGGTGGCCGCGTTGAGCCCCCAAAGCCCCTCTCCTCCCCAGCCTCAAAACCCGGCCCTGTCCCGTGCCGGGCGCGGTCCACGCCAGCCTAGGTTTAGGCACGTCCAGAGGAGAGAGGGAGTATAAAGCCACGCAAGAGCCTGAAGTCTCGGGAAAGCGGACGGACGCTAACAGTCTCCGGGGTTCCCAGCTTGATTTATTGGGGAGGAGGCGCGGGATTCCGAACTAAGCCCCTTTGAGGTTACTGGAGGGACTCCTTGCTGTCACTCGCTTCTCCTTAAAGGACCGCAGGCACGTTCGGGCGTGGCTACCCCTTCCTCTGGAAGCGTGAGCCGAGGTTTGGAGGCGAACGCCCCCCATGGGCCCGCGGGGGTAAAGGGGCCGGCTGCCCGCACAGTCCCCGCAGCCATGGCGTAGTTCCTCCGCGAGAGAGGTAGGTGGCTGCTCTGGCTGCAACGCAGAGCGTCGAGTCTGCGTGGAGGACGACAGTGCTGGAGGGAGAAGCCCCTCAGTGGGTCGGAGGGAGAAGCCCCTCAGTGGGTCGGAGGGAGAAGCCCCTCAGTGGGCCAGACCGAGCGTCGCCTCTTCGCGGTCGCATCGAAGGGCTTCATATTCAGCACAGGGAGGATAGGCCCCCGAGAGACGAGGATGTTCCCGAGAAGACCCTAGGAAACCCGGGAAACTGTTCAGACGCCGAAATGAAAACGCCGAATCAGGGCTCCGGTGGGTGGGTGTCCAAACCATGCCCCGGACCGCCAGGAGGACAGGTGCTGGCTGGATTTTCAGCCGGGCAATGAATCCTGGAGGAGATGCCACAGGCTGAAACCAGGCCACCTGCCGCCCTTCAGCTAGAGGGCCCGGGAGAGCTCCAGGATTGGCGCGTCTGGTGTCCTGTGCTTTGGGCTCCAGGTGCCCTGGCAGAACCTCCCTCCAAGAAAGGGATAGGAGCTTCCTAGGCCGCGTTCCTTGGATATGCAGATTCACCACCCTTCCTTGGGTTCTTTAAAAAATTGGAAGTAGCACCAAGCAAGGGGGAAAATCAGTAGCAACCAAATGGACTCGTAAACAAGGGTCACAGTATGGGGGATATATTATCTATATAATATATGTATGTGTAATAAATGCATATATACATATATGCATATGTAATATGTGCATATATTTGTATATAATATATATTTTAATAATATATATATTTATATATATATATATGTGAAACACCCAAGGAGACGATGAAAATGAACCTGCACAAACAAAACACAAATCTGTTCTAGGAGGCTTAGCCTGAAATACTCCAAACTAGCAAAGGGTGTAGGTGGGCTGTACCTACAAACCCAGGATATTTGGAACACACAAAATGCTCCTTAGGAAAAAAGTTTGAAGGGTGCGGTGGGGTGGGGTGGGGTGGGGTGTTGGAAACACACCCAGAAGACTTCTTTCGTCCTTGACCTGCGACTGTCCTTGGAAACGCCTGTAATCACGGTGGCTTTGTTCTAGCCGAACTTGGTCCAGGCTGGAAGGCTCTGAGGAGGAGGCCACCCCCTCAAGGTGTTTGAATAATAAGTAACGAGGTTTCATAGGCAAGGATGCTGCCTGCCACCGCCTCTGTATCTGAGAATCACTCTGCAGAGAGGTAGCCCCTGCACGCTGGCACTGGACCCCAGCGTACTGTCACGCCCCAAAGCCAGATGCGAGATCGTGGACTGCCGCTTTTGTCCCTGTTCTTAAAACATTCCTTAAGTTTGTTCTTCCTCTGTGCCTTTATCGGACACAAGCAGAACCCCTTTATCTGGTTTCCACCCAAAACAGTGGATGGGCCCACGGAGAACAATTTGAAAGCTCGGGGCCAACTTTTTCCTCCAAAAAGTGCCACCTACCACGTAAATGACAAGACGCCTCGTGGACACAATACCTTTCCCAGGAATTAAATTTGGGTTCCACAAATCGGACTGGGAAAGTCCTAGACAGAAGTGTGTCCTTGGAAAGAGGGACTCCAGGATCGTGTTGTGATGAGGGGCGCCAAGCTAGGTTTCCCAGATTGTTTTGTTAATCTGTAGGGTGACTAAAGGACACTCCGCTACTGTGAGGGAGAGGGCCAGCTCCAATTTCTAACGACTCCCAAAGTTGCAAAAAGGAGAAGAGTCGTTTTCTTTCATCCACAAGATCACTCGGGCCTAATGATGTCGGACACCTGCAAAATGACGTCGAAATCGGTGGCGCATGGGGTGGCATTGTTCATTCAACCTGCCAGGACGCGAGCGGTGCTGCCTTTTTCCTGCCTCCCGAGGGCGAGTTCGCGCATTGATTTCACCCCTCGCTCTCAGCCCTGCTGCCGAACACCATTTAGGCCAAGATCGGGTATAATGGGAAACACTATCAGCAGACAATTACCCTTTCAGAGGATTCACTTCTCCTCACAGACACTGTTATTTGAGAAATAGGATCATTTGATTTCATATTGCACTAAATAACACCCAGCCGGTTCAAATTGCCAGCTTCTTAAAAACCGCCCATTGGAATAAATTGCAGCGGCCTCTTTTGCTTTTCAGGGCAACATGATGGGCACCGGGCAGAACTTGTAAAAATAACTACAAAGCCAGCCCCGAGCTGCCGCTATTGGTGGGAACAACTCTGCCACCCTGCAAGCAAAGGCATTTAGCTACCGGGTTTCCTGCCACCGCCCCCTCCGCCTGCCAATTTAGGGATGGTTCAGCCACTTGGCTTTGGGATTAAAATGAACAGCCCCAGCTGCCCGGAGAAAGCGCTTCGGGACACCGCGAGTTAGTGATAGGCAGAGATAGGTGGGCAGGTGCACAAGGCACAGATTTACGTGGGTGCCGCCGCGCTGCCTGCAGGGCTTTGGCGTCTGGAAATAGCCTAGGGTCTGGGGTTCGCGTTCGGGGTGTGCGCCCTCCAGGTTCGCGGGTCTTGGGATCGCACCTGGAGCGTGCCGCTGCCGCCGCGCTCTGCTTACCCGTGCGCGCTGCAGACCTTCCGGCCGCCGCACCGCGCTCCCTGCCAGCCCCCCGCCCCTCCTCAGCCAGCCGCCTGACCTCAGCCCCCGCGCCAAGCCGGGAGCTGTGGCTCAAGGGCTCCGACTGGGGACAGAAACAGAAGGGAGCCTCACTGTGGCTTCAGCGAGGAGTCCAGAGGGAGAGAAGGAGGGAGGAACACGGAGAAAGGGAGAGAGACCAGCTTGAGTTCGCTGCATACCAGCCGCCAGAGACGTTTCAGGAAGAATTAAGCTTTTTGAGATCCGCCACGAGCTGCGGTTTAATAGACAGAGCGTTACACCCCCAACCTTTTGTGTAAACCAAGATTTGACTCCTTGGTGCTTGTTTTATTTGTGCCAAGGGGCTGGGAAAATTTAAGACGGCCCAGGCTTTGGCGAGTCTGTCTTTTGAAGTCTTTATTACATTTGTGCTAATGTACTTCACGAAGGCCGAATTAGATTCTCCCTCAGGTAAATTGAAGGACGCATCCCGGGGACTCACCTGTGCACCCCGATTCCGGGCGTGAGCTGGAAGAACCCTTTCGTGGATCCCGAGTCCCAGAGGGAGTTAGTCTGGGCCTTTGGGGGACTGGGTGGGAGCCTTTTCCCTTCCCTGGCACTGGGAGGAGCCAGGGAGCAGGGGTTGTGGGCATGCGTCTAGAAGGAAGGTTACTGGCGCGTCGAGTGAGAAACTAAATTCCTCTTGCTGGGTTTGGCACAGACATTAGCTCCGGGACAGCGTCTGGGGTTGAGGAGAAGGCGCGGGCGCCTGCCCTAGATTGGGTGATGGGGGTCTGAGCGTGCCGCACCTTCCACTTGGCCTTGGCCTTGCCCTGCGGAGCCTGAGACGCGCTACCCTTTAGCATTTCGTCCCTTTCAGTCTTCTCCCCAGGAAATAAAAGAGCAGTCCCCGAGCCCCAAGTGTGCGTGCCCACACCAAACCCTGGGCCGAGTTGAGCCTCGGGTCTTTGAAAGGCTGCCTCTCCCCCGAGCCTAGGACGAGACCGCCAAGCGCGGTTTCCCAACCACCAGATCTGGCCCTGCGCGTCTGGATCCAAGACCGGCCCGGGGTTGCCCACCCGAGCCTAGGGAGAGCCCCGGCTCCTGCTCCATCCAGGTCCGTATCCTAAGGCCCTGGCGTCCCCACCCCGCGTCGCTCTTTGCTCCAGCCCCTCGCACTCAGCGAGTTCTCTCCCAACTTCCCACTGCCTCCCGGTGGGGGCGCAACCAAGGAACGCTTTTCTAGTTAAATGCCAAGCCCAAACGCCGCAGCTTTTCGAGGAGGCAGGAACAGGGGGATCAAATTCGGAGGAGCCGGAAAACATGTCTTGCCCGGCTCCAGTCTTTTCTGCTGGCGAGAATGGAACCGCAGAGCTATCGGTGGAACCGCAGCGCCTCAGTCATCGCGACTCTGTCCGAGTGCTGGAGCCCCAGAGCAGGCGGAGGCCGCTGCCGCGGCTGGCTGCGCCTTGGGGTCCCCAAAGGGGACTCTTGGGGCCGCGCGGGTGGGCCTTTCCTCCTCACGCACCTCTCTCACTTTCTTTCCAACCAGAGCCGTGGCAGCGCGTTCAAGGTTGGCCTCCAGCACTGAGTAGAGAGCCTTGCGTTCTCTCCGTCCTGGTCTGGGAGCCCTAGATGAGAGCAGAGAGAACCGGTTGTCGCAGCTCCTGTAAGCTTCGGCCTCGGGCTCTGGCCGTGGGTAGAATGTCATCCCCTTTGCTCACTATTCCCGCCCCCATTCCCGATCTCTACTCTTCAGTGCAGGCCCCCGCGCCACCCTCCCTCGCCCCTTCTCCCGCCACCTAGCCGCCTTTACCAGAGCGTTTTGTTCCCCTGTAGGATTCCCGGCCGAGGGGCAGTTACCGTGCTCTCCTCCTGTGGACGCTAATCAAGTAATTTCCCCATCCCAGCCCCATCAAATTGCTCTTTAGCTGTTGAACCGCGGAGTTTTGCTCGCCTTTTCACATGCTAATCACACCCATTCAGCGGCTCTCGGTGGGGCTGTTTGTCGCAGGATAAATCTCCTTGTTTGCCGGCTGCATGATTAATTGATATTGTTGTCTGGCTTTTGTGGGGGCCGCGAGGAGCTGAAAGGCGGCGCGTCGTGAATGCGCCGGGGGCCGCTGGCGACATCATCGGGCTGCCGAGGTCCCGGCGAGGTCGAGCCCAGGCTGATGACATTATGCGCCCGATTTGGTTTTCCTTATTAAAAGGATGATGAAAGACTCAGAGACCCCAGTTTTACAACCCACCACCGGGACTTGGAAACCGCACAGAGTTTAAGCCAGAAGCGTAGACAAAGCCCCGGCGTTTGCTCAATCCTGAGAAAAGAGTGGGTGTCACTACTCCACGCAACAGACAATTAAATCGCATTTCGGCCTACCCGGGATTTCCATAGGAGTTGAACGTAAGCGCGCAGAGCTGTGGTTTCTTTTTTCAAACAAAGAATTCTTTTTTTTTTTTTTTGAGAGCGGGGAGGGGTTGTAAATATGGGTCAAAACCCCTAAAAGATAAGTAAAGGGATGCAGGAGCTCAAAAGGAGACTTTACAGGTTGTGGTCGAGGAAAGCAGCGCAAAGGCGCTTCCTAGCCTGACTGCGGATTGCCAAGCGCGCGGTATTTAGAGTATTTAGACAGAATCGCCCGCCACGAAGTAGCCAGGCGCCAACGCTCAGCTCTCTGGATCACCAAGGCCGACGACCGCCTGCAGGGCAATGTGTTATTTGCCACGACCGGTCCCTGCTCTTTGCTGTAGTTTTCCACTGTCCGCGGGGTGTACAGTCAGACCAACAAATTCCTCCGCCCTCCGCACCTCTCCCTCCCCTGCTTCCTGGGGTTTTATCCCCTACAGACATCCCTGAAAACTTGGAGATTCAATTAAATAATTCCAGTTACGCGGTGCTCCTACCGCCTGCTTATTGCAAATATTTCCTTTTTCGAGTTCTTAAAAAAAAAAAAAAAAAAGCAAAGAGAAGAAAAGAAACTGTCGCCTTCGCTTTCACTGCGCGCGGGGTAATTGATAGGCTCCACCGGAGGTCAGAATTTGCATAAGAATTAAGAGCAGTAAATTAATTTAATATTCCATGCACATCTCCAATTATTCCTGGAGACCTTTGTCTCCGCGGCTGCCAGAGAGGGGATTCAGCTGCTCTTCAGCCAAACAACATCTGTGCGGTTAATAATTTGATAAACAGCTCATACAAATAGTTTCTGAATTATCTGGCAGCCCAATGACTATTCAGTTTGGAAACGTTTTGGCAGGGTCTCCCCGCGTCCTCCGAGGGCCTCAGGCGTCCGCCCAGACAAATGTCTTCTTATCTTTTAAACATCAGCAGACGACAATGTGTACAATGAGTCATTATCATCAAGTAATATCCCTACCCCTTTAAAAAAAAGAGAGAGAAAAAAAAGAAAAGAAAAACGCCTGGGTCATCGCGGTGTCGGCAGGTCGTGTATCAAAGACCCTGAGATTAATAGACCTGTTGGGGAGACCTGAGTGAAGAACTGCCTGAAGGGAAGATTTGGGTGTTGGGGAGGGCTTGAGGTAGGGGGCTGCTTTCTTTAATATCTTTTAATATCATGGATTGAAATTCCACCTATGTATGCAAACATGGTAGGTGGGTGAGAGGGAGACCATCTTTCACTGGATTGCCTCTTGTACCTTTCAATTTTTCCCTTCATGCAGGTATTATTTATTCCAAAAATAAATACATAAAAGACAAAATGAATTACCAAAAAGCAGAGGTGAATTATTTTGGCAGCCTGTAGTCCTTAACTGACTTCTCCCCATTCCTCCATCCTACCCCCACCCTGCCCCCAGCCCGTACCTCACGCATTCTGATACCAACTTCCCACAAAAGTGAAGTATGTCAGCTAACATGTTGAGTTGGCCTCAGTTTGGAATGAAGCACTTGTACAATGATGCCATAATGTTGTCAAATACAGACCTGAATTTAGACACTTTTCCTTTGCCATTCCTGTCTCTACAGTGAAGATTTCATGGCTGTGATTATGTTCCTTTATCTTTCTGCCACCCATAGCAGAACCCTATTCCTGACATTAAGTCTAGGAAAGAACCATTTGATCTTGAATGAGGCTCAGACTGCTCTAATTTTTGCAACCTGTGTGTTGCAGCTCTTTTGACGACAAGTCTGTGTTTACCCTGGAATTGTTCTGCTTCGACTTCACTATAACAGGATGTTCGACTGGGATTCTTATCTCTGTCTATACATTCCTACACGTTTGATGTATACACCTCACCCATTCAATATGTTTTCTATTTCCTATGCTTCTGACAATCAAGTACTTGAAGCCACTGAAAATTACCCTGAAGTTCTGAGTAGTGTCCAAACAGCAATATGATCGAGCTTTGTCCTTGTGCTCTAATGAGCCTGGGGTAGCACTAAGCTTTAAATACAGACAAGCCCTTCAGACTACAGGTCTAAATATACAACTTTACAATGAATACAATGCTTGCCTGGCTCAATTGAAGAATTACTTTTCCAGAAAACAAGTCATTGTGTCACAAGAATGCAACAATAGCATTTCAACGAAGCACATTCATTTCTATTAAAAAAAAAAAAAACCCACAACATTTTCTTTTTGCATTTCATTAGGTTTTTTTCCCTGAGCCTTGCAAGCTTTAAAAGCATACAAATTGTCTCTGTTATTTATGATTAGGGGTCTCTGTCTGCATCTTTTTATTAATTTCTGACTTTGATTCAGACTTCCAGTCAGCAGAGTGATTTGAAAACATTTCTTTTCTTAAATGGAACATTATCAATTCAATTGGGAACCATTCTAATTTTAAACACCAGCATATTCAGTTTCTTAATCTGCTGTTCTGATGTTACTCATTTTTATGCACACAACCTATCCCCTTTGGCAGTAGTTCCTTTATGCTTGATATTTATCTTCTTTACATTTGTTTGACTATTTTTCAAGGCAGTAGATGGGCAGAAAATGGCTATTAAACAATAAGGCAGGGAACTCTGATTATGTTTTTGACTAAGTAAAGCCACAGACCACTGAAATTTTGAGGCTGGCTTTCTTTCTTTCTCTCTTTCTTCTTTTCTTCTCCTTCTTCTTCTCCACCCCCTGCCCCACCCTCCCCCCCTTCCTTCCCCTCCCCCTCCCCCCTCCTCCTCCTCCTTCCCCTCCTTCCCCTTCTTCTTCTTCTTCTTCTTCTTCTTCTTCTTCTTCTGTTCTTCTCTTCTTCTTCTTCTTAACTAATGAGCCCTCTCCAGAAAAGCCGTCTGGATACCATTAAAGTTGATGAGTTTGGAAGGATTATCTTGATAAATGCTTGGCTTCTTGATGATTAGACACACATTTTCAGCACAGTTTCTTAAATGAGACTGAGGTCTGTACTGGAGGGAGGTTTGCTGAACCAGAAATTGTTGAAAAAAATAATCTAGAGTATCACTTTACTTTGTGGAGTTCAAATCAAAGGTAACCGCTACTCACATATACTTGCAATAAAAATATGAGAAATATGGTATTAGGTGATATTCAGTAACTTAAATGACACATACCCTGGGTATTTCCAACCTAATCGTGAAAGAAATAAACCTTCTATCTTGTGGAAAGTTACAGAATGGACAAGGAGCACAATAATAATTTTTAAAGTTACTATCTTCCTCAAGGATCAAAAGACGTTTGTTTTTAATTTTAGGGAAAAGAATGGTGCAGAGACATTAAAAAAAATTCTCCCAATAAACAAATTCTTTCATTTCATTTGAAAGAATGAATGATTCTGGATTTTCCTTTTAAGACAATTTCTACATATGTGGCCATCTTAGACCCAAATCCATTAAAAATTGAGTTTGAAAAATATAGGATAGCATGTAAAAGTTATGAACAGGATTCACTTAGATAAACCTGTCTCCTCTCATTCTCTCCTATTTTAATATTTAAATAAGCTGCGGTGGGATCCTGGATACTGGGTTCAAAAGAAAAGGGCTTCAGTACTTATTGGCCTATGGATAATTGCAAGCCACAGAAACAAGTCCCAATTCCTCAAAGATGACTGTAAAATGTCTCTGGTTGTCATAGATGTCAACCAGCTTCATGGTTCTTTCTTCTCCTTCTGCTTTCCCCAGGAATCATGATTACAATTGACAGGTTGACCTTCACCTAACTCTAAGGACAATGTTCACACCATTCCCATTGTAGATGTGTATGTTTTTTAAAGACTGTTCAGGAGTATGGCAGTAAACTAAAGTTGAGGAAGATGGTCATTATTATTCTTTTCTTTTTTTCTTTTCTTTCTCCTTCTCCTCCTTCTTCTTCTTCTCCTTCTTCTCCTCCTCCTTCTTCTCCTCCTCCTCCTCCTCCTCCTCCTCCTCCTCCTCCTCCTCCTCCTTCTTCTTCTTCTTCTTCTTCTTCTTTTAACAAATGTGTATCAAGGGGCAACATGGGTTAAGTGTGAGTCTGCCTGGCTCTGCTTGAAAGAGAGGGTCATAGACAGTGGGGACTGTGGACACCCTGAGCCACCTGCTTTGGCTAGAAAGTTCAATCCAACAGTCTAGTGTAGACTGAACTTGAGAGGGGTTCCAAAGATTTACTCTGCTTTGCTGACTCTGAGGAGAGGAGATGGATCCTGCAGAATATCAGACTCATCAGCATGACATTTGAGACCTGCCACAGTCCGGTTGGAATCAACATTGGGGGATAAGGGAAAAAATGTTGGGCAGAGGCTTATGGTTCTGTTTGTTCACTAACCGGCTGTGTGCACTTGGGCAATCACCTAATCTCCCCGTGTCAGGGACTCCTGTCAACCACTTCTCACCACCAGTTTACTCTCTTCTTGAAAGGCACATGCCTGCCCAGCTGGACTACATTTCCCAGCCTCCCTTGCAGTTGTGTAAACCCACATGATTAAGTTCTTACCCATGAAATGTGAGCAGAAGTGATGGGAGTAATTGTCATCTCATACTTGCACCTTCCTGTTCTCTCTTGCTGGCTGGAAATGATGCTAATGAAAGACTCACGTGGAGGATGACAAAGCTCCCCCAATGACCTGGGTTCACAAGATGACTCTTTGGAGGAGAGCCTGGGTGGCTCAGTCGTTAAGCTCAGGTCATGATCCCAGGATCCTGGGATGGACCCTGCGTAGGGCTCCCTTGCTCAGCAGAAAGCCTGCTTCTCCCTCTCCCACCCCCCCCCCTTTGTGTTCCCTCTCTCGCTATGTCTGTCAAATAAATAAATAAAATCTTTAAAAAAAATGACTCCTTGGAGCAGAGTCTGTAGTTCCACACTGGATTGTTACAAGGAGAGAAGTAAAATATCTATTTTGTTTGAAACAGTATATATTTTGGTTCACTTTGCTATAGCACTTAACCCAAAGTAAATCCATACCTGGACTTTATTATTCTTAAATGTAAAACTGTATCTTAGTTTGGGTTTCCCCCAAAGCAAGCATTTTATTGGGAAGTGATCTGAGGAAATGCCAGTGGAGGAGTGGGTTTGACAGACAGGAAAGGGAAGGCAGCCATTAAAGTGCACTTTAAAGCAAATTACCATTGTGAGCAACTGGGATTTCATTCTATTGAGGCGATTCTGGGAAGCAGTATAGAACACCTGCCTTAGAGTAAGTCCACCTCAACTGGAGTATTGATACACCAACCCCCATCAGTCATTAGCTGAGGGTTAGTTTTCATAGGCATTATTTCCCCAGTACTTGTTTGGCCTGTTGCATAGGCAGAGTGGGCTTCAGGGACCCCCCCCCCCCAAAAAAAAAGCACCAAGACAATGCAACGCAGGGGCTGGAGTTGGATATTGAGCTGGTAGGAACTGAAGTTACGGGCAAAGGTCTACTGATAGGACACTGACTGCATTTGCTACAGAGGGTGTTGGTGAATAGTCTTGAAGCTCCCCTTCCTACATTAAAGTTATCTGGACTCAGTTTATCAGTCTGTTCTTCTAGTTGCTAATATGAAGTGCCTGCTCTAGCCAGACTGGTATACTTGATTTAGGGCTCTCCAAATATGAGCATTTATTTTCCTTTTATTTGTGCCGTCCTTTCATGGGAATGCATCTCATCACTTGCATATGCCCCTTTATCTTTACTGCTTGACCAACCACCCTAGAACTTAGCAGCTTAAAACTACAACAATTTATTATTTTTCACAGTTCCATGAGTCAGGAATTTGGGCAGGACTTACTAGGCACTTCTCCATAGAGTGCCAGCTGGGCCTATTCACATGGAACCACCATGATGACCTCTTATCTTCAAGGGCCTCTCTTTGTGTGGCTGCTGATCATTCAGTAGCCCAGCCAGAACCTTCGCACAGGATGGCAGCTGGGCTCCATGAAGGAGGAAGGGGAAGCTGCTAATGCTTTTAAGGCCTGTGCTTCCAGAAGTCTCAAAATATCATTCCATCTCATTCTATTGGTTAGAGCAGGTCACAGGGTCTGCCCAGGTCAAAGTGGGCATTAGACTTCTCTTGGTGGGAGGAGCTGCATGTGTGTAAAGGAATAGGAGGAACTGTCAGTGGGCTGATTAAGATACTGTCCATCATGCCTACCCACTCCTTGGGCACTTATTCAATTCCCCGAGACATATTCTTATCCTCTCTCATATAGAAAGCCTTTGCTGCCACACTAGTCCACTAAGGTCTTGTAGCCCCATCTGAACTCTGTAGGTACCTCTTATTACACACACTTCTTATTTTGTCTTTAGTCAGTTGTTGTCTTGTAACGCTTTGTTACTACCTGTTCTTGGCTCTTTGAGGGCAGAAAATGCATGTTAGATTTCCCACACTTTGCACAGTGTGTATCCGGGCAAAAACAAAGGAAGGGGCATAAAAGTAAGGGCTGGGTAGGAGTGACCAGCATGCATATACTCCTGGGCTCAGATGTAGATCACTAGGTCATTTCTAGTAGATTTCTCTGGAGTCCTCAACTGTATGCTCTGAAAATAAAATAATTCTGAAATCCTTTGAGGCTAAGTGAGGCTTAGGGGGCACACATATCCACATGCAGGAATGTCCATGTTTGTGATGGAATAGATCTCCTGGAAGGCTTCCCCTTCCCAAACACTATTCCTCTGCCATGATGATTCTCTTGTGTCAAACTTAGCCCTCTTTTAGAAGGCAAAGTACTACCTGATGGAGGTGGAGTGGGAAAGAGGGAGTGGGAATTTAAATCCCTTAGTGATAAATTAACTAATAAGAGAACTGTTTTTTTTCTCTCTCAACAGAAGAAACTGGGGCAGCTCCAGTGTGCTGGAAGATTAGAGCTCATTGAGGCTGAATGAAGGAGAATTGAGGAGGAGAGGTCCTGATGGATAAGAAGTCTCCTTTATTTTCAGCCAGGCCAGTTGTCCAAGAGACATTCAAAATAATGCATTGCCCCAGGCATTAGAAGGTGGCTAGCATTCTTCTGGACAATAGGAAAAAAGGGAAACATGGGCCAAGAGAAGATTCTGGAACTCTTGCCCATGTTTTCGTGGGTTTGTAGTCAGTGAATGGACGTCCCTCCAGTCTCTGGGATTCAGTCTCTTACACTGTGACTAGGCCCTTTGTCACTAGGTCTCCAAAGGCAGAGTGAGCTTGGGGGAAACCTGGCCCATTATGTCCACGGGAAGTGAATTAAGAGTTGTTTTCTTTTAACAGAATCACTAAGGGAAGTTCAACAGACAACTGGGATGACTATGAGTGTAAAAGACTGACAACGCTTCCTCTGTTGCTCCTAGTGACAAGTGGGGGTATTTCTATAGCTCCTGAACATGTTCTCCCTGCAACCCCCACCCCACCTTTTTATTAAATGCCCTGAATTGCCCTTTTGGATCAAAACTTTCTTTATTGCATCAGTCAAAGTAGGCTTGCTTTAGCTCACTTCGTGGGTAAAGATATCAGATGTGTAAAAGATGATGGGTTAGACGCATTTTCATGACGAGCAGCTCTTTGTGCGTTGAAGTCAGCTAGCATGCAGAAAATGCACTTTGCTGGGCTCCTGGAAATGTGTAATGGATGTTGGCTCTAAGAGAGGCAAAATGTAGCATGGATTCTGCTACAGGTCACACTTGGGTTTTAATTCTCCCTCTGTCACTAGCCTCGTGACTTTGAGCACATTTGAAAACTCATTTAGTTGTGTGAAAACTTGTCCTCATCTGGGAAGTGAGAATAGCAGTACCTAAGTCATGGGGCTATTACATTCAATAAGTAAATATGTGCTAGGTTTTTAGAAAGTTCACTGAAACAAAGCTGTACCTAATAAATGAGTTTTAAAGCAAGGTTCTTTTTTTTTTTTTTTTTCTCTTAGAAGGCTGTACCTCCCATTTCCCTTTTCTCATTTTACTATTCTGCTTCCCCACCCCACCCCCTTCTACCAGTTCTCTGTATTTATGAGTCTATTTCTGCTTTTTTGTTTGTTTTTTAGGTTTTGTATATAACTAAAATCATAGGGTATTTCTTTCTGTTTCTGATTTATTTCGTTTAGCATAATACCCTCTAGGTCCAACCATTTTGTCACAGATGACACCATTTTTATATATATGTATATATATATATATATGTATATATATTCTTTATCCATTTATGTATGGCTGGACACTTGGGTTGCTTCTATATTTTGGCTATTGTAAATAATGCTGCAATAAACACAGAAAGGCATGTAACTTTTTGAATTGATATTTTCATTTTTGTGGAATCAATGTATCACATGGTATTTCTATTTTTAATTTTTTGAGGAACCTCCATTTCCTACAGTGGCTACACCAAGTTACACTCTCACCCAGGGTACACGAGCATTCCCTTTTCTCTACATCATCTCCAACACTTGATATTTCAAGCTTCTCTTTCTGTTAGTTATGATTTGATCACTTTACCATATCGCCGTTCTGGCGGATTTTGTGTACGCATTTTCCATTGACCCTCAGAAATTCTCAAAGGCATGCATCCTTAAAATGGAGAAGAAATCCAGAGGATCCAAGATTACCAGCTATCCTGTTACTTGAAGTGAATCTTTTGTTTCCAGTTTGGGGGATTTATGGAGAAGATGAGGTGTTAAAGCCATAACAGCGAGATATTCTTTTTGATGGTTGAAATAATAGATGAGCTGTTTATAAAAATTGGCAGAAACCCCTGGATGGAGCTCTTCCTTCTGCTCAGAACATTCAATCCCAGATTGCCCACTGGACAGGGAACTCCTACTGCTTCACTGTTACGATTTCTTATAAGTGTGTAAAGAAACCCTTTCGTTTTGGATGTCCTCTGGTTATTAAGAGTCATCCTTTCTGGCATTTGCTGAATCCCAAAAGCATTGAGACTTGCTCCTCAGATGGGAGACCTGGGAAACAGTCCTGCTTGCTCCATCTTTATCCCTTGACCAAACTTCCCATATGCAATCATGTCTCAAAAAAAGAAGAAGAAAAAAAGCAAGAGTAATCCTTCCTATCATCTTCTCATCTTCCAAAGGTCATTTGTTGGTTGATGACACTACAGAATTTGCAGTTGTCCTTAAACACTTGGTGGAGCAAACATCTCTCCATTGACTCTTTAATTGGGCTGAAGCACCCTGATGAGGGGTCTTTATTTAGCCTTTTCATTGAGTTATTTGTCAGAAAGCTAGGGCCCAGGGATTTCAGAAAGAACAAAAAGAACTCAGTAACTTTCTAAGACTCTGCTCCAAAATCCAAAGGAGGAAAAAAAATGCCTGGAGAAATTAATTTAAAGATACATATCAGACAGATCTGGGAAATTGCTGGAAATGAATGTACTTACAGATGTCACCTTTCCGAAGGCAGTTAGATTCTTGAATTTCATTTCCCTCATTACAGTTTGTGCCAATCGCCAAGGATGTATTCTTCCAGGAAAAGTAAAGGCAAATTTCTTGGCATTTGCTTTACATCCCCCCACTGGAAAACTCATTAAAGAGCCATTCCTGATGGTGACTGGAGATGTAAATGAAATGGCCTCCTTTTAGTATTTGGTTGAGATGGCCTAAATGTCTGGAGGTCATTCAAACTTCCCCAAGCAACATTCATAATAATAAACCAAAGTTGTCGATTGGCGACATCATTAAAGCTCTTGTCAGTAGTCACCATTGGAGGGGAAATGGAAATCAGGTTGCATCAGAACGCATTCACTTCCAAACCATGGCTTCAGCTCCAGTTTTTGGGGCGGAGGATAGGTTCCCAAGTCTCTTTACTGAGTTTTTAATCGAGTTGCTATTCCACTCTTTCTTTTATGGAGCCATAGAAGTGTCTGTAATGAAAGATTAAAATGGTCCTGTGCAGTGGTCTGCAGTGGCTATGCCCAAATAAAATATGACAGCTCTCTCGTAGGGCCTATATGTAAGCAGAGGGAGCTCCCTAACAAGCCAAATGACGCCCTCAGCCATGCATACTGATTGCAAATTGTGTGGGTTCTCCTGGATGCCATAAAAAAGAGAAAAGTGTGTGTGTGTGTGTGTGTACAGGTGTATGTGAAAGAGAGAGATTTTTTTTTCTCCCAACTGATTATGAACCTCACCCACAGCAAGCAATGGAGAAACCACGTTCAAATTTCCTGTAACAGAGGACACACACGCACACACACACACGCACACACACACACACACACACACACTTACACACTGACAGGCTAATGGCTACTTTCCCAAAGAGTGGTTAGAAAGAAGTAGTAAATGGGACTGTGTTGATGCCGCGAGAAGACCCGGGCAAAGATCAAGATACCCAGCAACATATCGGATAACACATAATTGGCGGGTCACAGCCAAATGAGTGTAGTCATGCATCGCCGGGCAGGCCTTTGCCGGTGATAAAGACACTTGTAAACAATTCAGTCCCAGAACATGGCAATAATATGTTGATCCGGCGTGTAATGAGGTGTCCCTGGAATCAATAAGCAGTCCTGGAGAGCAGGGAGCAAGGGCAGTGGCTGTCTTTTTGATGACCTTTCCTCACCACCGAGGACCCCATCTCCCCTGAAGAGGACTTTTCTCATTTTGCAGCCGGCTCCGAGTGTCAGAACTTCCATTCGCAGCCGGCAAATGAACAGCCAGGCCCTGCATGCTAATGAAGTCCGGGCTATTTTGCACCTTTTCATCCGCACATTATGCTCTTGACTCTGGAGAAGGTGGGAATTAGGCCGGACCCCGGTGTCAGACTGCCTGATGGCTCGGCTCCGGAAAACTGGTAATTGAAGCTGATGACTGATGCGAGGGAGGCCTGAATTTGGAAATAAACAGTTTCAAGCACTGCATGTCATTTCTAGAGAGACTGCTGCGAGAATGGAAATGAGCTCTGTTTCTTGAATCTAATGCAGTTTCTCAGCGGGAAAAACACCGTC
This sequence comes from Mellivora capensis, assembly GCA_004024625.1. NCBI lineage: Eukaryota > Metazoa > Chordata > Mammalia > Carnivora > Mustelidae > Mellivora > Mellivora capensis. The sequence continues at coordinate 128,073 of PISX010000236.1, read as the reverse complement.
TTTTAGACAACAATGCCAGTCATTAAGATTTAAATGTTCTGGCGATAATAGAAGCACTGGCCTCCCTGTTCACAAACAGCACTTATGTAAATGTCTTTCAACACCCAGATCTACATTTAATCCACGCCCAAGAAGATAACTGTGTCGGAAAGCGGAAGCAAATGCAATTCTTAGTCTATAAATATCATTCATAAGGAGATAGAGGAAAACAGTAAAATTGTTTGCCGACATGTCACAGAGCCCGGCCTGTCAGCGCGGATGGAAACGGCGACTCCCTGTCGGAACAATGAGAAAACGTCGGGAAGTGCCCAATAAAACACCCGGAAGCCACACTTTTACTGGTTCTTTGTGCATCGCTGCATTTCCTTCCAGATACTTCCACCCCCCCACCCCACCCCCGTCCAAGCCTTTCATGTCTAAGTGGCCAAATATTTCCCAGCTTAGATGCAGAATCTGTATGTGGAGAGTGAATCTCTACCTTCAGCGTTGCAATAGAAGCTCAAATCTGGACCCCTTCGTTTGTAATCTTTTAAAAGAAGTTCCTTCGTCGGGTATTTGTTTCATTTTCTAGTCCCATCCCTGGGTTGTCACAAAACCCCAGACCATACATGACATACTGTTTTATCCCCTCTCCCCAGTCTGGCCAGATTAATTGGACATTGTGTTGCTTATGCAAAAAGGAGAGCTCATAACCCACACACAACCTTTTGTGTTTTAAGAGGCTTAAAAAAAAATCGTTTTTTACTAGCATCCCTCCGGCCCAGTTTTTCCTGTGCAGGTGAGACACCTTCAGGGAGAAAATTATGAGCCTGGAGAAGAGGAGAATGAGGCCAGGGGTATTTATCAGGGCAGGCCGGAGTGATTCATGAATAACCATCGGTTTGCTCTTTTCTCAATTCTCTTCCCTACCAGAAGTGAGATTTTGATACTTCGGGCCTTTTTCAATTTAATGGTGACATACAGGATTCTCACAGGCAGGCTTTGGTTTGTTAGCGACATCAAGGATATCAGCACAACTTGAGGGAAGCTGAAGACGGCTGGGGTGTTATTGTCACTTCAGTTTAAAGGTAGCAAACCTATCTCACAAAGGATCAACACTGAATTATTTCAACATTTCAAAAATATAGATAAGCAATGCATTTCTAATAGCGTACTTGGGGATACTACATAGATCAATGAATATTCAGCAATCCTTTGCATGAAAAATATGAAACTCAATGAGAAAAAGGATACATTTTAAAACACACACACATACTGGCACACCTACCCCTCACTGTGACAATGTCCCTGTGTCTTGTGGGGTCTCCCACAACATAATGGCTAGAAAAGAGGGAGAAAATTGGGGTCACTAAAATGGGATAATGATAACTGCAAGGCCTTCTGTGCATGGTGTACACGTACACCGGGGATTCAATATTTATACAGTGATTCTTTCCGTGGCCAGGGTGGCATTGATTTTTTGAAAAGCTTTTATGTGTATTTCCTCACTGGACTCTCATTGCAAACCTATGGCACAAAGGTTTATTTTATTAACATGTAAGAAAAGGGAGCTAAGAGGAATGAGATGATTTTTCTAAGATCACACAACAAATAGATTAGTAAAGCCAGGATTGGAACTTCTGTTTTAAACATCTGCCATGTTGTTCATTTCTCTAAGTCCATGCTCCCCTATGTAGACACCACCAGTAAAGGAAGTTATGTAGTATTTGGCTATTTGTACTTTCATTTTTCACAAGCACTACCTCTTCTGTTGCTGTTATGAAGTTGATATTGTTCTGATGCAGAAGCAGGACATGCGAGGCCATTTGTCCCAAGGAAGAATAACCAAGAGCAAGATTTTTGCCAGGCTTTAATGGCCACCGGAGGTGACTGTTACACAGTGAAAGCATCCTTTTGTATGGAGAGCATTGCCCGGATAAAAAAAAAAGCAGTGATTCAGCATAGTTTAAGGGTCACGATCATGGACTTGGCTTTGGTTCAAATCCTGGCTCCATCACTGTCTCAGTAGTAACAGAAAAGCAGAGTGGTCATTTCTCATTCATGTGACAGGAATTCAGGAAGGAGATAGTCGAGGGTGTCTAGGGTGGAAGAGAACAGGCCTGTGACCGATCAATAGCCCGCATTCCTATTGTCTCCCTGTTCTACCCTTTTGGGACTTCATTTCCATCTCAAGTTTGTTTCGGGGGTATGTCATGCCTCTACAACTCGAGTCATCACATTTTAAGGGGGAAGATGGGAGGAGAGCAAGGCAAGGCGTCAGATGGTCATTGTCCTTTCAAGGAGCTTCACAGGAAGCACCTCTACCCCTCAACTGCATCTATAGCTCATCTGTAAGAGCTTTCACATGGCTATTTCTACCTACAAAGAAGGCTGGAAAGGGGAGATTGGAAGCTGACAAGTTGCTGCTCCCTCCACAGTCTGGGTTCTCTTACTGAGGAAGAAGAGAACAGATGCTGTGTAATTAATGAGAAGAAGAGTTCGCTGCCATCAACACTTACTAGATGTGTGAATACAGGCTAATCTCAGTTGACTTACCTGCCATTTAGGAAAAAATAGTGGCTTCTTCCTCACTACCATACCAGGGAGGGGTTGTGAGAATAAAGTGAAATATTTTGCATGAAGTACTCATTGCAGTCCTAGGCACATAAATATTAGGAGACAGTAATCTAAGAAATGAGGTCCTCAAATATGCTCAGCTTTTCTGCAGATCTTGGAAATGCAAATTAAAACCTCAACAGGACATCATGTTTCTCTCCCTTCTAATTGACAAAAATTAAAATGAACAATAATGTACACTGTTGGCAAGTTTTTTTTTAAAGATTTTATTTATTTATTTAACAGGCAGAGATCATAAGTAGGCAGAGAGGCAGGCAGAGAGAAAGGGGGAAGCAGGGTCCCCGCCGAGCAGAGAGCCCAATGTGGAGCTCGATCCCAGCACCCTGAGATCATGACCTGAGATGAAGACAGAGGCTTTAACCCACTGAGCCACCCAGGCACCCCTACACTGTTGGCAAGTTTATGGGGAAATGGGCACTCATAAACTACTAGAGAGATAATTGGAATAATGGTTTGAAGGACAATTTGGCAGCAGTCTTCCTAGGAATCCACCCTAGGGAAATACTTGCACAAAAGTGTAAGGAGACCTTTCTGACAATGGTCACTGAGGTACTGCTTGGATTAGCAAAAAAATGAAAACAAAAAATCCGAAAAATCCCAAAGAAACAGCAAAAACTGAACATATCCAAAAGAGGAGTGTTTAACTGAACTGTAGTGCATTCATACCAAGGCCCACTATGCAGAAAATTTAGAAGAAAGAGGAAGATCTGTGTGTATGTAGTGACAAGGAAAGAGAAAAGGGAAGAAATGTGAAGATTTTTTGTTTGTTTGTTTTAAAGATTTTATTTATTTATTTGTAAGAGAGATAGAGAGAGCACAGGCAGACAGAGTAGCAGGCAGAGGCATAGGGAGAGGAGCCCGATGTGGGACTTGATCCCAGGACGCTGGGATCATGACCTGAGCTGGAGGCAGCCGCTTAACCAACGGAGCCACCCAAGCATCCCTGAAGATGTTGTTCAATGAAAATAGTAAGTTACAGAATGATGACATGTAGAATATGATGTCACATATTTAACTCATGCTATACTGTATCTAAATTTCTCTTTTCTGTTTCTCTCTCTATATCTATATCTATCTATCTCTCTCTCTATATATATATATTCTATATATATGGATATTGGTACGTATAGGCATACATAGGTATACATATGTAGATACTTATAATTGTATAGCTAATGGTCTAGAAAAGAATGCACCCAACATTGATCACTTCTTGACTTGGAAAAGGGAAATTGGCAAAGAAACTTAATCTTTAGCCTCATCTGTAATGATTTACTTAAATGATTTTTTGGGGGGATACAGTATACTTTATTGATGGTACATGATAAGGTAGGGGTTCCCAAGCCCCTTCCTTTCTTCAAGGGGTCTGAGATGGAAACTGTGGAGGTCAGGAGATTCTCAGGATGTTGGGGGATGAGTTGAGGCAAGTACTCCCCTGCAGCTGAGGACCTCTCTCTTCCTCTTGCTCTTACTAGGGCTGGTGGTCCAGAGGGCTTTCTTACTCCTTGGAGGCCATGTGGACCATAATGTCCACCTTCTGGTTGCTATAACTAAATTCATTGTCATACTAGGGAATGAGGCTGACAAGGTGGTCATTGTGAGCAATGTCAGTCCCAGCATTGAAGGAGAAAGAGTGGGTGTCACTGTTAAAGTCACAGGAGACAACCTGGTCTTCAGTGTAGCCCTGTATGCCCTTGAGGGGCCCTCTGTTGCCTGCTTCACCACCTTCTTGATGTTGTCATATTTGGCAGCTTTCTCCAGGTAGCAGGTCAGATCCATGACTGAAACACTGGGGGATGGGGGGGACTCAGAAGGCCATGACAGTGAGCTTCCCATTCAGCTCAGGGATGACTTTACCTAAAACCTTGGCAGTGACAGTAGTAGTAGGGATGATGTTTGGGGCAGCCGCTCAGCTACCACACCACATTTCCCAGAGGGGCTTTCTATGGTCTTCTGGGTAGCAGTGATTCCATGGACTGTGGTCATGAGTCCCTCCATGATGCTGAGGTTATCATGGATGACCTTAGTCAGAGGGGCCAAGTTATTGGTGGTGCAGGAGGCATTGCTGACAATCCTGAGGGGGCTGTCATACTTTTCATGGTTCATGTTCATCACAAACATGGGGGCATCAGCAGAATGGGCAGATATGATGACCTTGGCTCCACCATTCAAGTGAGCCCCAGCGTTCTCCATGGTGGTGAAGACCCCAGTGGACTCCACAACATACTCAGCACCAGCATCATCCCTTTTGATGCAGTGATCTCACTACTGAAAGATGGAGGTAGGCTTTCCATTGATGACAATTTTCCTTTTCTCAGCCTTGATTGTGCTGTGGAATTTGCTGTGGTTGGAATCATACTAGAATATGTAGACCATGTAGTTGAGGTCAATGAAGAGGTCATTCATGGTGACAATATCCACTCTGCCAGAATGGTAGGCAGACCTGGTAACCATGTGCCCAATAAGGCCAAATCCATTTACTCTGACCTTCACCATCGTGTTTTGGGACACAGCTGACACTGCACCAGGAAATGCAGCTGTCTACTGAATAGGGAGGAGCAGAAAGCCATGATCTTTTTAAGTGTACATTTTTATTGTAATATTATTGGGAGGCAATTTTCCATAGGTCTTGTATTTATACTTCATGTCTTGTGGGTGTAGACACCAACAGCTTTTTTTCCAGACTATCTGTTCAAGGATGTTTGTACAGCAAACAGTTTTGGAAGACAGGGATGGTCTCTTTCTGAGACAAGGATAGGTTTGTTGGCCAATGTAGTAAAGATAATGCCCCCCTCTGGGAAAAAGTTTGAGCAGTTTGCTTGTAGCCCCTTTAAAAGACTGAGATTTCCTAAGCCTAAGGTCACTCAGGTCTGCTGCAAACCAAGTGTTTGTGCTGCATCCACCTATGCTCAACTCCATGTCACCCCCATGGCACTTAGGAGTCAAAAGGAACTCATGCAAACACGAAGCTCATAATTTCTGGGAGTAATAAAGTCCTTTGTCTCTGACCTGGGAGACTTATGTCTTCCACTGGCATCCATGAGATTGTGGCACGCTAAAATCTCAGTATGTTCACAATGTAGTGTAAATACTGAATAGGTGGACTCACATGTAACCAGCACCAGATCCAGGAAAAGACCATCACTAGCATTACAAAAATCTCCTTGATGTACCCTTCAGTCAATATCGTCCCAAGGGTAACATGCTCTTATTTACGGCATAGATTAGTTTTTACCTGTTTCTAGTTTTACATAAATGGTATATATTCTTTTGTGTACATTTCATGCAACATTATAAGATTTATTCACTCATTTTTTTTACAGGTAGTTCATCATTATCTTTGCTGTGTCAGTAAACCACAATTTATATATCTATTTTTTAAAAAGATTTTATTTATTTGACAGAGAGAGCGAGAACGAGAGCAGGAACACAAGCAGGGGAAGTGGGAGAAACAGGCTTCCTGTAGAGCAGGGAGCTTGATGTGGGGATTGATCCTAGGACCCTGGGATCATGACCTGAGCTGAAGACAGACACTTAACGATTAAGCCACCCAGGCGCCCCCATATCCATTTATCGTTGACAGAAATTTGTATTATCTCTAGTTTTTCACTACATAATTATTTTATGCCAGTTTTATTGTGATAAAATTGACACACATCACTATGTGAGTTTAAGGTGTGCAGCATAATGGTTTGAGTTATGTACATTGTGAAATAATTACCTCAGTAAGTTTAGTTAGCACCCATCTTACACAGATACAATAAAAAGAAATGGCTTTTTTTTTCCTTTTGATGAAAACTCTTAGGATTTACTCTGTTGACAACTTTCCCATATACCTTATAGCAGCAGTAGCCATGCCATCATGTTGTATGTTTTATCCCTAGTACTTATTTATCTTATATCTAAAAGTTTATACCTTTTAACCACCTTCCTGAATTCCCTTGATTATTCTTTTTTCTGAAGGAGAATATATCTATATATTGCTTGTATGATTTTCATTGTGGGAATTTTCAAAGATGCAGACAAATAAAAAGAATAATATAATGATCCTGTATACACTCAAAACCCAGCTTTAACAAGGATCAACTTCTGACACTTTGTTATAATAAAATTATAATTGCAATGTAATAATATTTAAAAAGGAATCAGACTTTTGATTCCCTGAATTACTTCCAAGATGAGAGCATCTCTATGATGAAAGAATAATACCACGTCACTCTTATGGTCATGACTTTAAGTACATTTATATGTAGTTGACATCCAAATTTATTTCTCTGGCTGAAAGCCCTCAGATGACATCCAGATTCATATATCCATCTGTCTCTCATATATCCATCTGTCCAGACCTTAGATGAGGGTTTGTGAATATGATCTATAAGGGGTCACTATTAGGAGAAACTAGTAAGGCAATGGAGGAAGCAGGACAGGGACAGAGCAGGTGAGGAAACCAAGCAAGGGACAGTTCCAGGCAAAGTTCTGGAGAAGGTGGGTTTAGCTTGGTCCCTACAAACATGCTTTGGAGTGTGAGTTATGGCTTGAAGTTTGTTCCAGTGGAAGAAATGGGAGCTGGGCTATTATATTTTTACACTCATCAACCATTGTCCAAGGTGTCTTTGGGGGTGGGGACACAAACTCCCAAGCACTTCCAGCTTGTCAGTGGAGCACCAGCAAGGTCTGCTTCTGAGTCTATTAGATGTCTCAGACTAAATATGTCCAAAACTTTTGACATCCCTCCTCCAACTCCCATCCCACAACAACATCTTTTTAGTTACTTACACAGAGCTCCTTGGAGTCATCCATGACTCTTTCTGTCACATCCCTGGTCAGTATATCAAAGAATCAGGTTGGCTCTATGTCTAAAATATATCCAGAATCTCCTCATCACCTCCACTGCTACCCTGTTAAGCCACTATTGTGTCTCACTGGAACGACTGCCCGAGCTTCTTTGTTTGTCTCCGGGTGTCTATGCTTCAACCTTACCTCACCCATCTCTTCTCAGCAAAGCAGAATGAAAAATTCTGTAAACGTGGAAGTGATCATGTTAGCCCTCTGATCATGTTAGCCCTCTGATCATGTTAGTCCTCTGATCAAGTCTTTCACTGGCTCTCCACTTCCTTAGCATAAGTCAAGACCCTCACACAATGGCTTACAAGGTGGTCCCCTCTATCCCCTGTTTACTTCTTGCCCTTCTCTCCTACTGCAGTCCCTGTCACTGCCTGTGGCTGCATGCCCTCCTGGCTGTCTCCCGAACACACCAGGTCTGAGACTAGCTGATCCCTCTCCTCTGCCTGCTACAGTTTCCTCCCAGATAATCACACATTCCCTCCCTCATCTCCTTCAAGATGGCTCAGCGTCACTTCAGGGAAGTCTGCCCGGTCAGGGCTATTTAAAATGAACTATTCTCCATTTCCCTGTACTCCTTATCTCTTTTAGCTTGTTCTTTTTTCTCCTTTATGCCATATAACTCACTGTCTTATGTGGATTGTTCACTTGTGTCTCCTCCCACTAGAAGATAAACCCCATGAGGACAGAAATTGTGTGTTTAGTTCACTGATGTATACCAAGCTCCTGGAATAGTTCAGATATGCAGTTTATGCTTAATAAATATTTGCCAAGTGAATGAATGTACTTCTGTAGACTTCAATTTAATGATCCTATCTCAAAGGAATACGTTTGGATTCAAGACCAGCAGTCTTTTAAGTTGTGCCCCTTCAGTGACCAGTCAATGGATACAGATTGTCCCCAAGGAGGAGCAGTTACTTGGGCCAGGCAGCTTCCTTCAACTAATGGCTGTTTCGGGGGAGGGACTCAACAGTAAGTCCTAAGTAGGCATCTGCCATGCCACCATACAGTGAGTGCCTCAGTCATAAAGGGGGACTCTGGACGGTCTCACAGCATCCACCATAGAATGCCCCTTGTCCTCTGAGGTGCACTTGCTGCATGTCCATTCACCCCTTCAGGATTCTCCTCATTTTTTTTTTTCTGGGGAAATGTAATTATAAGAGTAAAGTTAGTCAGATGAACCTGATGCTCCAGCTGTCTTAGGACTGCCGTTGATACTCGTTTTTCCCCTCCCTTGCTTTCCATTCTTGATTTCTCTCAGTCTCAGCCAACACCTCTCCTGGCCTCAGTGGCTTACCTGATGGGGTAACCCAGGAGGAATCAACTCTGTAGAGTCTGAGCCTCTAGTGGAGTCTGCCCTTTGCAGACTGTTGCTGCTCTTGTCCACTTACCATCAAAACTGGTCAGGGAAAGACTAAGAAACACCCAATGGTCACCTGGGTACCCTGCATGTTCTTCCCTACCCCACTATATAACAGCAGCCCTGCCTCTTCCTGATCAGGGTCAGTTACCCTGCTAAGATGGTGACCCATCTCCTGGCTTGCTAGTCTTTTAGCACGAGGATCCTAAAGTTGGTGTCCATACCTTAAAGCTTAATGGATACTTTCATCTCCTAGTGGAGTGTTCCCCTTCTTAGGAACCAGAATGTCTAGAAACACTGAACCTAGAATTACAGAGACAGAAATACAGTCTCCAAGTAAATCACTGGAAGTGATGGTGTATGGGGCCACTTCTATGTTCACTCCAGACCTATTGATTTTATCTACTGGAAATACAGTACCAAATAATGGTCATTGATTTAGGATATGTGCCACATTCTAGAGGACAGAGACTCATTCTTGCATGATGTTATTTCTCAGCTGGCTGTGCCGTGAAAGGATCATTTCACTACTCTATCACATTGCCAGTTTCTTTGTGGTAGTGAATGCAGTAGAACCAGTAGACCCCATGGACATGAGACCACTGGTGGACTACCTTTGCTGTAAAGTAGGTCTTTTTGTCATATGTCAAAGTATATCATATGACATGATGAGGGATCTTGTATTGGTGGATCAAATGCTCTGTAAGCCCTATGCGCTTTGGGCTGAGGCCTTGAGGACAGGACAAGCAAACTCATACTTGGAATGTGTGTTGCTTTGGTCAAGATGAATAGCCACGCCTTTCGGAGTAGAAGATGTCTAGTGTAATTAACCTGCTATGAGGTAGCTGGTTGGTCTCCTTGAGGAATTGTGCCATAATAGAACCATTAGTCCTTGTGGTTGGCATATTGGACATTCAGTAGCAGCATTAGTCAATGCGAGAGAAAATACATTCGGTTGAGCCCATGCATGACCCTCACACCTGCCAGCATTCCCTTTCAGTTCACGTACTTATTTGGCCAGCACTGGATTAGTTGATGATGGAGGAAGGTTGAGCCATTTGTCTATCGGATCTTTTACTGTCTTTTCTGTGACGGACATTAACATAAAATATGCAAGTCATTATATTTCATACTCACTTCAATATGTCTATTCACATGCGTGTATCTCAGAGGATCCATCCTTGTGGTTCAGGTATTAGCTTATGGAGAGAAACTGGTGGTGGATGGCATGGAATGGCTACTTGCTTATGTCATTACCTGTCCCTCTGGACCTGTTCATGCCTCATCCTGGATCTGCCTTGTCCATCTTACAAGGGATTGCTGTTGGGCCCACCCTTTCTTAAGACTCTGAGTCTCATAGAACCCAGTTTATGGCAGGCTATTCTGGCTTCAGAGTCACTTGCTGCTTCATTTATCATGTATTCAATCTTTGCCTTCCCCAGAGAATACTACCAACAGCAATTTTCCTCCAATCTTTTTTTTATTGCAGTAAAATACACAAACCATAAAGTTAACCATCTTAACCATTTTTGACTATACAATTCAGTGGTAATAAATACATTCATATTGTTGGGCAACCATCACCACCATCCATCTCCACATTCTTTTCATCCTGCAGAACTGAAACTCTGTGCTCACTGAAGAGTAACTCCCCATTCTCCCCTCTCCCTGACCCTGGCAACCACCTTTCTACTATCTGTCTCTGTGACTACTCTGTGTACCTCATGAAAGTAGAATCATACAATATCTGTCTTTAGTGTCTGTCTTATTTCACTTAGTATAATGTGTTTAAGCATCATCTGTGTTGCAGCATATGTCAGAATTCCTTTCCTTTTTAAGACCAAATAATATTCCGTTGTAAGTACTTACCACATTTTGAGGAGCAGGAGTTTTTTGGATAGTGTAAAATTCTGTACTGCTGACTTATTCTAGAACTCTAGGGTCTGTATTGTGATTCACTTGCTGGAAATTACATAAACTTCACTGGACATCTTTTCCCATTACATATACCTCAGATCCCCAGATCGTATGGCCCAAGTATCAGGCCTGATCTGCTGCAGAGACATTTTTTGCTCTGAGTCCCATTAAAGCTGGTAGCCTTTTGTGTCACTCAGTAAATGGGTTGGAGAGGTTTCTCAAATGGGGAATATTTCCCCGCCAGAACCTGAATAGGTTTACCAGGCATTGTGTAGGATACAATAATTTGTTCTTTCCCTTGAAGGGGATATTCCACCATGGCTCAGACCACTAAAAACTTCACTGATGGCTAGATTCCTGAATAGGGTTTATTTCACGTTGTCTTGAGCATATATATTGTACCACGTCTTGCTGATTGGATCCTATTAACTTAGTGTCATTGGTACACGGACCAATGTGATGCTCTTCAGGATGTCTAGCCAGTTGAAGTCTCTATGAGCCTTAGAACACTTAGTCCATAGGTTTAAGGGAGGAGAGTTTACAAAGCCCTGGGCTAAGCCCACAAATGCATACTGCTGTCATCTTGGGTGGATACAAACTTCTCTGGTTCTCATTTCTTATAAGTTTGGAAAAGAAAATATCCTTCAAATCAATGGCTGCATGCCATGTAACCAAAGCATGTTAATCTGTGGTACAGGTGCCACATCTAGCACAGCTATCATTGGGGCTATGACCTGGTTCCATTCGAACTTAAGCCACAATTATCCTCCAATATCTTTCTTGGTTTGGCAGGATCAGATTCATGAATTAGATGAGAATATAATGGAGATGACCCCTCTTTCCTTTAATTGGTAATTCTTTCCAATAATTTCTGCCATTTCCCCTGAATACGATATTGTTGCTGATGTAACCTCTTGATGAAGAGCAGAGGGGGCTATGTCAGAGGGGCTATTTCACTTGGTCTTCCCAACCATGGTAGCTCTCACGTTATGAGCAGAAGAACCAACGTGGGGATTGTGCCAACTGCCAAATATGTCCATTTTATATTATTAGATAAGTCCATGGATTCAGTGAATCCAATAGGAGCCTAGCCAACACTACTTATAACTGCCCCAACCTAATTGGAAGACTATGATGGTGCTTTTGTTCCATGAGTATCAAAATTGTATCAGACACTGTGTCCAAGAGCCTTCAAAATGTTTGGGAAGCAATCCCTTTTCCAGAAAGTCAGCCTGTAGGGAATCAGATATGGACACAACCCTTCCCAAGGAAGTATAAATTTAGGTCCCAATCTTATATTAAGGTTGAATTACAGAAAGATTTTTAGGGGATGTGTGTTTTTGCCCCCTCTCCTGCCCATTGTCCATGTTGAGACAGGGACATTTGTGCTTTCTACTTACATGGGGGACATTTTCTTTTCTAGTTTGCCTTATATTGAGGTATGATATTCTGCAAGATGTTGTTTTATGTGGGGTGTTTCTGATTCCCCATGTAGTATGGGTCCTGTCTTCTGTCTTTATAGACAAGTAATCAAAATGAAAGCTCTTTGCCACAGTTAGTGACATTTGGCTTTGGTTGAGATGATGGTTTCACTGTATGCTTATCTCTCTGTCATCCTGATTTCACATTTTTTGGCTCCTGGAGATTTTGGTTGCTTTCTTATCCATATGTTATGAGGTGAATTGTGTCCTTCCAAATTCAGTGTGTTGAAGCCCTAACCCCAACTACCTCAGAATGTGACTGTATTAGGGACAGGGCCTTTAAAGAGGTGATTTAAGGTAAAATGAAGTCTTTAGAGTGGACCCTAATCCAATCTCAGTGATGCCCTTATAAGAAGAGGAAATTTGGACACACAGAGAAACACCAGGAATGCACATACACAGAAGAAAGTCCATGTTAGGATTTAGGGAGCAGGTGACCATCTACAAGCCAAGTAGAAAGGTCTCAGGAGAATCCAAATCTACTGACAACTTGATCTTGGATTTCCAGTCTCCAAAAGTGTGAGAAAATAAATTTCTGTTTAAGCCACTCAGTCTGTGTTGTTGTTTTTAATGACAGCCCTAGCAAACTGATATACTATGTTTAAAAAAGATTTTTAAAAAATTCATGTGAGTTGTTAATGGTTTTGCAGCAGGATGTTACTCAGAGTTAAGTAGTCAAAATAACTGCTAAGTCCATCTCTTTTATTTTTATGAGTTTTCCCTGTGAATTTGTTATGAGTTGTATACAAGTTTATGACTCTTGTCTTCTGAACGGATTTTTTTTCTCTTTTGAGTATACTATACACATTGTTCTTATTTGTTTGCTTGTTTATTTATATAGCTTTGTAATCATATTTGGTCTAATATATTGCTATTCTTTCTTTCTTCCCTTCCACCTAATTCTAATCACTTTGTTCCTACATTTGAATAATGTATATTTTCATTTCCATTATTTGCAAACTTCCTATGTTGTTTGCTTTGGATTGCTTCTTATTATTAGTGTGTATATAATTTTTAAATTTCATTCAAGTTATGAATTCAGTTAAAACATATATATTCAGCTTTTTCCGCACTACACAGGCAAGGGACCATATGGCGTTGTTTCGCGTTCCCATCGTAACTTAAAGGGAAACTTTCACAATGTCCGGAGCCCTTGATGTCCTGCAAATGAAGGAGGAGGATGTCCTCAAATTCCTTGCAGCAGGAACCCATTTAGGTGGCACCAACCTTGACTTCCAGATGGAACAGTACATCTACAAAAGGAAAAGTGATGGTATCTACATCATAAATCTGAAGAGAACCTGGGAGGAGCTTCTGCTGGCAGCTCGTGCCATTGTTGCCATTGAAAACCCAGCTGATGTTAGTGTCATATCGTCCAGGAATACTGGCCAGCGAGCTGTGCTGAAATTTGCTGCTGCAACTGGAGCCACTCCCATTGCTGGCCGCTTCACTCCTGGAACATTCACTGACCAGATCCAGGCAGCCTTCCGAGAGCCAAGACTTCTGGTGGTTACTGATCCCAGGGCTGACCACCAGCCTCTTACAGAGGCGTCTTATGTTAACCTGCCTACCATTGCTCTGTGTAACACAGACTCTCCTCTGCGCTACGTGGACATTGCCATCCCTTTCAACAACAAGGGAGCTCACTCAGTGGGTCTGATGTGGTGGATGCTGGCCAAGGAAGTTCTGCGCATGCGTGGTACCATTTCCCGTGAACACCCATGGGAGGTCATGCCTGATCTGTACTTCTACAGAGATCCTGAAGAGATTGAAAAGGAAGATTGAAAAGGCTGTGACCAAGGAAGAATTCCAGGGTGAATGGACGGCTCCAGCTCCTGAGTTCACAGCTACTCAGCCTGAAGTTGCAGACTGGTCTGAAGGCGTGCAAGTGCCCTCTGTGCCTATTCAGCAGTTCCCTACTGAAGACTGGAGCGCCCAGCCGGCCACTGAAGACTGGTCTGCAGCTCCCACTGCTCAGGCCACTGAATGGGTAGGAACAACCACTGAGTGGTCTTAAGCTGCTCTTCCACAAAGGCAAATAAAATGGAAATAAGGTTGACGGAAAATAAACAGTTTGTAAAAGTAGGAAAATAAACAGTTTGTAAAAGTAAAAAAACAAAAAACAAAAAAACCCATATATATTCAATGATATATATATCTGGATTATTAAACATGAATTACTTATCTTTTTATTATTGAGTTATAAGAGGTCTTTATATATTCTGTGTACTAGATTCTTAGCTGTTACATTACTTGAAAATATTTTCTTCCATTCTGTGGCTTATTGTTTCATTTTTTGATAGAGTCTTTTGAAGCAAAAAGCTTTTAATTTTGACAAAGTTCAATGTATGCATTTTTAATTTGATTGTCCTTTTGGTGTTATTTCTAAGAAACCATTGCACAATCCAATGTTACAAATTTTAACAAGAGTTTTATAGTTTTAACTCTTATATTTAGATCTATGATCCATTGTGAGATAATTATTGTAGGGGTCCAAAAATCACCCTTATGTGTATTGCTGTCGAGTTGCACCAGCACTATTAGTTCAAAAAAATATTCTTTCCCTCATTGATTAGTCTCATCAATCTTCTAACAAATCAATTGATGATAAAATTAGGGGTTTATTTCTGGGTTCTCAATTCTATTCCATTGATCTGTATGTCTATCCTTAATGTCAGTAAACCACAACTTTGAGTTATTCAACTTTGCAGTAGTTTTTAAAATTGGGATGTGAGAGTCCTCCAACTTTATTTTTATTTTTCAAGATTGTTTTGGTTATTTTGGTCCTTTGCATTTCTTTTATTTATTTATTTATTTATTTATTTATTTATTATTATTATTTTTTTAAAGATTTTATTTATTTATTTGTCAGAGAGAGAGAGAGTGAGCGAGCACAGGCAGACAAAGAGGCAGGCAGAGGCAGAGGGAGAAGCAGGCTTCCCACCGAGCAAGGAGCCCGATGTGGGACTCGATCCCAGGACACTGGGATCATGACCTGAGCTGAAGGCAGAGGCTTAACCCACTGAGCCACCCAGGCATCCCGGTCCTTTACATTTCTATATGAACTTTGGAATAGAACCTGTCAGTTTCTACAAAAAACCAGCTAGCTGGGATTTTGATAGGGAAAACATCAAATCTGTAAATCAGTTTAAAAAGTGTTACCACCTTAAAAATATTAAGCTTTCCAATTCACGAACATAGGAGGTCTTTTTATTTATTTAGATATCCTTTAACTTTTTTCAACACTGTCTTTTAGTTTTCAGCATATCAGTATTACACTTCTTTTTTTAAAACATTTTTTAAAACAATTTTATTTATTTATTTGATGGAGAGACAGAGAGAGAGCACAAGGAGGCAGAGTAGCAGGCAGAGGGAGAGGGAGAAGCAGACTCTCTGGTGAGCAGGGAAGCCAATGCGGAGCTTGAACCCAGGACCCTGGGATCATGACTTGAGCCAAAGGCAGCTGCTTGACCAACTGAGCCACCCAGGCATTCCAAGTCTTATACTTCTTTGTTAAGTTTATAACTAAATGTTTTGTTTTTGTTGAAGTGTTGTTTTTTCCCCTTGCCTAATTGTTCTATCTGAATTTTATAACCCAATCTCAGAAGCTTTGCCTTTTAATTCAATGAAGAAATCACCTACCTAGTGTAAAATGCACAAATCATAAGTATGCACCTTGTGGAATTTTATATCTGTGTACATGTAACTGCCGATTAATCATGGAACATTTTACCATCCTAGAAAATTTCCTCTTTCCAGTCAATACTCCCTTCTCTGAGGTAACCACTACAAACTTCTTTTAACATGGGTTAGTTTTGCCTACTTTTGAACTTCATCTACATATAATCATATAGTAGCCTATTTTTTGTTTTAATTTATTTTTTCACTCAATATAATGTTTTTGAAATTTTGAGATTAAGTATGGATGTTGTGTGTGCTGCCCAAATCCCCTTTTCAAGATGGGAGCGCTATTTCTTAGTTGCTGGGAGTTCTCAGCTGAATCCTTCCCTAGGAATCATCCTTAGCTGAAAAGAGCAGTCTGGCTGAAGGTCTGTCATGTGATTTCCTAATGAATAATAATATCCCATTATATGCTTATTATTCACTTGGATATATTCTTTTGAAAGTGCCTTTCCAAGTCTTTTGTCATTTTGTCCATTAAAAAAATTGGTTTATTTGACTGTTTTCGTGACTTACAGGAGTTATTTATGAACTGTATATGACTCCTTTGTCAGATATTTCTATGGTCTGAATGTTTGTGTCCTCCCACCCTCCCCAATTCATATGTTGAAATCCTAAACTCAAGGTGATAGTATTAGAAGATGGGGCCTTTGGGGGTGATTAGGTCATGTGAGGGGGACCTTCATGATTGGGATTAGTACTCTTATGAAACAGACCCCACAGAAGTCCTTAGTTCCTTCTATCACATGAGAGCACAGTGAGAAGGCATCAGAAAATGGGTCATCACTGGATAATGAATTTATGAGAAACTTGATCTTGGACTTCCTAGCCTCTACTACTGTGAGTAATACATTTCTATTGTTGATAAACTATCTAGTCTGGGGCATCTGGATAGCTCAGTTGGTTAAATATCTGCCTTCACTCAGGCTGTGATCCCAGGGTCCTGGGACTGAGTCCCACATTGGTCTTCCTGCTCTGCAGGGAGTCTGCTTCTCTCTCTGCCTGTGCCTCTCTCTCTCTCTCTGTATCTCATGAATAAATACATAAAATCTTAAAAAATAAGCTATCCAGTCTGTGATATTTTGTGATAGCAGCTCAAATCTAAGACAGATGTACACTTTGAGAATATTTTTTCCCAGTGTGTGGCTTGTCATTTCACTTTCTTAATGGTGCCTTTTGATGAGTATAAGTTTACATTTTGATGAGGTTCACTTTGTCAGAGTTTTTTTTTTTTTATGGTCCATAGTTTTTGTATTGTGTCTAAGAAATCTTTGCCTACCCCAAGTTCATGATGATAGTCTTCTACATTTTCTTTCAGGACCTTTATAATTTTAGATTTCACGTTTACAGCTCATCTTGAGTTAATTTTGTGGGTGGTGTGAGGTAGGGGGTCAAGATAATTTTTTCAATATCAGTTTCATGGGATGATACATTCAAAATGCTGAAAGAAAGAAACTGGTAACCAAGAATGTTGTACTTGGTAAAGTTGTCCTTCAGAAATGAAAGCTAGATAAAGGCGTTGCCAAACAAATGCTGAGGGAGTTTATCACCACTGAGGCTTGGTTTACAGGAAAGGCTGAGGGAGTTTATCAGCACTGGACTTGTTTTACAAGAAATTCTGAAAGGAGTTGTTTAAGCTGAAATGAAAGGGTATTAACTAGTAACATGAAAACTTAAAAAAAAAATAACACACTTGAAAAGCAAGTATATAGTCATCTTCAGAAGACTGTAATGTGGTGGTATATTAACCACTTAACTCTAGTATAAAGGTTGAAGGACAAAAGTATTAAAGATAAGTGTAGGTACAATACTTTGTTAACGAATACAAATATAAATATAAAAACATGTAAAGTGTGACATAAAAACAAAATGTGTGTGTGTAGGAATGAAGGGTTAGAGTTATGTGTGATCAAGTTAAATTGCTATCAAATTAAAATATATTGGTATATCCATAAGATTTTAAGTAAGCCTCAGGGTAACCACCTATAAAAACCCAAACATATAATAGACACACACAACATTGAAAAAGTATACCACTGTGGAAAATCATCAGTTCACTAAAGAAGGCGTCAAAAGAGAAAGAAAGGAATGGAGAAACTACAAAACAGCCAGAAAACAATTAACAAGATGTCAATAGTGAGTTCTTACCTACCAATTACTTTAAGTATAAATGGATAAGTGCTCCAGTTAAAAGACATACAGTGGTTGAATGAATTTTAAAAAATAAAAGACCTAACTACATGCTGCCTACAAGAGACTCACTTCAGTTTCAAGGACACACATAGGCTTAAAGTGAAGAGACGGAAAAAGATATTCCAAGCTCATGGAAACCAAAAGAGAGCAGAAGTAGCTATACTTATATCAGACAAAATAGACTTTAAAACAAAAACTGTAAAAAGAGACAAATGTCATTATATAATGGGACAGGGATCAATTCATCAAGAAGATATAATAATTATAAATATACATGCATCCAAGAACAGACCACCTAAATATATTAAGCATTAAATACTAACAGATCTGAAAGGAGAAATAGACAACAATATAATAGCAGGGAGCTTCAATATCCCCACTATCAATGGTGGATAGATGATCCAACAGAAAACCAAAAAGGAAACATTGAACCTGAACTATACCTTAGACCAAATGGAACTGACAGAACTGCAGAGAACATGCCATTCAATAGAAGTAGACTATACATTTTTCTCAAGGACACAGAACATTTGCCAGGAAAGATCATATGTTAGTTCACAAAACAAGACTCAACAAATTTAAAAACACTGAAATTATACCAAATATCTTTTCTGACTACAGTGGCATAGAACTAGAAATCAATAATAGGAGGAAAATGGGAAATTCACAAATATTTGGAAATTAAATAACACTACTACTGAGCAACCAATAGGTCAAAAGTTTATTTATTTATTTATTTATAGTTTCAGTTTTCTGTCCTCCAGTGATTGCCTCCAAAACTCAATTAACATGGCCTCCCACAAATTCTTGATTTTTTTGAATCTTTTCATGTTTTCTACTAAACTACTTCTGTTACATTACATGAGAATTTGGATCATGTATATCCTTTCCTTATCCTTCCTTCCTAAATTCTGGTAGGTAAACCTTTTTTTAGCCAGCTTTTTTTCCCTTTGTATTTTCTTTTCTTTTTTTTTTTTTTTTTAAAGATTGTATTTATTTATTTGACAGAGATCACAGGTAGGCAGAGAGGCAGGCAGAGAGAGAGAGGGAGGAAGCAGGCTCCCTGCTGAGCAGAGAGCCCAGGACCCTGAGATTATGACCTGAGCGGAAGGCAGAGGCTTTAACCAACTGAGCCACCCAGGCGCCCACCCCTTGTATCTTCTAACTGAAACAACTTTATCATGTATTGTTGTTAACACGTACACAGAAAAACATTTGCTTTATGCATATGAGATAAGCATATATATATAAGGCACTTTTCTGGCTGTAAATATTTTTTCCCTTTTGGATATTAATGCATTTTCCACTTTTGATTCAATTGGCATCACTTCAATTAAAGGACAGAAAAATCAGACTCATTTGGGAATCATGTGTATGTGAAAGGAAGCCTCATCAAATGTTAAACCACACAAACACACAACAAAACTTAACACCTGATTCTTCCTTTTATCTGAGCAACAAGGGTGAGAAACTCTTTGAAATCCTCCCTGGGATCCATGTAAATGACCAAGATAGTTAGGTAGCAAATGATCTTCAAAGTGGGGATCCTTCCAACAAATGTTTGCATTGATTTCATTATTTCTAAAGGTTGATTGATGCCAGAAAGAACAAAGAGATAAGGCAAAAAACATCTCTTTTATTGCCCTCATGTCCTGTATTTTAGAATGAGCATGTGATATTGGGCAAATTCTGTGGTCCTTTAAGGAACTTCAGACATTCCCTACTCAAGGCTAAGGCAGGTTGGCGGGTAGGGTAAGGACAAGCTGCACCATGGGGTCAAGTGTCCAGAAGTTCTATCTGCTCTGTTGCTTATTAGTTGTTCTTTATGCCGTTTGCAGATTAAGCTGCTTAAGAAAGGGTAAAAGACAACTAACCTGTTATTCTGACCTAATATCAAACAAGTATTTTGTTTGAATTTTTAAATCTTAATTCTTTAATTTTTAAGATGTAAAATGCAGTCTGACTTTTTCATATTGCAAATGGAGAAATGAGAGTGGGTTTTCACCTTGTGTTAAATAAAAGTAAGGAAAGGGTATCAAATGACTTCTCTGAGAATTTCCTAGAAACTGAGGCAGGAGGACAAAAAACCAGAAAAAGATGAGAGGGTTGGGCGGGCAAATGAAGCAAGGGTACAGTAGAGAAAAAGCCAGGGCAACTAGGGTAGCCGGGTTCATTTATGAGGAAGAATTTTTTCATTATGAAGAAAATTATTCATGATTCCTAAATATAGTGTGTGATAACAAGGTTTTAATGTTGAAGGTATTATTGAGAAAACTTATAAATGTGGCAAGAAATAGGAGCTTTCATCATATACAGCTGACACTTGAGCAACACGGGTCTGAACTGCAAGGGTTCACTTATACACAGATTATTTTCAATAAATTCAGTATAGCTCTGTAAATGTATTTTCTCTTCTTTATGATTTTCATAACAACATTTTCTTTTCTCTAGCTTACTTTACTGTGAGAATACTATATATATGTATATGTACAAATATATATATGTATATATCTAACAGTATAATACATAAAATATGCACGATTCATGTTAATTGACTATTCATATTATCGGTAATGCTTCCAGTCAACAGGGTAGTAGTAGTTAATTTTTTGGGGAATTGAAAATAGATTTGCAACTGTGCAGGGGTCCATACCCTTAGTCCTCACATTATTCAAGGGTCAGCTGTTTTAGTATCCAAGAAGAAATGGTTGGTTTTAGTTATCTTAATCTTAGTACAAAGGATACAAAAAGGCATGGAACTTTAATCATTTTGGCTAAAAGAATTTACCCTTTAGTTTATCCACTGATTCAACTTTGGTGAGTGATGGGGTGTCAGAGGACTAAACTCTAACCCAATGCTATCCAATAGAAATACAGTGCAAAGCAGATATTGTAATTTTAAATTTTCTTGTAGACATATTATAAAAAGTAAAAAAGAAATTAATTTTAATATTTAATCAATATATTTAAATATTTTCATTTCTACACATAATCACCAAAAATTACTAATGAAATACTTTACATTTTTTCCCCTAAGTTTTAAATTTCAGTCTGTATTTCACATAGGTCATCTCAATCGGGACACTCAATTTTTAATAGCTGAAATGAAGTTAGAAACTTAGTTCTAAAATTAATTACAATGACATAAAATTAAAAATTCAGTCCCTCAGCCCCACTAGCCACAATTCAAGTGTTCAATAGTCACGTGAGGCTGTGGACTGCTGTTTTGAACTGCATAATTCTCACCAAAGCCTGCCTTTAAGACTTTCACATGGCCCAATTCTGTGGCCAATATTTCAGCCAGAACTTCTTGGGTTAGAATAGTCATAGTTTGAGCACCATTATGGGCTGAACTATGTCCCCTCACTCCATTCGTATGTTGAAGCCCTAACCCCCAGTACCTCAGAAAGTGAATGACCTTGGAGATAATGTCTTCAAAGAGGTAATTAAGGTGAAAGGAGGTCATATGCGGTTTGCCTTAATGCAATATGGCAAGAGGAGGGAATTTGGACACAGGGAGAGATATGAGACAGGTGTGTGCCTGGAGGAATGGCCCTGTAAGGACATGCTGAGAAGGTAACCATCTGAAAGCCAAAGAGAGAAGCCTCAGAAGAAATCAAACCTCTGCCACCTTGATATTGGACTTCAGTCCAGAGTGTAAGAAAATAAATTTCTGCCACTGAAGTCCCCCCAGTCTCCGGTATTTTGTTATGGAAGCCTGGGCAGACTGAATCACTGCCCAGCACACAGAGACTTAAAAGAAATAGATAAGGTCTTTACCATTTCAGATATATTCCTCTTATTTTGTCACCAACTTCATATTTGAATATCCCACAAATCCTTAGATCTTGGCTCTCTGAAAACCAGCTAAAGACAATAAATGTCCATAGGGTGTATTTTTTTTTTTAACTGGCCTTGTTTGCACGTTCTTTAGTGGTTGGCTGGACAGGATGCTGTATGTGTTTTCCTTTTTGGAAGGTAGGGAGTGAATGAGTCACATCAACAAACCACAAACACATGGCTTTGAGGTTCGAAATGAAGTGTCTGTGCCCATCAAACCAAGCCTCTTGCCTTTGTCCATCACAGACATGGAGCCTCTTCAGGATTGCCAAAGTTCGTTAATAGTGTTTGTGTCTATGCTAATACAATCAGACAATTATGCAGACCATCTATTTCTTTCCAGAGAGAACAGGGTGATCGGCCATTAGTGATTCACACTGATGAGCCTCCACTAATTGCGCAGAATGTAATTAGTGATTATATAATATTTGAGCTCTTGCAACTGTCATTAATGTCCACGATTCACCAGAGATGGGCCCTACTGAATGGAGTATGATTGCCGCATGCTAAATCTAGTTAATCTGAGGTATGTTAATCAGCACAGGATGCACTTTAGGCAATGGTTAAAAGCTCTGGTGACCTCACAAAAGAACCCTGACACCCACCAAAGTCTGAATTGCTTACAATAGGGATCCTTTTAAAAGAGAAATTTAATAATTAAATGGCCTGGAAAACTTGAGGACAGAGTTATTGGATGGTATTAACACATTTAGATTCTTCTATAACAGATATGGTGATCAAAATGTTGTATTAAAGCTGGCATTACTTTATGATATATTTGACTATTAACTCACGGTATATTGTACACTAAAGTTATCATGGTTGTCATGTGGCTAAGGAAAACTGGATTAAGACATAGTTCTTTTTTTTTTTTTTTTGAAGATTTTATTTATTTGACAGACAGAGATCACAAGTAGGGAGAGAGGCAGGCAGAGAGAGAAGGGGAAGCAGGCTCCCTGTTGAGCAGAGAGCCCAATGCGGGGCTCGAACCCAGGACCCTGAGGTCATGACCTGAGCCGAAGGCAGAGGCTTTACCCCACTGAGCACCTAGGTGCCCCAAGAAATAGTTCTTTTTAAGAGGAAATATGGGGGTGCCTGGGTGGCTCAGTCAGTTAAGCTTTCAACTCTTGGTTTCACCTTAGGTCATGATCTCAGGGTCCTGGAGTTGAGGACCAGGAGTTGCATGGTGCTCCGCACTCAGCAGGAAGTCTGCTTGAAGATTCTCTTCCTCTGCCCAACTTGTGCTCCTGCCCACCCACGCACTCTCTCTTTCTTTCAAATAAATAAATAAATCTTTTTCTTCTTTTTTTTTTAAAGGACAGGTGACTATAATTGCCCTGAGCCTCTTTAGAGCTCATTTTGTTTTTTATTTATTTATTTTTTAAAATATTTTACTTATTTATTTGACAGATGGACATCACAAATAGGCAGAGAGGCAGGCAGGGGTGGGTGGGGAAGCAGGCTCCCTGCTGAGCAGAGAGACCGATGCGGGGCTTGATCTCAGGACCCTGGGATCATGACCTGAGCCGAAGGCAGAGGCTTTAACCCACTGAGCCACCTAGGTGTCCCTAGCGCTCAATTTTAGAGGTTCGTTTTATGAAACACAGTTTCAGAAGTAAAAACATTATAGTGATATTTTGCTCCCTGTAATAAATAAAAGTTGGGTTCTAAAATGGATTCCTATTTCATGTCTTGAGTCATGACAGGTTTTCAAGACATTTATTCATAGCGGATGCTGTAGATGCCCCAACCGGTGGTCCCTTGGTGGTTGCATTCACCTGCAACGACGGTGGACAGTTCCCATATATACTGTAAACTTCCCACCCCAAACATTTTTTGTTTTTCTTCTTTTCTTCCTAAAGGCATTCTTTAGCACTCCATGAGCTTGGTCAACCCACTTGTAGGGCAACCTGTAAGTGTCAAAGATTCAACAACTTGGGATAAGTCTCAACGCTCCAGGTTGAGTGTTGGTGGATAAATTTCCCAGCATCCTCCCCCTTTGGACAGTTCTGAGGATGTGTTCCACATGTTTTTTCTGAAGGTCCCTGACACCTCACCTCTGAGCACCATTTGCCCATAGGGGTAACTCACTCATGAATGCTGTCTTTATCTGCTTTTCTCCCTTCCCTCATTTCCTGACTTCCTCACTTCGGTTTCCTGGTGTCATCTTCTGTAATGCTTACTTTTATGTATCAGTTTGACTAGCCATGGCATACCTAGGTTAAACATTGTTTCTGGGTATGTCTATGAGGGTATTTCTGGGTGAGATTAACATTGGAATTGATGCTCAGCAAAGTAGATTGTCTTTACCAGTGTAGAGGGCTATCATCCAATCCAGTGAGGGCCCCAACAGAACAAAAAGCAGATGAAGAAGGAATTTGCCCCTTTTCTTCCTGCCTCATTGTTGAGTTGGGACAGACATCTCATCTCATTTTCTCCTGCCTTTGGACTCAGACTGAATTGTACCACCAGTCTTCCTGGTCTCCAACTTGTAGCAGCTAATCATGGGATTTTTCAGCTTCCATAATCATGTGAGACACTTCCATATCTATCTGTCTGTCTATCTGTCTACCTATCTACCTACCTTTTTTCTTACTGTCCAAAGATTGCTCGCTCACTTGATTGATTGATTGATTGATTTAAGAAAAAGAGAGCACGAGGACAGGACAAGGCAGAAGGAGAGAATCCTCAAGCAGAGTCCCCATTGATCACAGAGCCCAACTCGAGGCTCAATCCCAGGACCCTGAAATCATGACCCAAGCCAAAATCCAGAGTTGGATGCTTAACCAACTGCACCACCCAGGTGCCCCTGTCACTTAACCTTTTTAAGACACATTTTTTCTCACCTGTAACTGGGGATTATTATAGTTCTTATAGCAGAAATCTTAGCACAGTGTCTGGCACAGAGTAAGAGATGATAAAAGTTCTTGTCACTATTACTCGGCAGAACTTTATTCAAACAATCCCTGAAGGACTTTAAGATGATTAAACAACCACTAGAAAGGGCCTTACAAAGCAAAAATGCCAGTGTATTTATTATTTATATAAAATGCCTAAATAGGAGGAAATCACATAAATCACAAGTTGCTATTTTTCTTAGGGTCTACAACAGCCATATTATTTCATAAAGAACTAAACCATGTTAAATTACTCAGGCCTTAGAAATTTGTAAACCTGTACAAATCCCACACTGGAAATAATCATTCGTATATAGTCACTTAAAGCACAAATTATAGTTGGCATAAAAGATTTTAATTCACATAAATTTACAGGTAAAAAATACATACTGTAGGGGCTTGGTTGGCCAGAGGGAGCTGTTTGGTTGTGGGCTTGGGTTGACCCTGCCCCTCCCCGAGAAACTTACTTGCAAACCCTGGATACAGGGGTGGGCCAACCGGATGGAGACATCCAATCAGTGGGGTGTGCATATATTTACTATGGTGAGTTGAAATCTCATTGGCCACCTGTGTGTGGGCGGGGCTCAACCTCCTCTATAAAGGTTAATCTGTGAGGCTGGGAGTGGGGAGAGTAGTAGTAGGAGTAGCCTTTAGGATAGCCATTAGAATAGCCGTTGGGATGGCTGTTAGAATCGCCGTTAGGGTAGTCGTTGGAGTAATAGTGGGAGCGTCGTGGTCGTCCTGGTTCTCGTCATCGTCAGCAGCAGCAAACAGCCTCACTGGCTGCTGCAAACAGCCTCGCTGCCAGCAGCCTTGCCGCTGGGAGTGGCTCCGCCGTGAGCGGCTCCGCCGTGAGCGGCCTCGCTGCCCCGAGACATGGCACTGCGGCACTTGTCCAGATCGGCCTTGTTGGAGCGGTGTCATTCTGGGGAGCCGCCTCGTCCGGAGCGGTCTCGTCCAGAGCAGCCTCATCCGGAGCGGCCTTGTTGGAGCGGTGTCATTCTGGGGAGCCGCCTCGTCCAGAGCGGCCTCATCAGGGGTCGTCGTCGTCGCCTCTTCATAAGAGACGGCCCCGACTGGTCAGTTTGATTTTCGATGCTTGGTGCGAAATAAAGCTTTTCTTGACTTTCGCTTTGCATCAGTCTTGTTCCTTTGATCATGGACCCTAACAATACCAGGACAGAACTACTCAGGACTTGCTACACATATAAAGAGGCTGCTGGAAGTTATCACAGTTGGGTACATTCTCTTTGGGTGATGGGGTACTGGTATTAGATGAAGGAGAAGAAGGGAAGGATTTTTTAGTTGGGTTCCTCCAACAGCCAACCATGGGCAAGGGCCTGGGTACAGATAGTTTATTTGGGAGGCATATTAATCAAATTTCTTCAGAGAAACAACCAATTGAAAAAACATGTCTTTGAGATCTTAATATAGCCCATTCAGAAAACATTAGAACAAAAAGATTAAAAATAAGCAGAGATACACAAAAATTAGAACAGTGTAGTATAGCTTGAATTAATAGACATATATAGAGTGAGAGAGAGGTTGATTTTTCTTGATCACCCCTGGAACATGCACGTATTGCATAGAGCACTGGGTGTGGTGCATAAACAATGAATCTTGGAACACTGAAAAAAATAAAATTAAGATGTCAAAAAAAAAGAAAAGAAAACATTTATGAGGTCATAAAGGAAACTCAATACATTCTAAATAACCAATAACTGTATTTTCTCAGTATGATTATTTCCTCTGCCATAATGAAATCAGGAATTGATACTAATGATAGTTAGAAATTGGATATATTTATAAATGTAAAATGTATTACTATTAATCCCCAAGTTAAAAAAGAAATCAATAAAGAAGTAAAGGGATATTTAGAACTGAATGCTAATTAAACCCTACTTTTCAAAATTTGTGGTTCATAGCTAGATACAGCACTTTTTAAAAAAAGATTATATTTATTTATTTGAGAAAGAGCGAAAGTGAGTGAGATTATAGAGGGAGAGGGAGAAGTAGACTCACTGAGGAGCAGAGAGACTGATGAGGGGCTCAATCCCAGGACCCGGGGATCATGACCTGAGCCAAAGGCAGAGGCTCAAACCACTGAACCACCCAGGCTCCCCAAGCATCCAACTTTTTATCTCAGCTCAGGTCTTGATCTCAGGGTCATGAGTTCAAGTCCTGTGTTAATTTATTTTATTTTTATTTTTATTTTTTTTAGAAAAATCATAACAGGGCAAGGTGTAAGAAGAAAGGAATAGAGCAAACATTCATGAAATAGATAAAAAATAAGTAAGGGCTCTGAAACCTAAAATGGGTTATTTAAAAAGATGGAGAAGACAGGCTGACCTCTGACCTCTGCAAATAAAGAATCAAAGGATACTGAAACTAATATAACCCTGTATGTTAACTATACTGGAATTAAAAAAAAAAAAAGAGTAACAAAGGGTAAGCAACCATACACCAGAATTTTAAATAAAATAAAAGGATATTATTATGTATGCATGTGAATAAAATAAAAATCCTACATGAAATGGTCAAATTCCTTAAAAAAATCCCAAAATTACTATAAAAAGAAATTGGTAACCTGAAAAATTAATAAATATTAAATAAATTGAAATAATGGTCAAAGATTTGTTTTTTCCCCAAACTCACATGCCAAGATAGTTAATGTAGGTTCTTTAAAAAAATTACAAAAAGTAGCTAGTTCGTTCTTAAACAATATTAGAAAAGATTAGAAAGAATATAAGAAAATATAGAAAGAAAATATTAGAAAGAATATGTTGCCTAATCTCTTTTAAGGCATCATTTTGATTCTAAGACTTGATGAGAACAATACGAAGAAAGAAGATCATGGGTCCACTTCACTGTGAACATGAACCCAGAACATGAACCACTATTGGATGTGAACTGCATCCAATAGTATATAAAAACATTTCAGTATCAAGTAAGATTCATTCCAGGAAAGTAAAGATGGTACATTAGCCATAAAAATAAAATAAAGGAGAAAAGCATGTGATTTTTCTTAATTAATGCAGAAAATAATTTGATAAGGGGCATCTGGTTAAGTGTCTGCCTTCCTGGTCAGACATGATCCTGGGTCCAGGAATCAAGCCCTGCATTGGGCTCTCTGTCGACTTGGGAGCCTGCTTCTCTTCTCCCTCTGCCTACCGCTCCTCTTGCTTGTGTTCTCCTTCTCTCTCTCTCTCTCTCTCTCAAACTGTCAAATAAATAAATAAAATCTTTAAAAATTTTTTGATAAGATTTAACACCTATTTAGGATAAATTTAACAAATCAAAACCAAAAGTGAACCTTTTAGTTGAAAGAAGATTTATACCAAAAGTTGAAGCATTTGCTATACTTAATGAAGAACTTATTCCTTTTCTATATAGACATTGTTTGAGAGTAAAAAATGGGATCACTGGGTGGAAGGATGCCAAGATGAAGATACAGTAATACCATAATATAAACAGAGGGACTAATTGAACAAATGCCTAGATGAATGATACATGCGGAGGTTCTCACTCCTTTTTCAGAACTTCCCAGAAAGCTAGAAGTCAAATGTTCTCCATACAGAGAAAACACTGGAAGACTTCACTCCTGGAAATTTGAACAACCCAAAAGGAAATATTCAAAAATATGATTATGGAAGGCTTGTCCACAAAGAGCCCACTCAGGTTGCCCAAAAGTGAGGCTGAAAGTTGATAAGCCCCATATAAAAGCACCAAGCGTAGGACACAGTGAGAAGGTCTAAACCTGTGAATTTGGTGTCCAAGGGGAGTGGGATGGGGGAGAACGGGCAGAGACAATATTCGAAGAGATTGCAGCTGTGACTATTTCAAAGCTGATAAATGATATCAAGCCATTGATTTAAGAAGTACCATGAACTTCAGACAGGATGAATACAAAGAAACTATACCTACAGATGTCATGCTAAAACTGATGAAAACTAAAGACCAAGAGGAAATCTTAAAGGTAGGTGGGGAGTAGGATCATGGTGGTGCTAGAAGACACATTATCAATCCACAGTTCCTGTTAAGAAATTAACCATAAGTTTAATGTTGCAATCATAAGCTGGCCCAGACACAGGGGAGGAAACATGACCTACATCTCTAGTTGGAAGGAGCTTCAAAGAATGTATGGTCTTAACTTAAAATGCTCTTAGCCCTCTTGGGATGCCTGGGTGGCTCAGTCCGTTTAGCATCTGACTCTTAGTATCGGCTCAGGTCATGATCTCAGGGTTCTGGGTTGAGCCCCATCTTGGCTCTTCACTCAGTGCAGAATCTGCTTGTCTGTCTCCCTCTGCTCATCTCTCTCTCTCTAAAATAGATAAACGAGTCTTTGGGGAAAAAAGAGCAATCTACAGATGAATAATTAGGATTAATACATGGGGTTAGCAAGGCTGCTGAATATAATGAAAATATGCCAGAATCAGATTTTTTAAATATATTACCAACAATAAGAACATGAAACTCTGAAAAAAATAATTTTTTCAAATAACACTAAAAATGAAGTATTAGGGATAAATATTGATGTGCAAGAGATCTACACAGAGGTGTGTACAAAATTAATGAGTGATATTAATGGATTGGAAGATAATATTATATAAATGCTAGCTCTGTTTATAGATTCAATGCAATCCCAGCAAAAGTCAGTGTGTGGTGGAGATTTATTAGTTGATTCTAAAATTCATATGGAAATGAAAAGGGCCAAGAATAGCCAAGGCAATGTTGAAGAACAATGAAGTTGATGGATTTAATTAATTGCTTTATTATAAAATGGTATGGAACAGATACAAGATAGACAAATAGACTAATGGAACCAATGGTCCAGAAGCAGACTCAGACAGTCTTGTGATTTTATTGCAAAAATGCCACAGGGGTGCAGTAAGGAAATGATGGTCTTTCCAATAAATGATTCTAGATTAATTGACTACTCACAAGGGAAAAAGAATCTTTGACTTTTCCTTATATCATAGACAAAACCAATTTCAAGTGCAATGTACATTTAAATATGAAAGGTAGGGGCACCTGGGTGGCTCAGTGGGTTAAGCCTCTGCCTTGGGCTCAGGTCATGATCTCAGGGTCCTGGGATCAAGCCCCGCATCAGGCTCTCTGCTCGGCAGGGAGCCTGCTCCCCACCCGCCCTCTGCCTGCCTCTCTGCCTACTTGTAATCTCCATTTATCAAATAAATAAATAAAATCTTTAAACAAAAATATGAAAGGTAGCATGGGCACATACATTCATGACTCTGAAGGCTAATGTTTTTTAAATGGATTTGATAATCACTAACCATAAAAGAATTAAAAATCAAGCCATAGAGTAGGAAAATATATTTTTAACATCTATCTGTATATCTATCTATATCAGACCTCGAATATATATAATATTCCTAAAAATTGGTTAGAAAAAGATCCCACAATCTGAAAAACGGGTAAAAGGCTTTTAAAGACATGAAAAGCTATTTATCAGGCAGTAAGGAAATGCAAATTAAAACCTCAGTCAGTTACCACTAAATACCTATCAGAATGTCTACAAGTTAAAAAAAAAAAGACAATACAAAAGTTTGATGAGGATGTGAGGCAGTTGAAATTGTCACGTGCAGATGGTGGGAGCGTAAATTCAGCCACTTCGGAAACCTGTTAATAATTATGATAGCAGAGCAACAACATGCACACAGAGTTAGGTTCATTGTCAATGATAATGATTGTACATATTTATTTCCAGTAGTCTTCTTTATAATTTCAGTATTTTTTGGCTGAATTCTTGTCACACTAATTGAATCATTATAATTTTTATAATGAGGCCATTGGGGGATAATGGGAATGGAAGAGTCATCTCTGCAGTTTTTTAAATTCCTCTGTGCTTGTGGTATTAGGATTATCTTCAGTTGGTGACTTCTTGGTTAGAATATTTTAAAGCCACTTTCCCCAAATGGGAGAGTTAATTTGGTTAAAGCTAGATTTATATAATCTGTACATTCATTCAACAGAGCTCACAAAGGTGCCCTTTATTACAGTTGCTGGAAGGCCACCAATGCCACTCTCTGCTCTTTGGAACCATGGCATTGTTCCTCAGGTACCAATTGTGCAAGACCTACACACAGACCAAGGAAGGGCACTAGCATCAATTCATATCATATATTTCAATAAAGTTTAATCATTTTACCATTTTTATATAAAAACTTACAAATATGAGCCCTAATATTTTTAAAAGATTTTATTTATTTATTTATTTGGAAGAGAGTGAGAGAGAGAGAGAGAGAGAGGGAGAAGCATACTCCCTGCTGAGCAGTCCAGATGTGGGTCTCCGTCCTGGGACTCCAGGATCAGGACCCAAGCCACAGGTGTATGTGTAACTGACTCAATCACCCAGGCGCCCACAAATCCTAATTTTTTTTTTCTTCACCCACTGGATTATCATGTATGCCCCACTTTGGAGACTCTGGCTTAAGGTATGTGTATGTATGTGCATGTCTGTGTCTGTGTAGCAAGAGAAATGAGTCATTATTTAGTAGACCATTTTCTACTACTAAACACTGTACTATATGAGTTACTTACTAATATCAAAGCAGGTCACATTGTTTGAGCATTTATCACGGGTACCACCAGAATAGGCCCTTTGTGCATATACACTGAAGCAATCCTATGATTTAGGTATCATTCCTTAGCTGTTGTATAGGTGAGAGATGCTGGGTATTTCCTTGGTTCATCTGGAGGGCTGCTGTGGGGGAAGGCATGGCTTTTGGTACCTGGGAACTCATGAACTCGTTCATTCCTCCTTCAGAACCCAGTTCCAACATCTTTGCTTTTGCTCCTTCTGATTGTTAACTATTAAAATTCTTTGGTCAAAGAACCAAAAATTCTTTGGTTTTTTTAATGGACATCCATGCACAATATAAAATACCTCACTTTTCCCCTGTGTGCAAGATGGTAAGCTCAAGGGGGCAGGAATCCAGCAATCTTCAGCACTGGTTTATGGATTGGCAGAGAAGTCACACATATCTTTGTTGAATGAATGGATGAATGAAAGAATTGCAAATTTCACTTTGTTGAATGAGTGAATTAAAAGGATAGTAACGTGAAAGACTGTCTAGAATATCTGATAACTTTGGTTTTTACTGTGTCCCTTTTATAAGCATCCTTTAATATTTTTTTCAATGGAAAAAAAACTTTATATGACCTTGAAAATGAAAATATTCTTCTTTATATTTGACTAATTTTATTAATGTTGTCTTGAGGAAGTCTTTCTTTCTTACTTTAGCAATTTCCAAATAGGTGATCACATCACCAGGCTTTGCATCAGGGATATATATTAATTCTATAGACACGCACAAACACTCTGAGTATTTTTTAAGGGTATTCACTTAAGATTGAAAATGGACTTTTGAGTGTGTTTCTGAGAACATTTGCAAAAACACTCCCACCCATTTCTAAACTGGGGCTCAGTTAATATTTTTTTCCCTCACCCTGAAGCTCAGTTCAGTAAGGCTGTTAATTTCAGCAATATTGCATGATTTTTTGCCAAACTGAGTTGGCTCACCTGATTGACACTTTTAGGAAGTTTTGTGGATAGCAAAAGCGTTTAAAGGGTCCCTTTCAGTGTGACTTTCAGGATTACTTTGTGGCATATGGATCGTCTTGTTTCCTCAGTTCTCTCTGGTTTAGGGAATGATCCTGCATGAAGCCATTCCACAGACTCACAGAGGGCTCTGTTTCATTACGCCTTCGGCTGCAACACCTATTTATTTACAATTTAGATGGAACCCTGGGGAGATTTCCCCTCAGCCGGCTGATATTTAGAAGCTAAACAATCTATAGTTAAATATAAAACAGTGAATAAGCTGATAACAAGCAGAAAAGATCTTTTTGAAGAAGGTTCTCTGAGGATGGAGGAATGTCCATGTAACATGGGAACAAATGTGTTAAAATCAGCCTGCCTGGATTAAGGGTCTCCAGTGCGCTCTGCCAGCTAGAATCTTTCCTTTGTCTCAGCATGCCCCCAGCTGGCAGATGGAGCTTACAATTTGCTTTCAAATATCTTGGCCTGGCCCTAGGATCTGATGTTTAAAAGGAAAAGCTGCACATGAAGATTTCCCCAGTCTGCAACACTCTGGGCCAATAATAGTCTTTGTGGGGCAATCTTCGGCTTTTGTAGCACACAACAATTAACCATTCAGATAAAGTTCCTTCTCTACTTGAGAACAAGCAATTCATTCATGCAGTTTATCTGCTCCTAGCTTTGGCCTTTGGCGTTTTTTGTACCACCTTTTCCCCCTAAGCCCTTTCTTCCCTCAACCCCTGAAATGATGGAGGAGGAAACATTAACTATAGCCAGGGTGCCATTCCCTGCTCCGCTATCATCTGAATGAATGGTTCAGCCAGTACACCCATGGTGAGCAGGAGAAAGTCTCAGTTGTGAGTTTTGCAAGTGTTAGGATTCTGCCCACCTCCCTAAGCCTACTTAGGAGGTGGCCTGAAGATCGTTCCCTCCCTCACTAAGCTTTCTTCATCATGCATTGGGTAGACCATGAGGGCCACAGAGTTAACACCCCAGGAATGACCCTCAATCATCGAGGGGTGGGAATTAGCAGAAAATTGTTCTAATGTTCCGGCTTCTTGGAGGGACAATTCTCCACAGCATCTTAGAGGATCCTGGGGGATTGTGCCCTGGGTGCCCACTGTGATAACACCCTCCCTGCTGTGCATGGGTTCCTCCTGCCTGACTTCCATCCCTTCCTCACAAGGGTTCCTGAGACTAACTCCCAAACAAACCATCTGAACTCAAATCCTTGCCTCAGGCTCTGCTCTGTGGGGAACAAAATCTTAGTCAGGCACCCTGTTCCAGTGTCTGAAGCTGCCAAGGAGAGGTCCAAGAAGCAATGGGCAAGAAAGGCAGTCTTGTCTGGAGCATCCACCCTTCTCTTTAGTGTATGAGATCCACGGAAATGGTTCCACTCTTGTCCTTTCACATAGAGATAAGCCAACGGACACAGGTTCCTTTTTCTTTGTCCCTCACAGGGGCTCTATCACCTGGTGTGTCCCTTGTCTGCTCTGAGCTACAGTGTATAAGTGACATCTTAGACATCCCCGGGGCTGGGTGGGCCATAATACTGCTCTCACACTGCAGACAGTCCTCTGAGCTACCAGTCAGTGAGCGCTGCCCCACCCCTCATCTGTTCCTCTGCGAAAGGAGAGAGTCAAATGCAGTGATTTCTTCTTTGGCTTTAGGTTTATTGTCTTTTAGTAAAAAATGACATGCTTGCTACAAAAATAGCTGAAGTACAGGAAACCAAAGAAGAGAATAAAGAATCTTGCCTGCCAGGGATGACTACCTTCAACAGTTTGGTAAGTACCCTCCTGGCACTTTCCTGTGTGGATTGCACATCCCCTATACCTTCCTCAAAGCCCCAGGGCCCACCTTTTAACTCCAGCCAGGGCCACCAACTGTGCAGGTGTAATCCTAGCTTCCCTGCCTACCTTTGCCCCAGAGTTCCTCAACCACTGCAGGTGGAGCACCTGTGCCCACCTGGGGGCAGGTGCTCACAGGAAGCAGAAAGGAGAGAATACCCTACAGGGCAACCCTGGATCTGTGGGGCCTGGATCTAGGGGATAAAAACACTCCTCTCCTGTTCTGCAAATGGACAGTTCTGAGGCTATCTACACAGCTCCTGAGAGGGATCTGAATAGGACTGAGCACAGAGTGATTGGCTTGACAATTGTCCCTGGGTTGGTTTTCCCTCCTTCCCTGTTTCACAGTTCTCCAGGCCTCTCTTGCTGTTTTTGTGAGCACTTCCCAAAATAAGCTGTCCACACACAAGCCTTGTCTCAGGTTGATCTGGTGTGGTCGTGGGGGATAGGGGGGAGCCACATATACTGAGATACTCTCTGTGTGTGTTATAATGAATGAATGAATGAATGAATGTACAGTGTCAAATAAAGGCATATGCGATATACACGCTTCTATAACCTGGATTTGTACTTTCCATGTCAGTAGAAACAGATCTGTATCTTGATTTCTACAGTGGTATAGTATTTTCCACTGTATATATACCATGCTTTCCCTAACTCGTTAGATGCTTTCTAGGGTTTTGCTGTCTCACATAGGACCCCCGCCTTAAATGAAAATAAGCTGGGTTATTTCCCAAAGTTTTATCTAGTAAGAACTAAGCAGTCTTGAAAATTCCACTCTGATTGGTAGCTGGAAATGTCATTTCTATCTCACCAGTTAATGCTGTGCAAAGCTATGATCCTTGCCTGGGGTCTAGTCTCAGCCTGATGCCATGAGGTGCTCTGGAGTGTGAACTACACCATGGAGTTCATGTGTCTTTAGGCACATATGAGCCCTTATGAAATAGCCTTTGGGCACTGGCTGCCCATGGGTTGGGCTCATTACCCCATGGCCAGGTAGCTTCCCTTGAGGCTGCCCTGCCCATTCCATTTCTATACCCTGATGAAGATGTATTAGAATAAATTTCAATTAAACAATAGCAAACTCAGTACTTATGACATAATGTACCATTAGGCTTACAGTAACTAACAGAACTCAATGAGCTGCAATGTCTCAAAACTTTGTAAAAATCAGTCCCCAAAGTCATACAAGGTCTCTGGGGACTCTCTTACTTCACCAGCAATGTGCAATTCGTCTCATGTCTTAGCAGCCTTCCATGCCAGCTTCCTTTCTTCTCTGCAGGTAAAGCTTTATGCCTTCTTCTTGCCCCTTGGCTCTGCTCACTGTTGCCTCCAAGAGGGTGTCCTGCTGGCCATCACAGCAGTTGCCCCACTGATCCCCCAGGAAGACCACAAGGTGTGTATAACCTGGCACTCCAGCTCTTGTGGAGAAGAGTGAAGAAAGCCTTGACTCGTCTTGTTCTCCTCTGGGCATTGCTGGGGTTCCTGCTGCTCTCCTCTGAGCAACTGACCTCCTGTGCTTCAGTTTCTCTCCCACACCAAGCATCGGAGCCCATCTATAGTTTTGTAGGTGAGTTAGAAGAGGGAGTTGTCATCCAATCTGTTCTCAGTTCCACTAAAAAACAGCAGCTACCTAGGGAAACACTGGGACCTCTATTTCCCCCTCTTTACCTCTGACATATCTGTACAATGGGAGAAAGAGCAATAGAGACCTCATTGAGTTTTTAAAAAGCTTGAAAAAACGGATATGTGGAAGGTGTCCAGAACAGTGTCAGGTTTCTGTAGGGACTTAATAAATATTTGTTATTATTGGCATAAAGTTGCCCAACCACTAGGGTTTCCTGCCTTTCATCAAGTCTCATGGTAAAAATGGCTCTTTCATGTTTGTCTATGTCTATATCAAATGAGGAGTTAGTCTTGACAAAAGCAGTCTTGGTGAGTGAGGGACTTAGTTTATCCTGGTGTCAGTACAGCTGGGAAACAGAGGGCAGGTAGGATCCTGCTGAATTTGATGCAAGCAGTGTGGGTGTTAGAGCTGGAGAGAAATGGGTTGTTCTGATTAACTCACCTGGGCCTTAGTTTTCTCATCTGTAAAGTGGGGAAGCAATACCTCCATAACGGGGTCATCATGGGAGTTAAATGAAGACATCGAGCCTGGTGGTTGAGAGTGTAGCAGGTACTAGGGTCAGGCTGCCTGGCTATATCCAGTTATACGACTTATCCAGTTATACGACTGCCATCCATCAGTTGTGTAACTGGGAGCACGCTATTTATTTGACCTCTGAGCCTCAGTTTTTCCTATCTATAAACTGGGATAATAGTAATAGCTACTTTGTAGTTCATTAAGTGAATTAACATCTGTGCTAAGCACTTATCTATGGTAAGCACTTAATGGACATGAGGCTCTTTATAAATATTAAATTATTATATTACTATCAATGTCAATATTTAGTTGTTAGCATACAAATGAAGATGAGAATTATGGAGTGAGGGCACATTTGTATGAGTTTAATTTAGGATAATATAAAATATTAGTTGTTTTATGTATTTGCTCCCACTTTGAAACAATGCAAGTCTCCATGAAGTAAAAATTAGCCCAGGATTGTATAATTTCAAAGCTGACAGGCCAGCGGGGGTGGGGGGGTGGGGGTGGGGGGATAGTATCCTGGTTTTATGCTCTTGCCACATGGCTGGTTATAAGAAATACTCACCTCCTTCTTCGGATTAATGTTGAATAATGCAGGCTTTGCATTATGCAGTTTCTTCAGAACAATACCCTTTGCCTAAAGTGTCACCACCTTGCATATAAAAAGCCCTTGAAGGCTTGCTACCCTAAAGAGGCACTCTGTGAGTGGCAATTACTCTAAAGGTGTAGTCTTCAGTTAGGTACCAAGCAAATCACTTGCATTCCCACAAGCCTGGTTGTGCCCAAATCCTTTTTCACCTGAGTCCCCATCCCATAGGTACTCCTTGGGAACAGAAAGGCAGGTGCCATCCTTACCCTGATATCACTGCCCAGGGCAGAGGTTCCCTTCTCTGCAAGCCTCTCACCTGCCCGGGTCTCTGTATACCATTTCTGAATCTTTGCTATGAGTAGGGGTCACTCCTCTGGCCACATTTCAAGTGGCCAACTCCCCTGACTTTGGGGAGTGCCTTTTCTTTTGCATTTGTTGCATTGTCTAACAGAGTGCTGGGCCCACAATTAATTAGCAGTACATTTTTTTGACTTAAATATTTTTCAAAATTTGGAGCAAGACAGGGGAAAGGTTGTATTTGACAAAATTCTCCACTCAGGACACATGCATTTTTAATACATTTGTGTGGATGTTCATGTGTACCTAATAAGAGGCGTGAAGGAGGATGACTTCTGTCCCTTCCTGGTCTAGTCTCACAGGCTCAACCGTTAGCAGCTCCTCAGATATTTCCTATCATCTGAAGCAACAGTGGAAGAACTGGGGGTCTGGGTTGACACCCACTCCCCCACTGTTCTTCAGCCTGGTTCCCCATTATCTTCATTTGGGTTCCCTCAGAGGCAGTCTCTGAGAAGACGATTTGTAGACAGGTGCTTGGGTGCTATGCCATGAAATACCATTGGGGAATTAGGTAGGTGGGGAAGGCAGCCAGAACAATGTTACAGAGTCTGCTACCTCTCTGAGGGTTGGGGTAGAGTGTGCATCGGACTTTTCCCATCTGGGTGATGAAGAGTTGGGCTATTTATCCAGAAACTTCCATTTTCCATTAATTAAGGGCTTCCCTGGAGGCAACAAGTCCCTAGTACTTCTGGCCTGCCCTTCTCTGGCCATGCAGGCTGCAGCCAGGTGAGCCCCCAAGCAGAGAGCGATGGTGGCTTTCAGGAAGAAGTCAAAGGCTTGTATGGGAACAATGAATACCAACGAGGTGCAGACATAGAGCCAAAACCATCTTCTCTATTAAGGAAAAGAGTACATATATAGAAATATTCTGACCCTACTCATGTTATTACAAGTATTCAGTGCTCTGGTTATATATTGCTATAAAATATCATGCCAAACCATGCTGGCTTAATCTCCAACAACCATTTTTTTTTAACTTCTGGTTTCTGTGGTCAAAAATTCAGGAAGTCTTCACTGAACACATTTTATATGCAGTTACTATCAGTTGGTGGCTGGACCTGATGGATTTCTAGCACAGCTAGAGATGGCTGAGAATCCCTCTCTCTCTCTCCATGTGGTCTGTCTGTAGGCTTGTTTGGGTTTCCTCACTTGCATGGTGGCCTTCTGGCCACTGGGCTCAGCAGCTGAAGTCTGTAAGAGAAAGTGTTCCCACTCCTAAAGCAGAAAGTGCATTTGTTTTTTTGACCTTCCCTTAGAAGTCACTTCTGCTGGATTCTGTTGACTTCAGACTCATTGTAAGCCAACCTACATGCAAAGGAAGTGAATTAGACTCTGCTTCTTGATGGGGAGGTGACAAGGTTCTAGAAGAGTGTGTGGGGCAGGTAAAAGTGAAGTGGCTCTTTGAAAAAAAATATGACTTGCTAGTGTGTGTGTGTGTGTGTGTGTGTATTCATATTAGTAGGTGCTGCCATCTTTCAATACCTGTGAAACAAATAGTACCACAGAATAGCAAATGAGCCTGGTTCAGCACAAATGCCTTAACTAGGAAGATATGCAGAGATGTCTAAGTTTGGTAACTGTCTGAGGATACCCACCCCCAGCCGCTGTCAGGGGATCTGTTATAATTCTCAAGCAGCTGGCATGTGTGTGTATGTGTGTGCACATGCATGTATGTGCATACATGCACACATGTGCATTCTTAGATGAGACAGGATTGGCTAATGATTATCAGCAACTATGGAAATGAAGGGAATCAGTGGCACAATAAAAACCCTAATTGCTTGGCAACAGTGTTTAGGCCTCATTAGGTAAATTTGTAACAGCTTCAAGAGAAATAAACTCCTGTGTCATTAGATAACAAGGCAAGAAATAGGTTATTTCCTTTTTGAAAGTTATGAAAGCTTCCAATTGCTTGATATATTCGCTTAGGAGATTATTTTCTGTCATCTCAGTTAATTGAATTTTATCCCTTGCTCTTAAAATTGTTTCCTTCAAAACAAGGTTCCAAAGTTCAGAAAAGTCATATTTGAAATCCTAGATGTTGAAGGCAGAAATCAACCTTATCTGGACCAAGTGCTCCAGGAGGAAATAAAAAAGCCTAAACCTTTAGAAGATCACCTTTCCCCTTATATACTTGGGGGACTTGGCATTCAATAGTATTTTGTAGAATACATCTTTGCACTATAGCATCCAATTTAGATTTTAAAAGAAAACTAAAAGTTATTTGTGGTTCCATTGTTATTCTTTCTATGAGAATGCCATCAAAGCTGTCATTGTTGGAAAGTTTTTATTTTAGTTAAAAAGGACAAAAATCAGAACTCAGGTCTACTTCCAACATAAACTTGGCTTATAATATATTTGACAGTATCATGCTTTCAATCTATGACATATTTCAAGCCTGCTCTCTTGTTCTTTGTATACCCTCGAGTCTTTCGGATTATGCACACCACCACCACATACACACACACACACACACACACACACCCTTTCACACTACATGGTTAGATATAATGTGGTATAGAAATAAACTAATCTTTTTCTGTTAAATGCTAAAAGGTAAACCAAATCAATGTAGCAAAAATACTTACAATGTCTCACATCTGATTTCCAAGGCTTATGTCCTTGACCACAATGTATACCATTTTCCGTCTTTTACTGCTAACTTTTAAATTCATACACTCTTAGGCAAAAGGAATATATGGGCATTTGACAGTCTCTCTCCCTGACTTGAGTCTGCTTTAGTTTGTTTTACTCAAAGCCTCTTTGCCCCAGGCCCTCAGAAGATTTGAACCACGGATAAGAGAAGCAGGCAGAAGCCAACTCTGGGAATTCTGCAGCACACTTTGATTCCTTGGTGCCAAATAATGTCTCATGCAGAAGGGGGGTGGGTCTGAAAGCTTCCCTCTCTCATGGTAAGAACCTGAAAGAGTCTAAGAAAAGCATATTCTATCTTCAGTGGTCATAATTCCAAGCCCTTGGCCGCAACAATTTTCTTAGAAGGAGAGGTGATTGTCAAAATTTGAAGCCAAGAATACCCTTGCATATAGTGTATACAATGTATAATATACAGGACAATGTATAATATTTAGGCTATAGGAGCTGTACACAGTGGGGCCAACACTGTCTGCAGCCATCCACCTCCCTGTCCCCTGACCCTCACCATGTTTATACGTCTAGGACCCATGTCAGGCAGAGAACCTGGACAGCTCGGGTACAGAACAGGACACAAATGCCTAGAAATTAATGCCCTCAACCAATGATAGGCGGAAGTTGGTGGATACAGAGCCCAGCTTCCTTAGCCCTGGTGGGAGAAGTCTGAGGCACAATCGACATAATTACCCAGATGTCCGCAGGGGATTGTGTCCCAGCTACCCACAGTGGTAGCCAGCTCCTGAGAGCACCACAGATTGGCTTCCTTCCCTTCCCTGTCTTACTTCCCCATTCATCCACCAGCATTTTTCCTGGAATCACCTCTCAAATAAATCAACTTGCACCCAAATTCTAGTGTCAGGGTCTGTTTTAGGGGGACCTAGCCTAATTCTACCTGTGAGGGCAATAGAGTTTACTAATAGATGATCTCATTTGACAAAGATGAGGCCAGTCCACATCGAACGGATTAAGGTTGGCTATGGTCCCTCCTGTGTGTGGGTCCTGTCTTGCTTTCTTGCATGCTAAGAAGCCACTCTCTGAAGTTAGACCACCTGTGCTTATTTCCAGGTTCAGCCATCTGGAGTTGAGTAGTCCTGGACAAGTTACTCATCCTCTCTAGCCAGGATTGGAGACCAAAATGGTTCTTCCATTATGGGGGTTGCAGGAGATGAATGAATTAAGTATTTGTAAAGGGTGTCGTATACTGCCCAGCACACAGAAAATGCTTAAAAAATGTTAGCTATCATCACTATTATTATTATTATTACTACTATTATTCTGCCTAACTTCTTAGAATGCATATGTACATAATTTAAGAATTTGCCATCTATTTCTTTGGCTGAGTCTTAAGGTAGATATGCTGCAAGGAAACCAAACAGGCGATGAAATTTTGGTTCAGAATAT
Organism: Mellivora capensis; assembly: GCA_004024625.1. NCBI lineage: Eukaryota > Metazoa > Chordata > Mammalia > Carnivora > Mustelidae > Mellivora > Mellivora capensis. Next base: position 86,690 of record PISX010000236.1, on the reverse strand, counting down.
TTCTATGGTATAAAATATCTGAATTCTGGAGCCTGGCATGTAGAGATCCTAAGTTGTATAGTGAATGACAAGTCCTTTAGTGTGCCTTAAAAGGATAAAGTTTTATCTGATTTTCTCTCCTTAATTGCAACTTATGGAATGTGTTTCTAATTGTGTTTATAATTTTGTGGAAGCATTACTCAGAAAACATACCCATTTAAAAAGTATTTTAACTGGGGACACCTGGGTGGCTCAGTGGGTTAAAAAGTATTTTAACTTAAAAATCCTCTTTATTTTTTAAGTATTTTATTTATTTATTTGACAGAGAAAGAGAGAGAGAGCACAAGCAGGGGGAGCTGCAGCAGAGGGAGAAGCAGGCTCCCCACTGAACAGGGATCTTTTTTTTTTTTTTTTTAAAGATTTTATTTATTTATTTGACAGAGATCACAAGTAGGCAGAGAGGCAGGCAGAGAGAGGAGGAAGCAGGCTCCCTGCTGAGCAGAGAGCCCTATGCGGGGCTCAATCCAAGGACCCTGAGATCATGACCTGAGCTGAAGGCAGAGGCTTTAACCCACTGAGCCACCCAGGTGCCCTGAGCAGGGATCTTGATGTGGGGTTTGATCCCAGGACTCTGGGATCATAACCTGAACCAAAGGCAGACGCTTAATGACTGAGCCACCCAGGTGTCCCTAAAAAAAAAACTTTTAAACTGCAAATTTTCTCTCTCCTATCTCCAAATTATGTTCACATCTAACACTGGTTCTCAAGGGTAAGTGTGCCAGAAAGTGAGTGACAGGGGCTGCTCTCTTCGGGTGGGGAATTTATTGCTTTAATTTTGTGGTGGCCCAGACAAGCAACTGTATAAAAAGAAAAACAATCATTTGCAGAGTCCCTCTTGTATCTCCCCCTAACCTTACAGTCCTATCCTCCTCCATGTTTCTTCCTTGGAGACTTTTTTCTCAGCCCTCTCCTCTTTTCCTGCTCCACCAAATAGCTTAGTCCCTTGACATAGGTTTCAATTCATAAACTTCCATCAGTGAGAATCTTTAACAAGTGATTTCTAGTTTCCCGCAAGAAAGGGGATGCTCTGGTGATCACATTGCATGATTGAGTGTGCAAGGGTGGCTGGAGTGTTTCTCTCCCCTGTGTGCTCACACAAAGTGGGTGGTTCTGATTGCACAGTGGGCTAAGTCTGCCTGCAGTCTCTCTGGCAGGGATACGTACTTCATGGCCATGTCACCATTTCCAGCGCTTAATCTCTTATTGTTTGCTTCTTTTGGCCCCCTCTCTGCCACCAAAGTTCAGGAAGAATCTGTGGCTAAGTCCTTTATGCCTTAATGCCGTGAAGCAGAATTAAGGGGTTTGAACGTTATTAGGATGGCATAGGGGCCAAGAGAGCAGGCACTTCTGTGTCTGACCCTGGACTGCAGTTGTTTTCCTCAAGGATGCCATTACAGATAGAGACAGGGACAGCAGTGAAGGAAAGTGAGTCCCTTACTGCTGTCAGTCACGGTTGGGCAGCCAGTGTGCAGAACACAGAGCTCTGGGATGCTGAGCCTGAGAAGATGACCCAGCCCAGCACTGGTCCCCCACATCAAACCCATGACCTCGAAGCACTCCCTGCACTGGCTAGCCATCCAGAAGGTCAGGGGACCCATAGAAGGAGAAGACCAAAATGCATCAGGGAGAGCAGAATGGCTTTGTGGAAGGAGGAAGCAGAGAGAGAGAGAGAGAGAGAGAGAGAGAGAGAGAGATGGGCAGTAGAGGCAGATCGAGGGAGACACCAGCAAGATAAAGCAAGAGGATCAATCCTCCTTTCTGTGGGCAAGGCCTTGGGCCAGTTACTGCCATTGACCTTCTAGCACAAATAAACATGCCCCAATTGATGTCTTAGAAACTGACGAATTTTAATAGGGGTCCCTCCTTTGGGGGAAGAAGAGGTATAGAGACAGGAGGAATTAAGGTGAGAAATTCCCATCTCTAGAGATCTCAATGAATATAAATTCATTTTTCCTTATGCCAAGATCATTTGCATTTTTAAGTTTCTATTAAAGAAATTTCAGGCACCATTGAATAGGTGGGAAGAGGATTTTGGGCTTATTGATAAAGCTCCCACTATCCTGGGAGTGTCACTCCAGCCTGAGTCAATAAAGGCCCATTTAGTAACTTACAAAGCTGTGGCTGAAGAGATCTGAGTCAGCTTGGAAGTGCCTGGGAGGTTGGACAGATTAACACCTCTTATCTCAGCATTGAATTGAAGGTCAATACCTTGAATTCTCCTGCAGTAAGCAGGTATCTAGAGAGTATAGATTTTCTGCTCTATAAGTTTGACTCTCACTTATTGTTGGTCCACATTAGGCCAATTTCAAACCCATCAGAACATATTATGGGGAAGCCAGCCTTTAACAAACCTGCACATGGTGTTTCTGGAACTTAGGGCTGACGTTGGGCAGGAACTTCTCTCGCCCCAACTTTTCATCCCCTTCCCTTTTATATTTGAGTGACAGCAGGACCTGACTGGTAGCATAGCAAAGATACCACACTCCAGAACAATTCACACTTACGGTTTTGTATTCTTCCATTGCTATAACTGTTCTGGAAAATGATGGATGGTGGGTGAGCCACCTCTGCCCAGGGACTCGCCACATGGAGAGAGTACCTTGAAAGCCTGTTGATAAGCATAAAACCAGTGTGATGGTTAATTTTACATATCAACTTGACTGGGCCCACAAACTTCCCAAATATTTGGTAAAAAAATTATTCTGGGTATTTCTTTGAGGGTGTTTTATGAGCTTAATGCATAATTTGGTAGCTTGAGTAAAGCAGATTGACCTCCACAAGATGGGTGGGCCTCATTCAGTCTGTTGAAGGCTTGAATAGAACAAAAACGTTGTCCTCCCCTGAGTAAGAGAGAATTCTTCCTTACTGGGACATCAGCTTTTCCTGCCTTTTGATTGGAACTGAAGATGTCAGTTCTTCCTGGGACTTAAGATGGTAGCCCTTTGACTAGAACTACATTATTCGTTCTCCTGGTTCCCAGGCCTTTGGACTCAGACTGGAACTAAATCATTGACTCTCCTGGGTCACTAGTTTGCTGGTACTCTGTAGAATCTGGGACTTGCCAACATATATAATTGTGTGAGCCAATTCTTTATAATAAAGCTTTATACACATATATATCCTATTGGGTCTGTTTCTCCATACAATTCTGACTAATATAGAGCCAATTCTTTATAATATTTTTATAATTAATAATAATAAATAAATCTTTATAATAAATATAAATAATATTAATCTATTAATTATTTGTTTTTATTTATTATTAATAAATAATATTTATTTATAATATTTATTTATAATAAATATAAATGAATCTTTATAACAAATATTTACACACACACACACACATCCTTTTGGGTCTGTTTCTCTATACAATTCTGACTAATACAACTAATAGGCATTACTTACTAGCTCTTCCAGTGTTTTCCTTTGGTTGTTATGCATTTATTCATTGATTCATCTTTCTATGCACTAAACAATGATTCATTAAGTGTTATTATTTGTCAGACACTATATTAGGGGCTGGATGCACAACAGTTAACAAAATAGTCTCCACTTTCATAGGATTTAGAGTTTATCTGTATTAAATGGCAATTGCCACATGGACTGCATCGTTCACAACTAAAACTCTTGAAGGGCATACAACAGCAATCGTTCAGTTGACTCTTCCATTTCTGGCTTGGCCACAGGATGGCCTGAACTTGAGGGTCTTGGCTGGGCTGGGTCACTGATTGGAGGATTGGTTGAGTTAGAATGGTGTGACCAGGCTGTTCTACTTCAAGATGTGGATCTGCTCTGGTTTATCTCCTTCCAGAGGCCTGATCTCAGGTCTGCCCTGCATGTGTCCATCTGGAGCACAGACTGCAAGGGCTACAGCTACCCGGGGAGGGCTTCTCATCATGGCTGAGATGCATGCCCAATTGCACAAGACTTTGCAAGCCTATGGTCAGGTCACCTCTGCTTATATTCCATTCAGCAAAGCAAGTCATATGGCTAAACCTGTTGTCTTGAAGGTAGGAAATATACTCTGCTTCTCTAGTGGGAGGAGATGCCCAGTCTCATGGTAAAGAGAAGGATGAAGATTCAGGGCCACTGATAGAACCTATTCCACCCATGCCACTAGTTGAGTCTCTCAGAAGGGACTCCAAGATCCAGGCAAAAACTTCTTCCAGAAGGTTCTGAGCATTAGCAAGTAGCTGCCTTGGCGTGCCAGGACATGTGGTGTGTAGAGCTGTTTCAGACCATAGGACTGTTGGTGAGAACAGGGTGGAGGCCTGCAAGACAAAGGTAGTGGTGGTCCAAATAATGGGTGAGCCTCAAAATAAAGGCTGATCTCACCCAACAACATGGGAAATCTGGATGTCATTGTGTATGCATGTGTATTTGTGGCTGTGTCTGAGTGAGGGGCAGATTGAGAGGGACTGCCCATGATACTTATTTTGGAAAATAATTTATGAAGAAGAAAAATGATAAAGGATGAGTCAGCTTCCGTCCATCTTGGCTATGCATCAGGATGTTTTTAAAAATGTATGTGGCTGGATCCTATGTACGGATTTCTGATTCTGCAGTTTCATAACATTCTAGTTAAAAATATTTATATTCTGGGGCACCTGGGTAGCTCAGTGGGTTAAGCCTCTGCCTTTGGCTCAGGTTGTGATCTCAGGGTCCTGGGATCGAGCCCCGCATCAGGCTCTCTGCTCAGCAGGGAGCCTGTTTCCCCCCTCTCTCTGCCTGCCTCTCTGCCTGCTTGTGATCTCTCTCTCTCTGTCAATGTCAAATAAATAAATAAAATTTAAAAAAATATTTATATTCTGTTTGAAAACCATTCTTTATGTGTTTATGTGGTAAGGCTACAAGTTGAAAACCAATAGCTCATACTTACATTATAGGCATTATGTCACTATTCTACATCCCATTGTGTTGTCCTGCTTGAGAACCACTCTTTACCCCTTCAGGGTCCAGCTCACTTCACATCCCTGCCCTGCTGTGCCTGCCGCATCCCATCACAGCCTTGGCAGGGTTCTGCCAGGCTGGTAGATGCCCCTCCATCTCAGCCTTACCTGCAGTGTTTTTGCCTGTGGCAACCTTCTTGTCTCTCACTAATCTTCTCTCACTTTTCCCTGTCTTCCAGAAATGTATTGAAACTTCACTAGCTGCCTATATCCTTTATCCCATTTGCTTTGCTGTTCTTGCATTTTATCTTTTTAAATCCATATTATAATTTTAACAGGATCTCAGAAGGGTGTGGAGATAAAAAGTATGTGCTTAATTCACTATTTTGAGCTGCAAAAGCCCAGGGTGTTTAAACATATTTTTGGTAGTTTTTTAAAAGTTTTCTGCTTGGTAGTGACTCATAGCCATGAGCATGCCATATCCACTTGGGAACAATGGATACAATGGATTTCTCTCCCATCACACAGTTTTATTGAGATATAGTTGACTTATAACATTGTATAAGTTTAAGGTGTAAACATAATGATTTGATATATGTATAGCTTGTGAAATGATCATGACAATAGGTTTACTTGGATTACATCATGTCATGTCATGTCATACATGACAACTTGGATTACATCACATGGTTACAGTTTTTTTTTCTTGGGATGAGAACTTTTAAGATCTACTCTTTTACTGCCTTTCAAATATACAATACAGTATTATTAACTATAGCAACCATGTTGCATATGACATCCCCAGGACTTTTTTTATCTTATAGTTGGAGGTTTGTAACTTTAGATCACCTTCACCCACTTCCCCCACCCCCAGGCCCACCTGTGGCAACCACCAGACTTACAATGGATTTCTTAAGAGATTCGTTCATAGTACCTGATAATATCTGTCAGATGGATAATGTGGTTGTTTAACCACCAGGTGCTATACAATAGGAGGAGTGTGGTCTTGGAGTCACATGGATGTGGGTTCTAATTCCAGTTCCAGGAAAATTATCTAAATTTTTCAAGGCCTAGTTTTGTTATCTATAAAATGGGGATAATTACACTTTGCTTTGCAGGGTTGTTGTGAGAATTTAATTATATCTCCTGTATGGAAGCTTCTGGTACAATGCCTGACCAAGTTATTTTCCTTCCTACTTCAAAACTGCCCCTGGGGTTTTTGCAAGTGGATCTGGACCTTCTGCATAGATCAGATGTCTCCCTATTTTGTTCTATCCCTATCCCACATCATTATAAAGAAAAGGCCCAGAGTAAAGTTAAGGGTATTTCTTTCTTTTTTTTTTTTTTTTTTTAAGATTTTATTTATTTACTTGAGAGAGAGAGAGTGTGAGCAAGTGAGAGAGCACAAGCAAGGGGAGAAGCACAGGGAGAGGAAGAAACAGACTTTCCGCTGAGCAGGGAACCCCATTCAGGGCTTGATCCCAGTACCCTGGGATCATGACCTGAGCAGAAGGCAGCTGCTTAACTGACTGAGCCCTCCAGGTGCCTCTTAAGGGTATTTCTAACTGACATTCATATTTCATGAAGACTTAGCTGTTGCTCCTTGGTGATAAGTTGACAAGAGCAGTTTAAATTTCACAGGAGAAATAATGCTGAGATATATACTCAAAAATATACTCTTTTTGCCAGGTTGTCTCAGTGAGATGGTGGGGTAGGGGTTGGGGCTTACCTGGAGAGCCCCAACTCTATGTTTTAGTCTTAGTCTTAGTCACCATCCTTCCTCCTTTTGCTACCTGAAAGCATTACATAGTGTTTCAGTGCAAGATCCTTAGAGAAACAAATGTTAATTATAATTAACATTGTTGATTTCAATCCTGGTGGGCCTCATATGGCCATGTACATTTGAACCTCCAGCCCCTCCAATCCCTGCTGTAGCTTGGATATAGAGAGCCTTATCCAGCACAGCTGAGTGAGGAAGTATCATGGCATAGGTTGTGACACATAGTACTAGATAGTGGCCAGTATCACTCCATTACTGAGTGGGACTAGAGATGAAAAGGAGAGGGAAGCACTCATCATATCATTTTCCCCTGGAGAAGTGACTGAGGAAGATGGAACTTAAGAGCCAACATAAGGCGTGGGGATTGTCTGTTGATTCTGGAAGCTAGTGTAAGCTCTGTGTATAGAAGATGGGAGTATAGAATCTTGAGTCTTATCTCTAATTAATTTTTTTTTTTACATTTTGCTATTTAATTACAGTTGATAATCTGCACAAACACAAAACAAAACGGAATAAGACTCTCCGAAATTTCAATATGGCTCTTAGTACTAACAGTTAAACACTGTATTTGCTGCTAAAATCCTACAAGAAAATAAAGAGAATAGAGAAACCACAGCATATCACTTTTGTAAGTAGTTCAATGCGAAAGCAGCCAACATTAAAGAGCACGTTTATTTGGTAATAATGACATCATGATTTGCAGTCTTAAAAACGAAGCAAAGTATGCAATTTGAACCAGCTGTTAAAATGGTTTAGGGTTAGTATCTAAGGACAAATATTTCAGAAAATATGTGGAAAGGTGACGACACATTTGCTACAGGGAGTCCTCTATGAGTCTTTATAGAGCCTTTTACTTGGTTTCTCAAAATGAAATTTGCTATCTGTTCTCAATAATAGATTTTTTTTTAAAAATCCCATAGGAGAAGCAATTCAGCCTAGTTCTATAGTCAGATTTTGGCTTTATCACTTCCTGGCTACAGGATCTTGGTAGACCATGGACTTTTAAATTTTTTTATATATACAGTATCATTTTACCCTCAACCAACCCCACAGAGCCAGGATGTCAGGTATTGCCTGTATCAGCTTCAGTTTTTGGTGGCGTCAATGGCAGTTGACCTTGACCTTGAAAAATGAAGAACAACATAAGGACTGGAATCAGTGTTGTGATCAAATAAAATGAACATCAGAGCTGATCTGACCCATTTAATGAAATGTACCATTAACTCTAGACTAGGGGTGAATTGGGCCCAAGATAAGTCATGAGAATGACTTTGGTTCTTCCTGAATGACTCTAGCAGTGGAGGTATGGGAGGTATGGGAGAGAAGAAAAGGGTAATGTCATTTGGATCATAACCTTCATGAACCTAGGCTTCTTCCCTTTCTTTCAGGAGCACCTACAACCAGGTGTTTCACCCACCTCCAGGTATGAAGAACAAGGACAGGGTAGGTATTGAGTTTCCTACTATGTAGTTGGGGGGCAACCATTTGTTCTGGAAGATGTCTCTGCTCATAGAAGACGGAGAATCAGACAGGGAAGATAGGACTAAAAGCTAATGAGTGGCCAACTTATCCATTTGGTTGGGGAAAGAGTTTGTCAGGGAAATAAGAGTATGTGTGGTGGTGAACACTTCCTATTCAGGCCAATTTGAAATAACAAAGTTAGCTGGGTGTCTTGAATTATGGAGAGGTTTGTACCAGTGTACACAAATTCCTTGCTTACATGGCTTAAAATACTACTAATTAAAAATTAATTTTAGCAAAGTATCTTTCTGTGAAAAGATAATAGCAAGTCATTCTCTACTTATAATGAATTAGTTTAATCAGCTTGTTTTCCCAGAGATTTACGGAAACACAGTAAGGGAATAGGCATTTTTTTTTAGGGTCAGCAGTGGAAGCAGGATCAGGAGGCTACCTTTGGGGTGCTGCAGGACATGTCAGGACAAGGCTGGCTTGGTGGATACCATGTATGGATGCAGGCATCTCAAGCCTTATCTCAGGATAAGGTGGTTGAATTACTGTCAGCATATATGTGTGTGTGGTAGATGTGTATGTGCTTACACATGCGTGTGAGGAGGTGCTGGTGGTGGTAGAAGTATTGAGTATATGGCATGGAGGCAGTAAGCAAAATAAGAAGACCAGGAAGTAGAAATAAAGGGAAAAAAAGAGAAATGTGAAGGAAGTCTATTTATTTGACATATTAACCATCTACTATGTACAAAAGAACATTTTGGTTCTCAAACTTTTTATAAATAAAACCATCTCTTTTTGTTTTGGGCCATCCACTTCTTAGTAATTATGTTTTTTTACTATCTCTTGACTGCAAAACAACATAATGAGAAAAAGTTAAGGCACCCCTGGCCCTGGCTCACAAGGTTAGAACTACCCAGTGGAGCATACAAAGATTAATTAAATGTGGATGTTGTAATAATTTTAACAGGCAACACTTCTCAAACACTGTGTTCCAGGTCTGCTGCTAATTGCTTCACAAGGGCTATCTCATTTCAACCCTCGGAATAGTCCCATGAAGAAGTCATTATTCCTGGTCTGTTTATAGACAAAGAAACTGAGGCTCAGAGAAAAGGAATGTCCCCAAGGCACTGGAGTGAGGCCGAGACTGCTATGTGATCAACAAAACCCATTTTTTAATCCTCCTAAGCATCTAATTAAATTCTATATCTCAGTTGCCCGTGCAGTTAAGTGTGACCATGTGAATGAGCTTTGACCAATTGATTGTGTGTGGAAAAGGTCACACAAACTTCTTACCTGAACCTCTGCACTCTCTTTCCCTATCTGGCAGCAGATTGTTGAGAACCCAACAGAGGACTCCGAGGCCCTGGGTGATGGTGAAACCACAAGGTGGAAGGGAACTGAATTCCTGAATGATCATGTGGAAAATACCTCCTGACCAGAAATATCCACTTTGGATTTTGTGTGAGCAAGAAGTCAACTCTTATTGTTCCAAGATGCTGAGATGTGGGACTTTGTGATAGCTGCTAGTGTTATGCACCCTACCTCATTCACATAGACTTTGTGTCACGGAGAAAGGATCCACCCAGGTAGAGTCTGTGAGCTGGCTGCATTGACATGCTGCTCATAAACAGTGAAAATATGAAGGAGAAAGTGACAATGCCTTTCTTCAATCTTCCTGCTCCCAGTCCTAGAGCTCTTAAGAGACCTACTTATCCCTTTATTTTGGCCTTTGAAAGAATGGACAGTGGTGGATATGAACAGATACAGGAATGGGGTGGGCACTGGAAATTTGGGCAGTGTAGAGTGCAGAAAGGGCACTGAGTTGAATCATCTGGTCAGGAAAGGTTAAATTTGTAGCTCAGATGGATACCTGGTGTGTCATGAGGTTAGGATAACTCTTGCTTTTTTTTGTTTGTTTGTTTGTTTTAAACTTAATTTTATTTTTTCAGTGTTCCAAGATTCATTGTTTATGTACCACACCCAGTGGTCCATGCAATACGTGCCCCCACTTAATACCCTTGGTGGGTTTTTTGGTTGTTGTTACCGTTTCATAGTTTCCATTTCTTTATTATGATACCCCATTTGCTTTCAATTAAGGTGTATTTTTCTTTAAACCTTTGAATATATTTATAAAAGCTGCTTTAAAGTCTTTGCTTGCTGATTCCAATGGTGGTGTCATCTCTGGGTCTGTTTCTATTGATTGACTTTTCTTCTGTTTATGAGTCCCATTTTCCTACTTTATTTACATAGCTAGATTTTTTTTTTATCCTATCCTATTGAGTTCTGTGTTCTGTGGATTGCTGAGTGACTGTTCTGGCAGGCATTTAACTTGCAGTTACTTGCAGATCAGTTTGACCCCTTGGAAGCTTGTTTTTAAGCTTTGTTAGGTTGGTTCTAGAGTAGTCTTTACTTTAGAGCTAGTTTATCTCTGCTCCCAAGATGTGATATTTTGGGGCTCTTAACTCATTGCCTGGAACGTGGAGTGACATCTTTCCCTGGTCATTATAGCTTCAATGTCTCCCTCTCCTATTCAAGCTCGAGAATCCACATTTGGCTCACAGTACACTACTCCCTCCATTGATTGCTCTTTCACAGGACTCATGAATTATCGCTCTGGATATATGCAGCTTAGTATTTGGCCAAAATTTCAAGGGGAACTTTTTCCAGATTTATGGAGCTCTTTCTCTGAATACCTCAACCCCCTTTGTATCCTGTCTCTTGAACTCCAGGCACTGTAGAAGACCCAAACTCTGATCTTTGACTTCTTACCTCAGGGAGACCGCCATGGTCTGTTCAGTCTCCTGCTCTCTATAGTGTGTTCTGGAAAGCGGCCCTGAGTAGACAGCCAAGGCAACAAGGGTCTCACCTTGTATGTTTTTCTTGGGCCAGTCTTGTGCTGCACTCCAATATCTAAAAACAGCTTTTTTCCAATTTCATCGTAGTTTATAGGGGGAGGGCTGGTCTGTAACTTGGTACTCCCTCATGATGGGAAGTGGAAGTTTTTCTCCTGTTATTCTGATGCTCTTGGATTTGGAGAGAGTCAACTGCCTCTTCCAACCCTTCACAGCCACTCTATGTTTATTGTTGCAAGCAGGCCAGAGGGCTCTTTTGCAGGGGAGAAGACAACCTGTGCTGTGGGTGGGGTCAAGACCTCAGAGGGGCAATGAGTGTGCAACAAGAGTTTGTGGCTTTCCATTGGTGGGGCCAGCATTGATGGGGTTGGCTTCTCAAGTCCTTCTACTTGGCAGGGTGAAGGTTTTTGTTTGTTTGTTTTCAGTAGGGAGTAGGATGGAGCTGTAAAGAATAGGAGGAGGTCTGGACTAGAAAATCTGGGGACTAGACTCATTTCTATCACTTAGAATTCAGAGGCTGTTGGACAAACAATTTGGACTCCAAATTCCATTTTCTCATCTGTAAAATAGGAGAAATTATTATTAATAGTCCCATTATTATATAGCACCAGTGCGTTCATGAATGTGAATGTATCTTATAAGCCATGAAGCCTCTTACACATAGGAAGGGTTTTTCCTGTCAAGGAAGTAAGGTGAGGAATAGAGCTGGATTTGCCCATGGCATCGGCATCTCTTGGGAGAAATCCCAGATTGCTGAAAGAAGCAACTAAGAAAGAACAGGGAGAGACTCCTTCTTCCACCATCCCCCTCTGGGCTTAATTGGTCCATCTGTCTCTTGGGCAGTAGTGAAATCAAGCCTTACTCTTGGGTGTGTGTGTGGGGGGCATTTTTGGTCCAAAAAATAAACAGGCAGACCTGAGGCCTGCAGTTACCCTGGAGAGGCTTCCCCAGCCTGCCTGGCCTGCCTCTATGCTTCAGGGTGGCCAGTCACCCAGAACTTAGGCTGGTTGGTTTTGGGGTCCCAAGCCTTTCTCCCTGTGAGTGTTTTGACTCTCCCATCAGCCCACTGTGCCCCACAGGCTGTCGCACAAGGGCAGCTTTACAATTGCCTGAGAGTCAAGATTTAGTAATCTCCCTGGGTCCTGAGGAGGAACAATGGGGACCACCAGGAAGAGGTGCCAGTTTGGCCTCCAGGGCTGACCCCAAAGGCTTTATCAGCAGGATCAGGCCATATGTCCTCATTAATCCAACATTTGGGTCACAGGGGGGAGAAGCGTATGGAGCCTGGTTAATGCCATGGCTTAACTCCCCTCCTGAATTATAATTCTGAGACTTGATGGCAAAGGAAATTTAGTTATCGAGAGCCAGCAGTGGGCTAGCAGAGAACAAAGCAGATTTTGGAAAAATGAACACATTTAATTTGTGCATGGAGTTCTTAAGAGCATATTGAGTTAATGTTAACATCATCCCACTCTCTCCCCACATCCAAAGATTAAACTGGAAATAGCGAAGATGGGCTCTTTATGGAACTTTGGGCATGATGTGGGGTGTTACATCTTTCTCATTAACCTTTCTTGAACCCAAGTGACGTGCACACCCCACTCCCAGTTCAAATTTGTGAAATTTAACCCTAACTTAACATCATTAAACACCCTACCCAATGTTCACAAAATAGCCCTGGGCTGCTGACACATTTAGTGGGTAAAAAACCCCCCAAGCCCAAACCAAACCAAACCAAACAAAAAAGAAAAGAAAACACATACCCCCAAAAACCAACCTAAAAAAACTGTCTTTGCAAATTAAACATAATCAGGATTTGAAGAGGACAAGTAATTGACTGAGGGTTTTCAGATCTAGTAATTTTAATTATGTAATCACTCTGCTGATGTCCATGATACATTTTCAATTTCATTTTCCACTGGGTGGAAGTTCTACATTCCAGAAAAAGCACTTTCCTCCCTCCTTGATTGAACAGATACGGGTGAACTGGCCAAAAAATAGTTGGTGGTTTGTCCTTTTTTTTTTTTTTTTTCTCTGTTCTGTTTTTTGTTTTTCCCAAACACTGGCTTTTTGAGAATGTTCCAAATCATGGACATAAAATATCTCAGTGTAAACACATATTATTTTCCATGTCTTCCCTGAAGTCACTAAAGAAAACAAGCTTTGAGTTACTTGTGGGGCGTGTATCTCTATTTACAACCCAGGATTTCTACTTAATTGTAACAAACACACTTCCATCCTGAGAAGAGAGCTTCCCCTTCATCAGATCAGAGACTTTGCAGAGCAGCCGGCTGTCAGTGAAGGCTGGGGCTGGGTCACCCAAGGCTGTGCCCGTAATCCCACAGGGCTCTTGAGTGGGGAGACTCACCACTTTTAAAAAGGCAAGCTCCGTTTTCTACTTTGGTGATTAACAATTGTCCACTGAACACATTAGAATAAATTGCACAGCAGGTATGACATTGTTATAAAGTTCCCAATAATTACGAAATAGTTTCTATGCCAACACTTTTTTCCCTTGGCCAGTCAGGTAGAATGATCCTGGAAAAACAATACATTGTAGAAATGAGCACAACCTTCTCCCTTTGTGCTCCTCATTTGGGCACGAGTTTGTGCAGATTATTGGTGGGGGAGCATATGTTTAAATGATAAAAAGGAAAAGTATTCAAAGGTGAATGGAGACAGCACTACACCGAATTCTAGAGAAGTGGGTGAACAGTAAGAAAAGACATCCTCGCCTATGCTAAAATTTGCCCAGTTAAAAGGGGCAAAGGGATAGGGGTGGTATTTTAAAACACCATCTCCGAGTGCATGTCTGAATGGTACTTCTCTTTCTGAAATGTCAGATTGGTAGCTTGGGATCTTCAAAAAAAAATTCTGAGCCACAAAAAGGCTCTGAAAAGATAATATACTAAAGAATGTTAATGGAGCATCCTCAGAGCTAAGCTCAGGTGCCAAACTGTTCATGAAACAGAATAAGGTGACTTGGGAAGATCATTTTATTGGAAGAAGAACTCAGCTGCCCACTAAACTAGACTGGGGGTACAGGTGGGGTTCTGCCTCTTTCTGAAGGATAACCACCCTGCCCCCATCCTGAGAGGTAACCATAACTGGAAAGACCATGGCAATAAATTACAATTTATTGCATTATTTATTTGTTTGTTTTTCTGAGGCCTTACCATTTGGCATAAGGTACTAAGAGATGCTAAGTTTAAAAACACAGCCCCTGATCACTGGGGCTCACAAGTAAGGTTAGAAAAATTAATCACCATCATCATGTATAACAATTAGTGAGCACCCATATGTGGAGTGTGGTTTGAAGCACTTTATATATTTCAGTTCCTTGATTCTCACAGCAAGCCTCTGAGGTAGGCACTTTCACTGTTTCCATTTCTAAGATAGGGAAAATGAGGTCCAGAGAGGTAACTTGCCCAAGACTATAAAGGGAGCAAGCGGCAGAGCTTAGATATGTAGATCCATGCACACAGATCACTAGGCACCATATGGCATGGCTCTCAGAGAGGCATCAATTGAATGCAAAGGTAATTGGGAAGGGAGGAGTGGTGTATGGTTAAGGAGAAGGGCAGACTTTAAGAGAAAGCGGCAGTTCAATGGGCTTGGAAAGGTAAGAGGGATCTCCTCAGTTGGAGACCAGAGCCTAGTAGAAGGATGGAAGACAGGGGCGCCTGGGTGGCTCAGTGGGTTAAAGCCTCTGCCTTCGGCTCAGGTCGTGATCTCAGGGTCCTGGGATCGAACCCCGCATCGGGCTCCCTGCTTGGCAGGGAGCCTACTTCCTCCTCTCTCTCTGCCTGCCTCTCTGCCTACTTGTGATCTCTCTCTCTCTCTCTCTGTCAAATAAATAAATAAAATCTTCAAAAAAAAAAAAAAGAAGGATGGAAGACAAGTACATGGGTGGACTTTCAGAGGTTCCCCCTATCACAGAGGACTATGTTCCAGTGCTCAGGATTGAAGCTTTTTGTACTGTGGGGCCTTATAGGACCAAACAGTGATCACCTAATCCACTAAAGTGGGTTTCTATTAAAAAGTCAAGACAATGTCCACATGGAAGAAAAGGTGAGCAGGAGGTTCCAGAGATGGCAGCATTAGAGATATGTTTGGGGAAAGAGGAGCAGAAGCTTCCCTGGGGGTGAATAGTTGGCATTAAAGATGGAAGAGGAACAGCTGTAGAGGGTCTGTGGGACAGCCCTATTGTGTGCCAAGCATCTTTACATACCTTGTCTCATTCTTTCCTCAAACAACCCTACAAAATATTGTCATCACCATTTTATCGATGAGCACTTTAAGTGCTGAAAAATGACGCAACTGACTCAGGGCCACGTGGCTATTTCAGTGCAGTCCTTGGGGGGCACTTTGAGTCCAATCCTGAACTCTTCCCACTACAGTTAGGAGGCTAAAGGCACTCATGCAGGTTCTTGAATGCCAGACAGCTACCATTTTTAAGTAGAGCATTTGGGAATGGGAGCCTGAACTGGTGATGACAGGAGAAAGAAAAGGAGAGGCTCAATTCTACACACACTGTTGAGTTAAATTAATAGGTCAGTGGTTCTTAAAGTGTTTCCAGGCCAGCAGTATTAGCATCTCCGTGGAAGTTGCTAGAAATACAAATCTATCTACTAAATCAGAAATTTTAGTGGAGGGGCCCAGAAATCTCTGTATTAATAAGATCTTCAGGGGATTTTAATGCCCCTTCATGTTTGAATGATTCTGTAATAGACCATATTGGTGAACTGGATTTGAGAGGTTAGGAGTGGAGTCATGGGTGCAAATTAAGGGTAGATATATAATCTCTAAACTATTTGTATTCCTATGGCATTCTCCTTTTCCCATAGCCCCTGGCAGCCACCATTCTGTTTTCCGTACCTATGAATTTGACTATTCCACGTACCTCATATAAGAAAAATCAGGCAGTATATGTCTTCTTGTGACTAGCTTATTTCACTTAGTGTATAGTCTCATGATTCATTCACATTGTGGCATGTGTCAGAATTTCCTTTCCTTCTGAGGCTGAATACTATTTCATTGTATGTATATACCACATTTGTTTATCCATCCATCTGCCGGTAGATTCTTGGGTTATTTCCACATTTTGGCTATTGTGTGTAAATGTACTATGAACATGAGTGTGCCAATATCTCTTCAAGACCCTGATTTCAATTCCTTTGGGTATATACCCAGAAGTGGAATTCCTGCATCATATGGTAATTTTATTTTTAAGGAACTGCTGTACCGTTTTCCATAGTGGTGGTACCATTTTCTGTTCCCAACAGTGCACAAGGGTTCCAATTTCTCCACATCCTTGCCAACGCTTGTACTTTTTTACTTTTTTTTTCTTTCTTTTTTCCTTTTTCCTTCCTGTCTTTCTTCTCTTTTCTTTCTTTCTTTCCTTCTTCTTTTTTTTTTTTTTTTTGGACAGAGGCCATCCTAATGGATATGAAGCAGTACCTCACTGTGATTTTGATTTGCATTTCTCTAATAATTAGTGATGTTAAGTATTCTTTCATGTACTCATTGGCCATTTGTATATCTTCTTTGGAGAAATGTTTATTTAAGACCTTGGCCCAATTTCTAGTTTTTAACCCTCTTTAAAGACAGTGATTGGAGAGGTCTGGAAAGGAACCCAGGTATCTGTAGGTTATAGAAGCATCACAGATGTTTCTGAAGCAAGTCAGGTTTGAGAGCCCTGTGTTAAGTGGCAAGAGCTTCACCTCTGACAAGTTGATTAAACTTGTACCTGCTCATATGAATGATTCAAGCAAAAGTTTAGAACTCCCTCATGTTGTCCAATTTCTCTCTATATGAAATAGAGTCACTGTGATTTCATGTTGGTTCATGGATCACCTAGCTCCCTTCGTTCATTACCTTCAGACAAGTGCAAGGAGGTTAATGCTGGTCACAGGGACTGAGCAGAATAAGAAGAGGAAACAGGTTTAATAAAATAAGAATTTTGGTTAGGAAGGGGGCTGAAGCTATTTGCCATAGCAAAACAGTGAAATACCTGTTTTTGTTCTTCTCAGGATCACACTCTATGAAGAAACAAAGAACAGACTTTAAGATTCCCAGAGAGGAAATACTGTATTTGTACCCAAAATATGACCAAGAAGAATCATCCAGAGTATGGCTCTCAGAGGTAGTTTCAGCCCCTGGATTTCACACAGGACCATGGGTGATAAGAAGCCTGGAATCCAGAGGTGTCAGCCAGCCAGAGATATGTTGGTTGGAAGTGACAGAAATGGGATGCGATGGCATGTAACCTGCCAGATTTCCAGTTCTGTAATGCTTTCAAGCAAAGTGGGTTCTAGCAGTTCAAGGCTGTCCGCCCACAAAGAGATGCAGGTACCAGCTGTTGGGGAATGAATGCACATGGGGAAGGTTTGCATGAAAATGACAAGGACTTGTAGGGGACATGGGCAGAGCACTGATAGCAGCTGCTACACCCACATACTCTCATTCAGTCTTCAAAATATTGAAGAAGTATGATTTCTGATACAGTGCCTGTATGGTGAAGGACCAGCTTTGACAGATGATTTGGTGTAGTTAGTAAAAATTGGAAACCCCAAGAGAGTTATAAATATGCCATCAGGACTCAGTGGAACCTACAACTGTACTCAGTGTACAGTTTTACTACAACTTTGATGGTTCACGAACAAAAACAATATTTTGATGGCTCAACAACAAAAGAGAGTTTATTTTTTAATTTTTTTAAAAGATTTTATTTATTTATTTGGCAGACAGAGATCACAAGTAGGCAGAGAAGCAGGCAGAGAGAGGAGGAAGCAGGTTCCCCGCTGCGCGGGGCTCGACGCGGGGCTCGATCCCAGGACCCTGGGATCATGACCTGAGCCAAAGACAAAGGCTTTAACCCACTGAGCTACCCAGGCACCCCACAAAAGAGAGTTTAAATGAGAATCGGCCTCAGTCACATACTCTGCACATAAAGCACCTTGAGTACAAGTAGCTCGTGATTATGTCGATTGATGGGTGGCTCTTCTGGGCTGGGCTGGCTTGGCTGATAACTGTTGGGCTCTTGCATATGTCTGTGGAGTCCTATAGAGGGATGGTAGAAGTTGGCAGGTTTGTTGGGTCTTTTCTCCCCGTGTGTTTTATCTTCTAGCAGGATAGCTCAGGCTTGTTCACATGGTGACTTCCAGGTACACCAAGAGTGTATGTGTTTAATGCTTTTAAAATTTGTCTTTATTGCATTGATTTGTGTTCACTGGCCAAAACAAATGAATTAAAGCAATGGACTACCTCATGTCCAGAGGGCACTACCAAAGGGAGGGTGTGGGTCGTAGAGAGAAAAAGAATTTGTGGCCATTTACTATCGTATTTGCTCAGTCATATTTTATGGGTGCTAGTGTTTATACTCAATGTCTCAGAAGACTTAACAGCTTTTCAAAGAAGTAAAAAAAGGGGAAATGGCTACATCCCTTTGTAAAAAATTATTTATTTGAAGCCTTGAAATATAAGTGCTATTTAAAAATTGTAAATCCAGGGACACCTGGGTGGCTCAGTTGGTTAAGCGGCTGCCTTCGGCTCAGGTCATGATCCCAGCATCCTGGGATCAAGTCCCACATCAGGCTCCTTGATCTGCAGGGAGCCTGCTTCTCCCTCTGCCTCTGCCTGTGCTTGCTTGCTCTCTCCCCCCTCTCTCTCTCTGACAAATAAAATCTTTGGGGTGCCTGGGTGGCTCAGTGGGTTAAGCCTCTGCCTTCGGCTCAGGTCATGATCTCAGAGTCCTGGGATCGAGCCCCGCATCAGGCTCTCTGCTCAGTAGGGAGCCTTCTTCCTCCTCTCTCTCTCTGACTGCCTCTCTGCCTACTTGTGATCTCTGTCTGTCAAATAAGTAAATAAAATCTTAAAAAAATTTTTTTAAAAATTGTAAATCCATAAATAGGTTGTCAGGATTTTGAGACCTAAATGCAGGTGAAATAAATGTTAAAAATGGCTTTGGATGTTATGGCCTCTCTAGATACAGGAGTGTTTATACATTTCTAAAAAGAGTAATAATTAGCTCAGACCTTAGAATATGTTTCTCAGTATTCTTCTGTGAGCACCGTTTGTGTGCATGGGCACATCTGGTCAGAATAAATCCCTACCTTCATAAGGGCTTTATAACCTTCCATAACATAGGTGATCAAGACACATTCAATAGCCCCTTTCCCCACATTTTCATTGGACTTTTAAATCAGTTATGGGATTAAACTAATTTGAAGATTACAGTATTTATTTTTTATTTTAGAAATAAGGGTAACAGGGGCACCTGGGTGGTTCAGTCGGTTAAACATCTGCCTTCTGCTTACGTCATGATCCCAGGGTCCTGGGATTGAGGCCCGTGTTGGGACTCCCTGCTCAGTGACAAGTCTGCATCTCCCTCTGCCCCTCCTCCTGCTCATGCTCTCTGGTTCTCTCTCTCAAATAAATAATTAAAAAAAAATCTTAAAAAACATAAAAACATGGGTTAACAGTTTGATGCCAGTCTGAAAAGAACCCTTTTCTCACCTGGAATTAGGTCCTCCTGTTTTCCATTGAAGAGGGTATTTTGCAAAGCATTTCCTTTTTCTCTTTACCTTGGGGACATGTGAAGTGTTCACATTTTCTGTGCTTTGCTCATCGCTGGGGCAAATCAGTGTGCATCTTGTTCTGTCAATGAACGAACCAGAGTCTGCACAACAAAGTCATCTGAAGGCAAGGTCACTCGGCACTTGTGCACATTGCTTTGCTCACTTGGGTACACCTATATTTGCCCTGTGATTACATTGTTGTTGTTGCTGTTGTTATTGTTTTTAGAGAGAGACAGAGAAAGAGAGAGTATGCCCAGGAGGTGGGGTAGGGACAGAGGGAGAGAGAGAATCTTAAGTACGTTCCAGGCCCAGTGTGGAGCCTGACATAGAGCTCCATCTCATGACCCTGAGGTCATGACCTGGGCCTAAATCAAGAGCTGGACGCTTAACCGACTGAGCCACTCAGGCACGCCCTAAAAGTTTTGATCAAAAAATAATTGACAAATTTCAACAAATGTGTGGCCAGCAATATTCAACAGGAAAGTAACCTAAAAAGGCTCTTTATGAGGCCAAAGGCAGACTGAGTAGTAATGATCTTTTCCCCTCGACCTTGATTAATTTTCATTAATTAAAAAATATTTTTTAACGCTCCTTGAAGCAGAGCAGTGTTTCGACACCTTCCTCACCGTGAGAAGAACCACCTCTGCTCATTTGCCCTTGTCCAAAACTGGAGCATATGGTTTTTAAATGAGACACCACCCCCTTTTCCTCCCACACACAACCCTCCGAATCTACCTTTTTCATTTAGTTTCTTGGTTGAATTGAGTCACATGCCAGCGACGGAGCCTGGTCCAGAAAAGGGTGATACTCTGATGGTGTCAGCTTTGAGTGTGAAGTCTGGGTCAGAATCTATTCTGGCTGCCCGGCCTCAGCAGTTAGGATCCCCAGGTGGGGGTAGACCCCGGCCACCTGCATACAGCGACATAACGACTCCACGGTCAGTCAGTTTGGCTCTGCCTCAGGCAGGACTCCACCTGGTTCTATAAGGACAGCACGTGGCAAGAGCCCTGCCATCACTTAAGGACTCACTTGGGAAACAGGAAAACGGCGGAAGCCATGACAGCCAGGGGGAACTCCCTCCACCGTCCTAGCAGAAATGCCCGCAAGCTGAAGACTGCAGCCCGTGACAGAAAGCTCCTTATTTGTAAGTAGTTAATGTTTCTTAGCAAGCACTTCTGAAAGAAATTGGTATGTAATGACAGCACTCACTGGCAAACAGGCCGATTAGAAAATGCACTAACTTATCTGGTATTCATTTGAAAAGTAAATGGATGCACGGCAAGGTGAGAGTTCACTATCAATTCAAATATTTTCCCATAACAGGCTCTCGCACTCCTGCTTTAATTCAAGCAGAAACACAAGTATGAATAATCAAACTAGATGATGCTCATCAAGAACCTTTGTGCCTTGCACCATTTCAAATGGTCATTGAAGCTTAATGGCAAAAAATTTACATTCTTCCTTTAATTTGTATTCTATTCCTTCCTTCTGAGTGATGTGATTGTGGCTTGCTGCTGCCCGCCGTGTTATTTTGATGCAAATGCTGTGTTGTGTGTGCCGGAGTCTAATTTCCTGGCCTTTGCTAGGAAGAGGAGTGACTTCAAAAATAGTTCGGAATCAGGGTTATTTAAAGAGTTTATGACTACTGCTGCTAATGAGTGAAACAATGCAGTTGATAAGCTCACCCGGTTGGAGGCACCTTGATAGCCCTAGGTTAACAGATACCAGCAAAGAAAAATAAAATCAATGGGAAAATCACTGTTTACGTGTCTCCCTTTCACTAGCTGGAATACCGACTTTATTCTGGTTGCCGTCTACAAAAGAATTTAAAAATCTGTAATTCAAGCAAAACTCCCTTTCCTGCGCCACACACCCACTAGGGAGGAATGCTTTATTGCGATACAGGGGTTGTTGGGCAAATGCTGCAAACATCGGGCCCCCAGGGCCATGCTGGAATGTAATGTATGCACAAACTCATTTATGATACTGTGACTAATTTCCATTTCTTGTGCTTAGAGTTGCCTGGCTAATTACAGAGATGTTTTCTTAACTTTAGCAATTAGGTTCTGTGCTTTCGCCAGGCGACAGAGCAAATGAGCGAGGGCGGATTGCGCGGCACTTGGAGCCAGGCGCGTCCAGGCGAGAGGGGACCGTGCGCCCGCGCCGCAGGGCCAGCATCCCTGATCACAAGCCTCGCCAGCTTTGACCAGCGCCCACAGGCTGCATCGGAAGCATCTGGAGAAATATTTGATGGAACGCCCCGTAATTAGATGGACTGGCTTAATTAGGAGAAGTTTTCGGGCAGAGGGAAGCTGGCGGGTCCGCGCTGGGATCTGAAGGTTTGCAGCCTCCTCCGGGGAGGTCCGAGCACAAAGCTCTGCCCACGCTGGGGCGGCTGTGCTTCCAAAGCGGCCCAGTGCCCGGGTTGGGGGACCCAGAGGCCTGTCCCTCTGTGGCAGCCTTGCCAAAACGGCAGTAGTACTGTTCATTTGGCGGCTCTCCCTTCCCCTCCCTTACTCCCTACCCCCACCCCATAGAGGGCAAACAGGAGGAAAACTCAGATGTGGTCGTATTATGGAAGGTGGCTCTTGGAGATAGTTTTTGAGACTGGGAGGGAGTGGGGGATTGAGGACCGGGGTATTTCTCTGATTTGGGGGACCAACATCCGCACATAATTCAAGGACCTAAGCAAGCACTTAGCTATTTAGGAACGTGTGTTAATTGCCTAATCCCATCAGTCAGAGCTTTCAAGCAAACTTAGAAACACTGGCCCTGACTATATATAATTAGGTTGGGGGGGGGGGGGTGGCGGGGGCAGAGGGATGAGGGCCGGGCTGGAGCCATGGGCGCAGCACACATCTGGGAGACATCTCTACCCATGACTAGGTGGAACCGTCTCATAATCAGGGACTGCAGTGGCCAAGAGAAAGGAAGCACAACAGTCACTAAAGCATGTCAAACTCACCATGTTTAGTTTGCTCACATTCTGGAGACTTCTCTCCTCCCACACTGGAAGCTGCAAGGGAGAAGCTGAAGGTGTCTCTGAGAGCACATGTGTGTGTGTGTGTGTGTGTGTGTGAGAGAGAGAGAGAGAGAGAAGTACATGTGTGTGAGTTGTTCTCAGCTCAGCAACTTTTGCTTTCAGGAACATCAAGGCTATTTGTTTTTGACATATTATCAGGAAATGTGAAAAGATTCCAATAATCTGTTCCCACTTTACCAAATTAAAATGGTTCCCTCTGCTTTATAGAGATGAGGTGATTTGTACATCAGGCCATTCAAGATATAAAAAATGATCTGTCCCCTAAATATCTCATTAGATATCAACATTTGATGAAATGCACTTCTAGCCACTCATGATATCAATTTTAAACTAAGCCAACCAGGTAACCTGCATCAAAACAGACCATACTGAGGACAATGCTGTTGAATTTTTAATGTACCATTGAAAAACATTAACAGGCTTTATTTTGAAATTCTAAAAATGGATTTCAAATGCATTTGAAAGGACTTCTTCATATAATGATGAAACTTACATCAGAGCTACTGCCAAATCCCTTTTTAAAGGAGGCTTCCCGGTTAAAGAATTAACATTTCAGAGGATGCCACCTTCAGTTAAATAAAAAGAAAAAGACATGAGTAGAGGAAATTCGAAGGAATGCACCAGGATGCACTCAGACATCAAAGAGGACATTTCTAGGGTAAATATTCCTGCCAGTGTGGCTCCCCAGTCAACCAGAAAGAAGAGGCACAAGCAAATCCCAAACATTGGGGGGAATCATCAGGATGAACCTAGAATCCCAGTCAGCCATGACAGAATGAAGAGTTCCTTACTAGTGGGCTCATTTCCCTTGAGAGCAGCACCCCCCCCACCGAAAAAAAAAAGTCCTCCTTTTATCCATTCAAGTGAGGCTGATGTGCTTGCTCATGTGATGTGGAAGAAAGGAAAGCAACAAGAAATGTAATTATTTTGACACATTCTTTTTAAAAAGGTTATTATTCCTACTTAATGCAAAATGGTTTACACTGCCATTATGAAAGGGAGTCTGCTGTCCTTGGTCTCTAAACTGCGAGCACTCTGAAGATTCAATGCCAGCCACAATGGCCAGTTACTAATAGTTTGATGACAAACTGCAGGGAGAGAGCATTTCCGAGCAGGGTTCTTTCCTTCCAGCATCTCTGTGCCTGATATTTTTTCCCTGTTCTTTCCTTCCAGCATTCTCTGTGCCTGATATTTTTACTCCATTTTACAAGGGAAATATTGTAGAAGATATTTGGGGGTATCTGCCCATTCATCATGGTTTTTCTCCCCCACTGACTTTTATTTAATCTAAAGTTTCATAGCACGTGACTTCGATTGTGTAATTCCTCTGAAACGAGTTCTGGACAGTCATACCTGTGAACCATCATCACACTGCCCTGCCTGTTGGGAGAGTAGTTGCTGGCACCTGTTAATTACTGTGTGAGCAGCTGCTTGTTTGGGGAAAAGTATGCCCATTTCTCTCCCCATCCCATTTTGTGTTGGATGTTAGGGAGTGGACACCTCAGAACCCCCAAATTCTGCTTCCTTTTGAGCCACTCTGTAGCTGCGGGGAAGGGCCCAGATGTTCCCCCACAAAATGTCATTTGTGAGTAGGAGATCAAAGGTCTTCTGATAACTCACTGGCCTTATCATGCTCCTTGTGGCATTCCGGGGAAGAAAGAGATCAAAGTCAGAAATAGAGGCCATATCACTGATGAATAATTTACATGCACAGTGGGTGGGAGTGAGTTAGTACATGAAGGTCCTTTTGAAGAGGAAAGAAATTGCTGCCTTCCCAGCAAACATTGACTTTGAGAGAAGCTGATGAGAGAAACCCTTTCCACGGGAGGGTTTGGCTTTGCTCCGACCATGACCATGGTGCTCTAAGAGTCACACGTATGCATTGAGGGCAGTATGTGCAGGCTGCAGAGGGTTTTAAAACACATGTTTGTTTATCTACTGCCTGAGTGGTAGGAGGACTCAAACTCTATATCGGAGTTAATAACTCTAGCCAGAAGCCTTCGTTGAAAGAATTTCCACATGCCCTGGTTTTGCTTATCATGAAAAATACCTTCCCCTACTGTGTCCTCTCTCATCTCTAGGGGTTCTAATAAAGTTATGTGAAATTAAAGACAGGCTTAAAACTCCAAATCAGCAGTATCACATCAGATTTTCCTGCAGAGTAATAATTATATTTGGAACAAAGTTACCTTTAGATGTACATGTATCTGGATTAAGTGAGGCTGCTGGTATTCTGCTGCAAATGGAAATGTCTTCTTTCTTTTCAGGATGTAGGCACAAGATTGGCTTTTGGAAGCAGTCAAATTCATGTTTGTGAAAAGAAAAAAAAAAAAACACAGAAAGAAATAAAGAGGGACCAAGTATGCTGTTCTTCCAGTCTGTCTTAATTTTGAATGCTGACATCATTTGTGCATTTTAAATTATTAGATGGATAATCACTTCCTTAAAATAATTTCAGCACTCAGCTACAATAAAACAGATTTCTTTCAAAGCCCCTTACTTAAATGTGCTCAGTGCTACTTTCTGTATCATGCAGGTCAATTTAATTCAGTTTGGCTCTCTCTGCCCAGCTAAACAATTGCTTTTCAGTCTCTGGAGAGCCTGGTGAACGCAGCCAGGAATACCCATCTGGAGATGGCCTTGGACACTTTTGCTCATAAAAACTTGACACCTGAAGTCCCATTCTTTATTAATCTCTTGTAAAAGAGATAGTCAAGATTTCTGAAAAAAAGCCGATGTCATATAAATCATGATTAATGATTCAGGAATGAATGAGATTACAAATGGAAGAATGGAACATTTTAAGAATGGAACCGGCACACCCAGTTTACAAGTAGCCTCTCTTGTGACGGTTACACCTCTTCATCTGCAGTCTGCTTTTCTCTGCAGCTCCAGACCAGGTGAACTACCCTTGCCGCTGATAGTTTAATACTGCATGGATGGTCTTTATCTCTGTGTCTGTCTATCCAGGCCTCTGCTTATGCCTTGATTTCTTGCTTCTCTTTTACTCACATGGCCTCACCACTTGTTTTTCTTGCAAGGTGTCTTCATTTTCCGTTCTGCAGAAATAGACTTGAGGCTTTGAGTGCAAGTAGTTTATTTGAAGGGTGACTCCAGAAAGTGCAGGCAGAGAAGAACAGAAGTGAGACTAGCATGTTTGCATTAATAAGCCGGTTGCAGGTGTGGGCAACTGTGGCTCAATCCTGCTGGACCTCTGGGAGGTGATGTGGAACATGTCTCAGAGTTGTCTTACCTATGGGGCAGGGGAGCCAGAGTATGTATGCACCAGCTCTTGTTTGTCTTTGGTTGAGGGGCCAAGTACACTGCTTTGGCTAGGGCAAACCCCCTCTGAGGTTGCTAATTTGCATGGGAATGGTGAGTGTTGAGAGGAAATGGAAGGAGCACTGTTTCTGCTACTCAAGGTAGACTGAAGTCACTCAGTGCCAAGACACTCCTTCAAAGGCCTGGCTTCAAGCCTGATTCTGGAGCTAGTAGGTTCTGCATGACATCTGCAGGTCTTGCACCTCCTCCTGTGTTGTTTGAAATGGACTAAAGATCTCACAGAGGTGGTGAAAGCCCCAACTGGGGTCCAAGGTGGTCTTTCCCACACTAATGTGCTGCTCTAAGGAGTTCTTCCAGAGTTGCCCATCATAGCTATTGTCCCAACATCACTGTGAGGCAGTGATCTGGACCTCATGCCCATCTCCTGCTCTAGAATACAGTTGGTTGGATGAGGGTGGCCACCTGATCGGAGGCAACCAATCAGAATGCTGTCTAGAAACAGTTTGTGGCTTGAATTCAAAAGACATGCTGGGCCAATCTGAGTGCCTTGTTCAAGGATCTGAGCTAAGAAACAGGGGAAGTGTGCCCATGAATGACCTGGAAGATCACAAGGTAGAACCTGAGATGTAAAGAACAAGGTAGAATCAAGGTCAATGAGATCAGGGATATTTGTCCTATTGACCCAATTCTGTACCCTCAGTACCTAGCATGAAGTAGGTTCTCAATAAACATTTGTTGAATAAATAAATAAATTAATTGTGCAGCCTGAGGTAATAAGAAGTAGCAATGACGAGTCTCCAAAGGAAGCTTGTTGGAGACAGAACAGTCAGAAGTAGAACTCATTCATGGCAAGCTCTATAATGAAGATAAAAATCGTTAGCCTATTGAATGAAGTACCTTAGATTATCCTTTCTAACAGACTAGGAAGCAGAAACAGGGAGAAATTAAGGAAACTTCCAGGATGTTAAAGCTCGTGCCAGGTAGAACCAGGGTTTGAACCAGATTGGGTGCTCAGGAAAGTTTGTTGCTAGCACTATTTCACCTCTGCCAAAAGCCCCATGCCTCCTTGCATCTAGAATGGGTTTCAAAGTCAACTTCCATGAGGCCCAACACTATTTCCATGTCTGGCCTTAGATTTTTATTTTAAAGCATCCCTCTGCTACTCCATGCTGTTGCTTACAAACATTTGCCCTCTTCATCTCTTTGACTGGAGATAGCTTCACTGGCTTTGCAATCAAAGAGCAAAGTTAGAATGGAAAAACAGATAGCACTGAATATGAGGTCCCTGAAACTGTCTTCCAGGTGTTTGCCTATGGTACGGTCTTGGCTCTCTGAGCACCATTGCCAATGGTGTGGTCCTGCTGCCAAAGGACATTTGCAGAACAAATTCTTCTAGTCACCAGAAACCAAGTCATTCATCAATCTTAGGTATGCTGGTTATCTTCTGCTGCATAATAAACCACTCCAAGTCTTAGTGGCTCAAAAACAATGACAGCACTCGTTTTGCTCTTGAGTCTACAGTTTGAACAGGCTTGGCAGGTGTAAGAGGCAGAATAGTATTCCCCTAAACAAATTCATATTGAGGTCCTTACCCCAATACCTCAGAATATGACTCTATTTGGAGATAGGGTCTTTACAGAGGTGATTAAGTTAAAACAAAATCATTATGGAGGACCTTTATCCAGTGTGACAGGTGTCCTTATAAGAAGAGGAAATTTTTATGCAGGTGTAGGAGGGGAGGCAATGTGAACTCCAGTCAAGGAGAGAGGCCTGGTACAGACCCTTCCTTCTGGCCCTCAGAAAGAACCAACCCTGCCAACACCTTGATCTCTGAGCTCCAGCCTCCAGAACCATGAGAAAACAAAACTCTGTTGTTTAAACCCAGTCTGTGACACTTTGTTATGACCACTCTAACATACTAATATAACAGGGGTTGCTTATCCATGCTCTATGTGGTGTTAATTGGGCAGCTTTAAGGGTGGGGGCTGGATTCACCAAAGTTTCCTCACTTATCTGTCTGATGGTTGATACTGGTTGTTGGCTGGACCTCAGCCGGGGCTCTCAGCTAGAACACCCCCATGTGGCCTCTCTGCATGCCAGGGCTTTCTCACAACAAAGTGTCTGAATTCTGAGGGTGGAATCAGTCAAGTGGAAGTTGTCCCTTTAAAGACCTTGCTCAGAGGTCACTCAGAAACACTTCTGCTGCATTTTATCCATTACAAGTCAGTCATAAAGGCCAGTTCATATTCCATAGGAGGGGAATTAAAAGCCCTACCTTTTTGATGGGATGAGAGTCAAAAAATTTGCAAACATATTTTCAAATAACCACATCAGGCAAACCAATCAACACTCTTGTTTGAACAAAGGCCTTGGGAAACCATAAGTCATACTAGCTTGGACCCCTATGATAATTTTTTCTACTTTATTCACATGAGTTCAGTTTGCAGAAATGATACACTCTAAATGTGTGCATAGGGTAATCATTGTATGTGGTCAGCAGAATTTAGTGAACTGGACATTGCCAGATATTTAAAACTAATACAAAATAAAATATGAAAATTTTAATACTGTCTATTTATTGAATAGAAGGTGCCCTAAGCTGATCTTTTTGAATCACAGGAAATTTCACCAGTCAGAAATTGGCAGTACCCTGACCCCACCCCTTGGGATTGGTTGTTTATTTCTGTTGTCATAACTTGATAACTAAATCAAAGATTGAAGTAGATAGGGCATTTTATAGCCAATATGGAGAAGGACTAATAATATTTCACTAAGGCTTTATGCACTGAAGAAAAGTTTATGAGTAAGAAACAACATGTCAGGGGCAGAGAATCAGAATCTGGGTGTGCAAGGAGACAAATTGGGGTATGTGCAACTTGCCACTAGAATAACTTCTGTCTCTGACTTCACAGTAATAAGGAAGCTTCTGGTTAAGGAAGGAAATAGAAGCTCTCTTCTCCCTACCTGGGGATATCAGCTACCTCTCCACCTTTTTTTCCATCTTTTCTCACAACTATAGTCCATGTCAGCCAGTTGGATATTTGGAGATTACTCCATGAAGGCTGTGGATTATTTCCATTACCAACCCAAATTCTTTTCTATGACAGGAAGACTGAAAGCTGCTATTCCCCAAGAGAGGGTTCCTACTTATTCTTCCACTAGGGGCACCTGCTCATGTCTGCAAATCACTGGGACACCCCATCACTCTCAGGAAACATAAATATTGATCAATGTGTGGTCCAGGCATTGAAGGCCACATAGCACTTATTATAACAGAGAGGAGAATGCAGCATGCCTGTAGAAAGCATCATTAGTGAGGCACATGGTATGTGCATTAACCAGCGTCTTCACTGCAGGGATGGATGGCTGGGGAGGGTGAACTTGAGAAGTGAGAGCATCACAGGCATTCAACTGGCATCAAACCCATAATTCTCAGTTGCTACTCTTTCACCTGGTCCAAGTCTTAGCCCTCTGATCAAGCTAGTAGTGGTGTAAAAATGGTGGCATCTTTGTTCTAACATGAGTCTGAACTCCATCTAAATTAGCAAAAGGGACAAAGGATGGAGAGAATATGATCCATCGTCAATGAACTACGAATCTGTAAGAGTATCACACCAAAGAGTATGAATCATCGGAGGCAAATGCCAAGAAATCTAGACTAAGATGAGGGAGTAAGCCGACAGCTGACACACACTGTCTCAGACTCTGATAAGGATGTGTATTTCTTCAAAAGTATTTGTCAACATCAAGAAGAACACATCCAAGGATTCTTAGAGATTTGAGATCCAGTTTCATGGGAAACGAGGGGAGTGCAACTTGCCTCGTTTGGGAATGCTCTTACCTCTATGAGGAGATATCCATTGCTTTTAGTGAGGTCAGGGATGGAAGTAAGCTAAGAAAGGAATTTGTATGCCAGTAGTCTGTTTCTGTTGCCTGTGACCAAGGTTTTCACTCAAAAAACAAAATAACACAAATCCCAGAAAGGAGACTAGGGAAGTGGTGAGGAATGGACAGTCAGAACCTGATCACAACCCAGATGTCATGCACCTTAAAGAGCTTGTCGTGAGCAACACTGGTCCACGAACACAGACCTGGGGAAAGATATACCCTTAGGATAAAGAAATTAAAGGTACAGGAAACAAGTACTGGAAAATAAAGAAAAAAGTTAAAGATGGTGTGTAGGCTTGAGATCATTGCACCAAATGAAATGGAAAAGTCCGTTATAAAATAATGACTACAAAGAAGATGATAGATATGGGAGGTAGAGGAGAACCATGTAACCACAATTACTGTTTCTGAAGAAGAAAACAGGAAAATGGAGCAATACACTCAAGAATGTAATAGAAGAAAACTTTGCTAAAATAAGGAAACGTTGAAAGAACAAAATGTTTCAGGAAAAAAAAAATGATGTACAATGATCCTAAGTTTTATCCTGGAGAAGCTGTTGAACTCCAAGGTGAAAGAAAAAACTATAAAGACATTCAAGTAGAAATATTTCAACATTTAACATAATTTTTGAGAGTCTACTATGTGTCACACCTGTACTGGAATTTGAGGATTCCCTGCATGCGACGAGATCATCAAAGTTCCCACCCTCATGGACTTTTCCAGTGTAGGGTTTGGGGTAGGAAGGTTGGAAAAAAAATAAACAAGTAAACAGATAGGATATTAAGTATAATCTTTTCCTCCCAAATGGGCCATCTATCTGTGTTTTGAACATCTGAGCTGTGTAAGTGTGTGGAGAGATGTCAGGATGATGTTCATCAAATGTTGAAAACTGTGATTTCTAGACAGAAAGGTTTTGCTTTTTTTCTTTGTGCTTTTATGGATCACTCAAAAATGAGCATGTACTTAAAAGGTCTAAGGGCCCTTTGACTCCTTTCCATCCCTGATCTGCTTTTCTCCTCTGCTCTTCATGGAGTGATCACAAGATGACTCAGTCTAGATGGTGGATAATTTACATGTCTACAGATCATGGGACTGAGCTAGAGACTAGGAAAAGAGATAGAGCATCTGGAGTTGAAAGGATCCTGGGAATATGTTCTCTTTCTTTCTAAACTTTTAACTTTTTAGGAATATGACCTTTCAAACCAACCTCTCTGTGCCCAAGATGGGGTCAGAATTCAGGGATTAGGGATCACAATCCACCGATAATTCCAGCAGAAGACAAATACTGCCTACTGCATGCCAGCCAGCAAGGTGGGCTTGCAGAAGACTTTTTCATATTTCCTTAAAAAAACCACTGGCCTACCTCTTTTAGGAAAACACTAGTGTTTTGACTGTGGAAACCTGGTTTAAGGAGCAAATGGCTGATTTGTTGAGTGCCTACTATGTGACAGGCACATTGTTTCATTTGATTCTTGTCAGAATACTATGGAATAGATACAACATTTTGCAGGTGGGGAACCTGAGGTTTGGAGAGGGTAAATAAGTCCCCTGAGGCCACACAACTACTGAGCAGCAGAGTCAAGACCTGAAATCAGGTCTGTCTGGGAAACTAGTATCTCTTCACACGGAAGGCCTTCCAGACAAGATACTCCTGCCAACAGAGGGAAGAGCTTTTTGGGCATTCACATTCTTCTGATTTTATGAATCAAACCAGTTTAAGATCTCTAGGGATTGGGAAGAACAAAGATTTTGGTTGGTGTTTCTAGCACCCCTTATAAGTATCAGTCAGCCAGTCTTGTGACTAAGGAGCCCATCATGGCTTGAGTCAGTTCTCAAGGAGCCAGAGGACTATGAGACAGGAAAATATCAGACTGTCCTTGCATATCCCCATCTGTCTTCCTGCAGGTGCCCAGATTCAAATGCTGAGTGGGACACTCTGCCAGTATTTGTAGTAATAAAAACTGGAAACAAGCTTAAGTGTGCATCAGAGAGGGAATTGTTAAATAAATACAGTCATACCTATGTAG
Organism: Mellivora capensis; assembly: GCA_004024625.1. Lineage (NCBI taxonomy): Eukaryota > Metazoa > Chordata > Mammalia > Carnivora > Mustelidae > Mellivora > Mellivora capensis. Next base: position 54,838 of record PISX010000236.1, on the reverse strand, counting down.
TCATGGAAAAGAATAACATCAAGCCTTTTGCACTATTATAGAAAGGTCTCCAAGACATTTAGGTAAGTAAAAACAACAAGGTGCAGACCACTACATTTTTATGCTCTTATTTACATTAAAAAAGATATATTAGATTGTATGATAGGACAATCCTGTTTTTGTAGGTCAAAAATGTTTCAACAGTGGCAATTTCATATGCTTCAATCTACTATGTATGTGTAATACATACACACACACACACACACACACATACACGTTTGCTAGTAGAAGCATATAATACATAGGAAACTAGTAATAAGGTATGTACCTTGGGTAGTAACTGGGGGATAGAGGTCTGGGGTAAGGAGGACAGGCAATTTACTACCAAGAGCAAGTATTAATTTTTTTAAAAAATATTAATAATGAAAAGGAAAAATATATTTAATCTCTTTAATCTGAGGTTATAGGTTTACCAATTTATGACAGATTCTTGATCCAAATATTAAAAACTTGGGTCTGACTTTCCATTTCATCAAATTCTGATGTAAGAAATGGAGTAAGTTTACTTTTTTATTTTGAGAACGTTTTAAGCAAGGAAGATCCTTTAACCAAAACAGGCCCCACTTTGCTGGTGAGAACATGGCATGGATTGGAGTTGGGAGCACATGTTTAGAAAGGCGAATCCAATTCTGTACACATTCTTCTTTCTCCTGTTGTTATTTCTTGTCCATGGTACAAAACTCTTCCAACCCTCTGCTTTTTTTCATAAGAAGATATGATGCAAGATGACCATCAGGAGAGGTAACACTAACCATGATGGCCAATCAGATCTCTACCTAGTTGGGTCAGAGAAATAATATGATTTAGATTCAGTGATTTTTTTGTGGATCACAAAGATGGTGTCAGCAGGGGTCAAATGGCTCTGGCTCATTTATATTAACTGTAGAAATTCAGCTCTTGAGAATGCCTGTCTGGGCATCAGAATGGGGCTGGAATACTTTAATGTAAACTAAGGTGATCTCAGACAAAAAGTTATTTTCTTATGGAATTATGGTCCCAGAAAGGATAACACCTGCAGTGGATTCATCATAGTAATGGCCCCAACTTGTTTATGCCTCCCCATTACACGTCTTTTGGTAGTTTTTATCATACTGACTCCAGGCTTGGTCATGCAGCTCATTCTGGCTGATGGACAGGAACAACTGTGATATAAGCAGAGACAAGAAGAGCACTTGAACACTGGCCCTCTTGCTGCCCTTGAGGTCCTGCTGAGCTGCTGTGTTGAATAAGCCTGCTGGAGTTCGAGAGCACACATGGAGCTGAGAAGAGCCATTCCAGCTGAGCCGTCTTACACCAGCCAGACCTTAGCAGACCTGGCAACTGAAAGCAGCCACAAGAGAGTGCATAGCCAACATCAACTGTGTCTAGTCCAAATAGGCAGAATCACCCAGCTAAGCCCAGCCCAGACGGCCATTCCTTAGGACAGTGACTAAATACATAATGGTTGTTTCAGGCCATTATATTTTGGGATGGTTTGTAATATAGCAATACATATCAGATAAAACACCCTTGCTTTATAATATTTGATATAAAAATATAAAAAAAATAGACTTATTTTTACCTCTCCAGAAGTGACATTTTGCTTAACCCAATCAACTGTTAAATATCTGAATAAATGAACAATAAGGACCCAATGAAAAGGTGGGTGAATAAAAGTAATAATAAAAGAATAATGAATAATAAAAGAATAAAAGAAACAAAAAAACAAAAAAAAAAGAAACCCCCCTAACTCTCATAGACACTCCTGAGTTCTACAGTCTCTTGGAAAAGTTCTGGAGATGGATGGTGGTGATGGTTGTACAACAGTGTGAATGTACTTAATGCCACTGAACTGGACACTTTTAAAAATGGTTGAAGTGGTAGAGTTTATGTTATGTGTGTTTTGCCACCATATAAAAAGAAAAAAAATTATATCATCTGTTACTAGTTTCAACTTTATTCTTCATTCTGGCCTGAATCCAGCTTAAAAAAAAGGATTCCTGTGGATCTGATCTCACCCATTGCTCCTTTGCCAAGGGTGCTAATGAGCAGTGAAAGGGGAAAAGGCCAGCAGCTGTGGGGGAGAGGGGGAGAAACAAGAGCTCGGGATAATCAGTTTCTGGTTAATGAGTCAACTAGCACCAGGGGTCTACTGCTGGTGAGAACTTTTCTCTCCTGCGGCCTTTTGATCAGCTTGGATCATATCAGCTACCATGTGCTGTGGCTCCTCAGTGATACACATCCAAGGCTTACTTCTTCCATACACTCCAAATTAATATGTGACCAACTCTAATGACTGAATCTTGTTTTTGAAAAATAATGTGTACTCTGCCTACTTCTAAAAAAGAATGTGATGTGATGGAAAGTCTGATGGAAAGAGATGTTTATACCATGAGCTGCCAATGTCCTTCCATGGTCCCTCAGTCTACCATGGAGGTCTTCTATGGCTTTCTGTGTCGCTTGAGCTGGGGGAGCCCAGATGTGTTGGGAAGTAAGTGCCCCCAGAAGTGAGCTATACTGGATGAGGGACAGGAGATGGTAGACAAAGACCCAAGTTCCTTGACCCTTAGTGGGATGTCACTTGGACTTCCTTAGTTGCCCTCAGTAATAACCCTTCCATTACCACAGTTTCTGTTAGCTTTTCTCCTTTCCTTATCTCATATGCTGCTTTTTCATGTCCTGCTTCCTGGGATTGTAAGTAAGCCACTTGTACCCAGTTCTCTGTTTCAGCATCTACTTTTGGGAGGCCGGAACCCAAATCCAACAGAATCACCACAACTGGTATTTAAATTATTTTTAACTTCTTGGAAAATAAGGTTAAAAAAACACAAACCATATTATTCAACAGAGCCAAGTATGACCTATTAGTTTTGAAAATATTCTGCCTTTTCAATTAACCACCTTGGCCTTAGAGGGATGCCTAAGTCTACGGGTCACCATCTGGGAAACCCTATTCTGTGAGCTGCATTGAGTTACCCAGGGTCTGAGTCCATCTGGGCTCTGGAGGAGTTTAATAGTCTTATCAAGGATGGAAATGTTAATAAAGGCTCTGAGGGGAGACCAGCTTTCCTAATAAAGATGGCGTGAATCTTGTGAGGGATGCCTTTGGAGGGCAAAGTCATCCTGCAGAGGGAAAAACAGAGATCCTGTGTTTCTCTAGAGTTTTCAGTGGAACCCAAACTGGGTTCAGTGGAACCATTAGAAGTTTTTTGGCAGTTTAAAAACACATCCAACAATTACACGAAACTCTTCCCATCTAGAGTCCAGTCTATGTTGCCTTGAGTGTAGCACCCATCTTTGTGACTACATGATGCATAGAACAGGATGAAAGTGAGACTGTGTGAGCTCTGATGCTAGGTTAGCAAAGGCCTCACTTCTTCTCTTTGATTCTCTTGGAACATTCTCTATGGGGCCTTAGGCTACCATGTGAGAGGTCTGACCTGATTACCCTGAAGCTAGGGGACAGAGAGAAAGAGAGAAGGGAAGAGGACAGAGTCAGCTTCTCTGTGAACGTTTGTCTTGCTCCTCATAATAGCAAGACCATTACTGCAAATCCAAGTGGAATATTCTCATATAAGTTCTGAAGGTGGGAAGGAAGGGCCATTTTGTCCTATGTGTCTTTCTTTTTATGGAAAATCTTTCCACAAATTCCCTCTTTAGACTGCCCTTGGGTCCCATCAGCCGTGACCAAGCTACAAAGGAGAACAGAATATCACATAATTTTAGTCTCTAAAGTAGGATGTGGGCTCTGCCACATTGAAAAAAGGGTAAGGAAGGTTATTGAATAAATAATCAAAAGTGCTCTCCAAAATTTAGCTTTCAGGGGTTCCGGGGTGGCTCAGTCAGTTAAGCATAAAACTCTTAATTTTGGCTCAGGTCATGATATCAGGGTCATGAGACTGAACCCCTCATTGGCACTGTGCTGAGCGTGTAGCCTGTTTGAGTCTCTCTCTCCCTGTCCCTCTGCTACTCCCCAACCCCTGTGTGTGCCCTCTCTCTCTTTCTAAAAAAAAAAGAAAGAAAGAAATAAAAGAAAGAAAAAAAAGAAAGAAATAAGAGAAAAGAAAAAAAGAAAGAGAAACTTAGTTTCTGGATAATTGTTTCTTGTCAGGTAGACATTTTTAAAAATATTTTAATCATAATGAAAATCTTTAAAAAATATTGCTGTTTTACATTTTTTTCTTTAACCACCTGGAATCTTCTGTTTCCTCATTTGAGATACTGATTCTAAATTGGAAGAAGCTGTTCATTCAACAGCATGGGAAATATTCCTAGTCTCCCTGAAGCTGTTTTGCTGATGTTGACATCCATGGTAACCCCTGCCTTCTCCCCCTGGCCTGGTTCTGGATTCTTCTCAGTTTGGTATCTGGATTTGTTTGGGTACCAGTGTTTGGTAACACTCATAATGGCATAGAACATGCTTTGAGTACATGCTTCCTGTGTTCATAGTCTATTGCTGTGTAACAAATTTCTCCCAAATGTAGTGGTTTAAAACAGAAAACATTTATTTTGTTAGTTTCTGAAGGCCTAGCTTATCTGGGTGGTTCTGACTCAGGATCTCCTTATGAGATTGTAGTAAAAAATGTTGATAGGGGCTGCAGCCTAACAGTAGCTGGAGGATTTGCCTCCAATAGCTTACCCACATGGCTGTAGGCTTGAGGCTTCATATCCTTACCTTTCCCAGGGTTGTGGGTTTTCCTCAGCATGGCAATTGGCTTCCCCCAGAGCAAGTGGTCCAAGAGAGAGAAGCAAAAACCAATGTCTTTTATAATCTAGCTTTGAGGAGGTGACATACCATCACTCCTGCCATATTCTGTTGGCCACACAGACCAATCAGGATCCAGTGTGTGAGGGAGGCCACACAGCAGTATAAAAACCAGGAGGGGAGGATATTTGGGGGCCATTTTGGAGGCTGACTACCACATTTCATAAAAGAATAATAGGTGCCAATAGGCGCCTGGGTGGCTCCGTCAGTTAAGCGTCTGCTTTTGGCTCAGGTCATGATCCCAGGAGCTGGGATTGAGCCCCACATTGGGCTCCCTGCTTGGTGGAGAGCCTGCTTCTCCCCCTCCCTCTACCTGCCACTCCTCCTGCTTGTTCTCTCTCTTTCTCTCTGTCTCTGTCAAATAAATGAATAAAATCCCAAGGGGGGAAAAAAAAAGAGGAACAGTCTGCCAGTCCTCTGTGCCTTTTTTTGGTTCTAATTTTGGAAAGAACATTTAATTGTTTTTCTCCCACTTCCACTTCCTTCTACTTTTAAATTAATTAATTAATTAATTCATGTATTTAATTGCATTGAAGTGTAGTTGACACAATATTACATTAGTTTTAGGTCTATGGCGCAGTGATTGGAAAAGCCTATATGTTATGCAATGCTTACAACTAGGGTAGTTACCATCTGTCATGATACGAGGCAACTACAATATCATTGGCTATATTCCCTATGCTGTGCCTTTCATCTCCGTGACTTATCCATTCCATAACTGGAAGTCTGTACCTCCCATTTCCCTTTACCCCTTTTGCCCAACCTCCCACCTCGTCTCCTGTGGCAACCACTTTGTTTCTTTGCTTGTTTTGTTTTTTAGATTCCACCTTGTGAGCTGTTGGTGGGAATGTAAATTGGTGCAGTCACTGTGAAAACAGTATGGAGGTTCCTAAAAAAATAAAAAATAGAAATGTCATATGATCCAGTAATTCCACTGCTGGGTATTGACCCAAAGAAAATGAAAACACTAATTCAAAAAGACATATGCACCCCTATGTTTATTGCAGCATTATTTACAACAGCCAAGATATGGAAGCAACTCAAGTGTACGCTGATAGAAGAATGGATAAGGAAGATGTCGTGTAAGTGTGTGTGTGTGTGTGTGTGTGTGTGTATACATACATACACATGGTGTATATAAACACACAATGGAATATTACTCAGCCACTTTCTTTCACTTTTTGATAACTTTGTTTGCATTCCCTAATGTCACAATCTTTTTAAAGGTATACACCAGAAAAGATGGTGCTTAGCACTTTGCCTATACCCTGTCAGGGTCTTTTTTCCCCTGGTTTGAGGACGCTCTGAATGAACCCTTGCCCCAGGCTGAGATAATTCTGAGACATAACCTGTGCTCTGGAGCCCTATGCGAAGCCAGGCTTCCGCTGTCTTTTGTACGAGTTTGCTGGGACCATGCCTTTCCTGAGCTTCCTTTCTTTCGCTCTCCAGCTTCTCCAAGCCCTTCTCAGTTTTCCCTGGGAGCACTTTCTTAAAGAAAACACTTGCTTAAGAATTTGCATGTCAGGATCTTCTTCAGGGGAGCCCTCCCTGAGAGCTGTTGCTGTTACAGTAGACAATGCACTCATTTTATAAGCTGTGCGTGTGTGTAAACTCTCTTTATAAAGGAACAAGAGAGAATTTCCTTTTAAGATTCCTCAGGATTTCAAAATCAGTAACAAAACTCATTTAAAATAGACATATCTGCATATGAAAAGTGTTCCCAAATAACTGAAGTGTGCTGTGCATTTGTTTTTCTCCTAAGCCACTCCTCACTATCTCCTCTGCTCAAGGTCTGAGGATCCTGAGAGCCTAAAGAGAGTCAAAGAGCCCGGCACCGTGTGCTAATGACACATTAGTAGGGTCATTAACTTTTGAAGGGCATATGCTAAACCTACTCTACAGTAAGGAGCTATTAAGCTCACTTCAAACCTTTCTCTAGGAGCCCTCTTGGCTGCTTCCAAGTCTCTGGAAATACGAACAGGGAGATCAAAATCGCTGCCTCCAAAAATAGGCATGTGTTTGGTTGATGACTGAGGATCCTTGATCATCTGGCACGGGTTGACTGTCAAGGTTTCAACTTCTCATCGGAGGCAAAAGGTAAAGCTCAAAAGACATCTTCATTAGCTTGTGAACGGAGTGGAAATGAGCTCTCTTCCTCTTTCAGATGCTGCAATTTTTAATGTTTCTATAATATTCACAAACTTGTTTAGGGAGTAGAAACCACGCAGACACTTTGTACATAGGTTGTCAGCCTGACGTGCTGACTTGGCCATGCTGGTTGTTAAGGATGGCTTCTAGTCTGCAAAAGCCTTTCAGTCCTGCTCCTGTGGTAACTCCTTTTGATACTGGCCATGTCTCTTAAACTTGTGTTTTGTCCTGAGAGCCGTATTTTCTCCACAGACTCACTGGAACTTCCTTTAGGATCCATTTCCAAGCCCCGAGCTTGGATACAGCTTTCAGCAATGAGACCTATTCACCTGGAATTCATGTCTGTGTAGAAGCAGCCTCCCAGCATCATTCTTCTTGGGAGAAGAGACATTTCCAATAACACACTGTCTATCCTCTACCAAGGTTTCTCTGTGTTTAAAGGCTGGAAATAATAGACTTTCATTCAGTTCTACTGTGGGAACCCTTTTACACAAACCTATCAAGGAACCCCTTTATCCTCCCTCAGAATTGATTCTGTACTATTCTTCCCACTCTCTGAAATCATATTGTCCACCTTTCGTACTGAGTACCAAATGCACTCAATTTTCCCTAATGCTTGTTTCTTCTGTTTTGATGATTTCAGTGATATTTGGAAATATGAGTTCCCATGTAGGGCATCCTTTTTGCTTGTTTCACCTTTTTATTCCCTAAGACATACATATCTTTTCTTTGTGTCTTGCTCAAACCAAATCTCTTTGCATTTAGCAAACTGGTGTTTTGTTTTCTTTAGCGGTCTCTTAAACCAAGACTTTGATAGGCTTCACAGACAGTTTGTTCACAAAATAAATAAATGTATAGGTCCGTTTAGTCCAAGTGGGGGGCTTTCTTTTCCATTTTTCATTTTTTTACCTTGTCAAGCGAGACAAAATAATCAGACTGAGCTAGGATTGTCTAAAGACTCTGAAACATTCTCAGTGATTTTTTTTTGAAATTGAAATGAAAGGCTGGCTGTCATTATAGGTGATTATTTTATGTATAAGGAGATCAGTAGTTGCAAGTAATAGAGAAAATATTTAAATAAACTGAGGATACACAAATGTCTCCTGCATGCAAGAATTTCCCTTCCTCTGTGCCAGAGTCTGCACAAAGAGGTAGTAACTACATGTGTTCCAGCATCAGCCACGATGCTATGGGTTTGGCTCTGATAGAAATCTATCATCTGTACTCATTTAACTATGACACATGTTGATTCAATAAAGAAGGGAATCTCTCTCTTTCTTTCTTTCTCTCTCTCTCTCTCACACACACACATACATGTATTAACTATTCCTGGGAGGATTGCTTTCGGAAAAAGCACACCACCATTTGCCTACTTAAGTTCACAACTTGCAACAAATCATGGTACTTGGTGACTTACAGCTCAACCAGTGACGTTGGGTAGAGTCTTTTATCAAAATGAGGACCCCTGTCATCTCACTGAATTGTGATAATGTTTCACATCCACATCTTAATGGTTCGGAGCTATCCTAGTTTTTTTTTTTTTTTTTTGAATTATTATTATTTTTATTGAAAGGGAAGACATTCCCCAAACTGGAGAATAATCATTTACTACTATGTTTAGGGAAAAATAAACTTACTTAAAGCTGTGCTTTTACCCATTTGGACTTTGTCTTAATTTGGAAACAAAGGGAAGCACAATCAATTGAGAGATATTTCTGAACTCCTACTGTGTCCCAGCACCTGGTAGGGGCCATAGGGGCGCCAAAGATGAAGCTGAATTGACCCCAGAATTCTAAGAGTCTATATCCTTGCCAGGAAGAAAGTTCGTGTATGCACACACATGCATCCCCAAGTACTGTAATACAACGTCTGTTAAGGTATTGATTCTGAGGGATCTGAGAGCACAGAGGAGGAAGTAGACTCATTAGGCTCAGTGGCTGCCTCGAACCAACTGCTGCAGATCAGTGGTTCACACAAGGTCTGGACATGCCTTCCAGGTCATTTGGATCTGTCCTCATTCAGTCAGGGACCCAAGCTGATGAAACCGCTGTCATCTTCTATCTGCCTCTTTGGGATCATGTGGCTTCTGAGGTTGCTGTGGTAGGTGAAGAGAGGGACTGAGGAGGAGCTGAGCTCATCCTGAACGTGTCACCCATCATTTCTGTTTATACTGTGTTGGTCAGAACAAATTACATTGCTGGGGAGTGAAAGGGATTACATGGGTAGTAGTAGAGTGGTAACTGCTCGGCCACACAACTAAGACCCTTGAGTTCTTACTGTGTGTCTGCCTCTGGGTGCCCACCAAAGTAGAGGTCCTCCTCAAAGGGAGCCATGAATTTATGAAAGAAGAACTTCTTGTCTGTGCCTTGATGAAGTAGTAGGCTTCAAAATGGAAGAAATAAAGGGAGAGAAAGGATGAAATTTTATCAGAGATAGTTATGGGGAAAGGGGTGGAGAGAAAAAAAGTTCAGAGCAGCAAAAGGTAAAAACTTCCAGTCATAAAATAAGTTAGTTTTGGGGATGTCATTTACAACATGGTGACTAGTGAACAATACTGGTACTACATATTTGAAAGTTACTAAGAGAGTAAATTTTAAGTCCTCATCACAAGAAAACAAAATTTTTGTAACTATGTGTGGTGATGGATGCTAGACTTACAGTCGTGATCATTTGCACAATATATACAAATATTGAATCATTATGGTTTTTTAAAGGATTTTATTTATTTATTTGAGAGAGAGAGAGAGAGAGAGCAGCAGCAGTAGCAGGAGCAGAATGATACGCAGACTCTATGCTGAGCTTGGTGCCCCATGCAGAGCTCGATCCCATGACGCTGAGATCATGACCTGAGTGGAAATCAAGAGTAGGATGCTTAAGCAACTGAGCCACCCAGGCACTCCACAAATTATTATGTATTTTATCTGAAACTAATAAAATGTTATATGTCAATTATAACATAATTGAAAAAAAAGGGAAAGAACAGATTTGGAAAACAGGGAGGGTCTAATCTGTTGAATATGCTAGGGCTGAGAAGATGGTTGAGGTTAGATCACGAAAGGCTTTGGTTGCCATGGTCAAGTGTGAGTTTTGTTTTTCAGGCAAAGGAAGTCTGTTGGTGAGTTTTGGTCAAGGAAATAACAATATAATTGTCTTCACTTTATGGACCACCATTTATCAAGAATGTCCAATATCCTGGATGCCATTCTGAGTGCTCTACATGCATTATCTCATTTGTTCCTCAAAATAACTCTGGGGTTAGGTGCTTTTCTTATCCTACTGTACAGATGAGGAAGCTGAAGTTTAGAGAGGATAAAGAACTTTTCCAAGATATCACACTGTTAACCAGTGCTAGAAAAAAACACTATTCTCTTGAAAATAATTGAAAATTTGGTGGATTCATTGATATTATAATTATTGATATTATTTAAAAAAAACCTTGCTATGGTTCCACATTTGAGAAAGACTAAGAGCCTTCTAAGAGTCTTGTATAATAAGAATAAAACCCTTTTGCAGTTGATTTTTATTTTAACTATAAGCAGGTAACCACTAAGTTAAATGAACCCTATATTGCACAGGTATGATGGACAAAACAGCCTGCCAGAAGAAACAAGACGGTAAAAAGTGAGTTTGGAGACTACTTAGTTGGCCAGGGCCATTTCCAGTTTGCTCTGGAAATAAGCCAAGCAATTTACATTACAGAGCCCAGCCCAGGCCAATTGCCCTTGATTTTGCCTGCTGAATTATGACTCGTTTCTCCACACCTTTTTTTCATGTTAACAGGGAACTTGGGAGCTGCTCTTCTGGAAGGACCAGAGGCTGTGGGCTATGTGTGTTCCATGTGCTGCTATCCCTCTGGGATCTGATTATTAGAGATAGTAATGCTTTCCTTGAGCATTAAATAGGGAAAGCCATGGGTAAGTTATAGCTCCAAAAGGGAGCAATTTTCATTCCCATGACTTATATTTGGTGAATGCACAAGAAAAATCTATGATTTGAAGGAGGACAGGAAGAATTTGTAGGAAGTACAGTTGGGAAGTGATCCTAGGACACCTATTTCTTCACACCTATGCGCTGTGACACTTGCCCTCCCTCATGAAGAGTATAGCAAACACACTTTCTTTGGCTTCCGGAACCTTCTTTTTCTCTTGCCAAAAGACAAGTGATCCCCAGAGACCATATTGGCAGAATGCTGGAAGTGCTCGAGATTCAGATGGCTCAGCACTTTCCCTCTCCAGGTCAGTGATCAGTGTTCTTGCTTCAGTGTTCAGTGTTCTTGCTTCTCAACAAGACACCCTTCTCAGGTCCAGTTTACACAGACCAGGTCATTGGTGAAGGAGTTTGAAGTCCAGGTACAAAGTGACATCTGGTCTTAGTCACCTGTGTGTAGTGGCAAATAGAACACACAGATGCCTCATACATTACATTAAAAACATTAACTTAAAGGTAATGAAAACCCCTTTATTACAGGATATACAGAGAACAACACAAATCAATACATTTTTCAGAAAACAAATACACTAGTGTGTGTAATCAGCACCTGGATCAAGAATCAGAATATTATCAGCCCCAAGAAGCTCCCCCTGCTGGCTTCTTCTGGGAACTCCACCAAGGGTAATCACCCCAACTTCTCACATCGCAGAACATCTTGTCTGCCTCTGAACGTGTATAAATGCAATACCTTCTGTATGTACACTTTAAGTTTCTCTTCTTTCACCCAGTATCCTGTTTAGGAGATTCCTCCGTGTAGTTGTAGCTCAGTCATTCTGATGGCTGTATAGTATTCTTCTGTAACCCTCCTCCTAGTCAGCTCATCTATTCTAGTGTTGGTGGGCATTTGGATGAATTCTGATTTGGCATAGTCCTGAAAGATACTGCTATGACATGAATCTCCATTGGAAATCTACCTAGGAGTTAAAACTGCTGGGTTTGCCTATGTCTGGCTTTAGTAGAGACTGCTGGGTTATCCAAAGTAGTTTTTTTTTTTATTAAAGATTTTATTTATTTATTTGACAGGCAGAGATCACAAGTAGGCAGAGAGGCAGGCAGAGAGAGAGAGGAGGAAGCAGGTTCCCCGCAGTGCAGAGAGCCTGATGCGGGGCTCGATCCCAGGATTCTGGGATCATGACCCGAGCCGAAGGCAGAGGCTTTAACCCACTGAGCCACCCAGGCGGCCCCCAAAGTAGTTTTAGAAATTGATACCAGCAATGGATAATGGCTCTGGTTGCTCTAGATCTCATATCTCATCAGCATTTCCATATATATATATATATATATATATATATATATATATATATATCTGCACCAGAATTACTGTCAAAGAAGGAAAAAGTAGGCTTGGTTAACATCCTGGACATTACATACTCCAAAATTCACCTATTGCTGTCCTGCCCCTAGCCCAGCAAATGATGTTGGTAAGGTGGCAGTAGTTATTTATAAGCTCCAGCCACCCTTGCCTCCTGGGAAATCCTTCTAGAGGCAAATGTGTACAGGCAAATGAAAGATTAGCCAATGGCTACGCTTCTGCAAGAGTGAGCCTACCTCCTCCCCTTGCCATCCTCCGTTCCTACAAGACCAGTACAGAAGGCTGACAATGAAGCCAACTGTGTTCCCGCTTCCCAATAGCTCAGCACTACCACTACCTGCCCACCAGCCAGAGCCCGCTCTCCTGGTGTGCACAGCACCCTGCCTTGCTTGCCAAGATGGAGCACAGTGAAGCTTCCACATAATCATTTCCAAACATTAAAATGGCCCCATTGTCATTACAGCAGGGAGATTGAATTTGCCTCATCAAAGCGGAGTGTGACAGGTGACTCAATAGGACAGTGCCAAGCGCAGAGGCAAGAAGATTAGCAGGGCACTGATATCATTATTTCCGCCTATCACAGATTCGGCAGGGAGGCAATTGTAATTTCTGGGCTTATTAGTCTACATTCGGAGGGAAAAACCGAGTGATACAACTCACGGTGACAGCCAGGCATTTGTGCAGCAAGTGCTGTCACAGGGACACTTAGAAAATGCCAATGTGGCTCCGTCCTTGTAATCCTCACTAATAGAGGTTAAAGCCGGGCACAAAGGCACCCTTATCCGTCATCAGTCCACTAATAACATTTGCATTTTTAAGTTAAATAGAGTAAGTAAAGGAGTAAGTTCATAAGTAGTTCATTGCAGTTGGGACAATTAATTTCACACTGGAATTAGAAAGCAAAGCCAAAAATTTCTAGCGGCTCCTATCTCTTCGATCGCTTGCAAGAATCCTCCAAGGGAAGAGATGAGTGAATGGTGTTAAGAACAATGTTACCGGCAGAATCTATTGCCTGTGAAACCGTCGATAGGAGAACATCACTAAACTCCTGAAATTAGATTTCTGCCCCCCTCCAGTCAACAGACAATGCAGCTCAAGGACTTAAAACTAACAAATGCAGCGGAAAATATCTTCACATGCTTAACATATTCCTGTCTTAGCGCTCCCGATTTTGCCATCTGGAGGTATATTAAATCACAGAAGAAGGCTCCAAAGAGCTGGGGAGGACTATTGGTGACGGAGGCAGAGTGGTGCCTGTTCTCAGGACCACTTTGCAGAAAAGCCTTCCTAGCCCAGCTGATTTACATAAATCTCCTCTAATTAATACGTTTCTATATCAGCATGTTTCAGAGCATTGGCAATGAAAGAGAAAATTAAGAGATTCTTTTTAGAGATAACACCAGAACTATAGTTTCATGGCTAATATATATTCATGGCTAGACGATTGAAAAAAAAATCATCTAGCTTGGGGAAAATATTGGAATTCTAATTTTATTTTGTTGGAAAAATATTACAGGTGGCAAGCCATTACTTTTTCACATTTAAATAAATAAGAGACCAATTAAGAAGACTGTGTAATTCAATTCTTGAGTGAGTGCCACTGAATTCAATTTGTTTCAGGTCAATGAATATAACGCAAAGTTATTAACGAAAAGGTCAGGGGCTGCGTATAAAGCATACACACACGATACAATGGGGTAATTAGTACACATTTCCAGTGTGCTGTTGTGCTGGCATATGGTGGAGAAAATCTTAACAGGATTAGATGTTAATAAATTTTCAAGTCTGTTTTTCTTCCCCTACTCCTGCTATAAAAAAAAGCCTTGAATTGACTGTTGTCTCCATTTCTGTCTCTGTCTGACTCTCTGTTCTTTCATTATGCACTGGAGATTACACACACAGAAAGTTGGTTTAGAAAACCACACATATCAGGGAGCAGGGCTGAAACTTGCACTTTGAGAATCCCCACTGCACGGAGCAGTGTCAGAGTTAAGAAAACATTAAGTGCCCCATCTGCCATCATTCTGAGTTAAGGAATCTGATCTTCCAAACCTACCAAAAAAGGAAACTGGCGGACTGGGGTGGGGTATGATTTCTATCTTCATTTTGTGCAGAAAGAGGGAGAAGTTTGGGAAGGAAGGTTTGTGTCTCCTGCACTTTCAGAGTGCTGTTCAAAGGTTGCTGGAAGTAGGATGGGTGGGCAAGTGCAGGTGTCCCTGATGACAGGCATACCATGCCTTCCATCCAACAGAGCTCAGGGTCATTCCACGGATGCTGGAAGCAGCCACACAAGAGGCTGACTCTGCTCCCCTGTGCTTCTGAAAATCACAGTAGCTTAGGAAACAAAGAGACTTGTTTTCACAAGTCTCTGCCTTGGCTAAAATGCATCCCTGTTCAGCATACCTGTAGGAGGGAGATACACTGTTTGGCTAAGCCCAGGTGGGCATACTGAGGACAAGGGACTTCCAGGAGGATCTGAGGCTCATTTTCCTAAAGGCACAAGTCATTTCTCCAGAAGGAGGGGAGTAAAGAACCCCACTGCCAGAGGGATTTGATGTACACATTGCCCTCAAGGCTCAAGTTGGGTGAACCTACTGCTGGTCCCTGGCCTGTCTCAATTCTTGGCATCACCTCCCACATAGACTGTCTGTGCTCTTCTTGTCTCAGGGTCTACTTCTGGGGGAAGTCAAACTGAGACAAAGGGTAACCAGGAGGTAGAGGGAGAGGTAGAGCAAGGATATAGCTCAGCCTGGTATGGGAGCAGCCAGTGCTTGCTGTGCTGGAGAGCATGTTCTTAACTTGGAGGGATTAAACCTGAAGGGGCATGTCCATTGAAGGTTCCAGGGGCAACACAGTAACAGGCTTGAAAGCCCCTGGCATGGACTCTTCCCCCCACCCCCACTCCCTGCATGGTATTTCCCTGGGGTGGGGGGTTGCTTGCTAAGTGATCGCCTATGTGCACTTGAATTCCTGTTTCAGAATCTGCTTCTGGGAGAATGCAACCTGAGGCCATGATCAAGGAGCACAGTCTATGGTGTGGCCTCAAGGGCTGTCCTTCTCAAGAATCATTCCCGTAGGTGATTTTTTAAAGTAGCCTTCTCAAAAAAAAAAAAAAAAAAAAGCTTTGCAAATAGGTATGAAGTATTTACCAGTCTCTGCATGTTAATAATTAAAGACAAGACCAAAGGCAGCCCAGTTTCCCTCCCAGAGATAACATAGGGAAGCAAAGGATAACATGAACAGAAATTCACTTTGTCCTTTGACAAGCTGTTGTCTATAAGGCTACTCTAGTTGCAAACAGGAAACCAGGCTACAAGGCTGACACATAGTCATGGTATTACTTTAGAAAAATGACTTGCTTTTTCATGGTCTTAGAGAAAGCTAGTATCACACTAAGTGCTTAGTGCTAGCTTAATGTAATTTCCAGCTCTGATTATGTAATATTTGCCCAATTTTCCATTGAATCTACGTGACTTTTGTCCTCAGTTGAGGAAGGTAAAATGGCTTCTCCCTGGTCTAGTTGAGGACCTCCATGGTATGGCAGCTAACGTGCCCATAGACACCCACATGCACGTGGAAGGCTAGTAAAGATTTTCTCACAAACATAGCAGCAAAAAGGGAGAAGAGTGTGCTTGGCTTATTTTTCTCAAAATTATAGGGGCATACATGCCATTGAACGAAGTAGCTAATCTCTCAGTTTTGCATCTATATAATGGGCATAAAAGACCTAAATTTCAGGGCTATGACATGCCAAATGCTTGCAATGTGGTAAGCTCATATTAATGAGAGTCACTTTTAGTATTTAACACTTTGAGAACCTGATTCTTGAGGCAAGAAAATTCTCCCCTCTTTAATAACTCAAGCGATGCATATTAAAAATTAGAAGTTATAGAGAAGCAGAAACCCTCCCATAATTCTATCATGGGAAGATGACTTCATATTTAAAAAAAATCCTTATTTTGTTTTATTTTATTAACATATAACATATTATCTGTTTCATGGGTACAGGTCTGTGAATCACCAGTCTTACAGAATTCACAGCACTCACCATAGCACATACCCTCCCAATGCCCATCACCCAGCCACCCTATTCCTACCACCACCCCTAGCAGCCCTGTTTGTTTCCAGAGATGAGATTAAGAGTCTCTTACAGTTTGTCTCCCTCCCCAGTCCCATCTTGTTTAATTTTTCCCTTCCTTCCTCCCACAACCCCTGCCCTGCCTATCAAATTCCTCAATCCAGAGAGATTCATATTTTGATTTGTATCCTCTAGATGTCTTTTTGAGGTCATAGAGCCATATATATTTTAACAAATATGAGTTCGTACAATGATATTGCACAGAAACTGCATTTTTACATTAATACAGTTTAATTTTTAGAGAAGTTTTTAAAAAGATTTTTAAAAAGATTTTATTTATTTATTTATTTATTTGAGAGAGAGAGAGAGAGAGAGAGAGAACAGGTGGATTGGTAGGCAGAGGGAGAGGGAGAAGCAGGCTTCCCGCTGAGTGGGGAGCCTGACTTCGGTCTCGATCCCAGGACCCTGGGATTATGACCTGAGCTGAAGGCAGATGCTTAACTGACTAAGCCACCCAGATGCCAACTTTTAAAGAAGTTTTAAGTGTACTGGAAAGCTGAGCAAAAATTGCAGTCCCCCCTCCCAAAAGAAAGTGTAGTTCTCATATACCCTCGTTTCTCCATAGTTTCACTTTTTAACATTGCATTAATGTGATACGTTACAATTAATGAACCAGTAACCAGTATTGATACATTATTAACTGAATTTCATAGTTTACATTAGGGTTCAGTCTTTTTGTTGTACATTCTATGGGCTTTGACACATGCCTAATGTCATGTGTGGACCATCTCAGCAGCACACGGAATAGTTTTACTGCCCTCACAATCCCCTGTGTGCTACCTTTTCACTCTGCCCTCTTTCCCCTGAACCACTGATATCCACTAATTTTTTTTGTTTTGTTTTGTTTTGTTTTTTACTTTCTCTGAAGGTTTGACTATTTCAGAATGTCATATGATTGGAATCATACAGCACATAGGCTTTTCAGATTCACTTCCTTCACTTAGCAATATGCATTTAAGTTTCTTCCATATCTTTTGTGGCTTGTTAACTCTTTAAATTTTTTTTTTATAATAGTCCATTGTCTGGATATACCATTTTCCTAATCCATTCATGTATCAAAGGACATCTTGATTGCTTCCAAGTTTGGGCAGTTATCACTGAACCTGCTATAAATATTTGTATTCAGGCTTTCGTGTGCAAATAGTTTCCAACTCTTTGGGTAATACCAAGTAGCATGATTGCTAGATCTATGGTGAGACTATGTTTAACTTGTCAGAAACATCCGACTGTCTTCCCACATGGCTGTGCCATTTTGCGATGAATGAGAGTTCCTGTTGCTCTACAGCCTTGCCAGCATTTTGTGCTGTTGGTGTTTTGGATTTTGGTCATTCCAATGGGTGTGGAGTGGTATTTAATTGTTTTATTTGCAAGTCCTTAGTGACATATGATGCTGAGCATCTTTTCAAATGCCTATTTTCCATCTATATATCTTCTTTAGTGAGGTGTCTGTTTAGATCTTTTGACCATTTTTTAATTAGGTTGTTTTCTTATTGTTAGATTTTAAGGGTTCTTTGTATGTTTTATATACAAACCCTTTATCAGGTATATGTTCTGCAGATATTTTCTTCCGATCTGTGGCTTGTCTTTTCATTCTTTTAATAATATCTTTCATAGAGCAGATGTTTTTAATTTTAATGAAATCCCACTTTTCAAGTTTTTTCTTTCATGGATCATACATTTGTTGTTGGATCTAAAAAGTCATCACCAAACTGGAAGTTAACCTAGATTTTCTCCTTTGTAATCTCCTAGAGGTTTCATAGTTTTGCATTTCACATTTAGTGGATGATTTATTTTGAATTAATTTTTGTGAAAGATGTTAAGTCTGTGTCTAGGTTTTTTGTTTTTGTTTTTTGTATGCAGATGTCCAGTTTTCTAGCACCCTTTGTTGAAAAGACTATCCTTTGTCCATTGGATTATCTTTGCTCCTTTATTAAAATCAGTTGGCTATATTTATGTGGGTTTATTTCTGGGCTATCTATTCTATTTAATCAATTAACTTGTCTTTTTTTAAAAGATTTTATTTATTTTATTTTATTTTATTTTATTAATTTTATTTATTTATTTGAGAGAGAGCATGAGAGAGGAGATGGTCGGAGGGAGAAGCGGACTCCCCAAGGAGCTGGGAGCGAGATCCTGCAAGTCCGGGATCATGACCTGAGCTGAAGGCAGTTGCTCAACCAACTGAGCCACGCAGGCACCCCTATTTTTTTTAACCGATACCACAATGTCTTCATTACTGTAGCTGTATAGTAAGGGTTGAAATTGAGTAGTATGAATTCTCTAACTTTGTTCTTCTTCTTCATTATTGTGTTAGGTATTCTGGGTCTTGCTTTTCCATATACTCATTAGTATCCATTTGTTGATATCCACAAAATAACTTGCTGGGATTTTAATGAGAATTGCATTAAATCTATAGGTAGCAAACTCCATTTTATACATGTCAACAAATTGCTAAAAATTTACCTTCTTATTATATAATCTCATACATCATGCATTTTTAGGATGCAATATTATGTCATTATATGTAGGGTGACCATATAATTTACCATCCAAACTGAGATACCTTAGAAGGCAAAAAAGAAGCACTAATTCCAACTGCATCAGGACAGCGGGAATCAGGTTATCCTCCTGGTTGTGCCTCTCTTATTTAACCCACTTCTTATTTTGGGGCATTTAACTGCAAACTTAATTTACTATTGCAAACAATATGATGAGGGTAAACATCCATAAAAATGCAGTCTTACACACTTCTGATTATTTCTTTAGGATTAACTACTCACTATATAATTGCATGCACAATTTTTTGAAAAAGCAACTTAACAAGATAAAATCTCATTGTATTTTAGAACAAATTAGTTCATACATAAAGGACAATGAAGAAAAAGATCTTTTTTTTTATTTTTGATCTTTTAAAATACCTCTTCTTTTGACTTATTATTTCTGTAATAGCTATTGGAATGCTTAGAATTAAATTGTGTTTTCTTTTTAAAAAATTTTTAAAAGATTTTATTTATTTTTTTGACAGAGAAAAACAGCGAGAGAGGGAACACAAGAGGGAGAACAGGCTTCCCACAGAGCAGGGACCCTGATGAGGGGCTCAATCCCAGGACCCTGGGATCGTGACCTGACCCAAAGGCAGACACTTAACCACTGAGCCACCCAGGCACCTCTAAATTGTATTTTCTGGCTGTTGCTTTTTAAAAACAAGTTGGATGTTTTTGTTTTTCTTATTTTAGAATTAAAGTAGGATCCCCTGTGTGGCTCAGTTGGTTAAGTTTCTGACTCTTGATTTCAGCTCAGGTCATGATCTCAGGGTAGTGAGATCAATCCCCATGTGGGCTCTGTACTAGGCATGGAGTATGCTTAAGATTCTCTTTCTCCCTCTCCTTCTGACCCTCCTGCCCAGTCCCACTTTCTCTCTCTCTCTCAAAATAAATTAAGTTAAATTAAATTAAATTAAATTACAATGAATTTGATTAAACCACAAGTAAAGTCAGAAGGAAGACAGAGAACATTAAAAATAACATATCACTTTATCAAGATTATTTTAAAATGGCCAACTACCATTTTAAAATTTGTAAAAAAAAAATACATATTTGAGGGGTGCCTGGGTGGCACAGTCAGTTAAGTGTTCTACTCTTGGTTTTGACTCAGGTCATGATCTCAGGTCCTGGGATCAAGCCCAGCATTGGGCTCCATGCTCAGCATGAAGTCTGTTTGAGATTCTCTCTCTCCATCTCTCTCTGCCCCTCCTGCTTGTGCTCTCTTTTTCTCTCTCAAGTAAATAAATAAATAAAATCTTTATTTTAAGAAAATACACATTTGAAAGTAAATAAAACCCCCTTTGAAGTATTTTAAAGCCGGAACTTAAAAATTTAGGTTCTTTGTCTTCCTTTTATGTTTCAAATTCTTGTTGTGGCTCATTTTTGTGTCAGGAGTTTGAAGGGTACGTATATATTTTTTAAATTTTTATTTATTTATTTGAGAGACAGAGATCACAAGCAGGCAGAGAGGCAGGCAGAGAGAGAGGGGGTAAGCAGTCTCCCTGCTGAGCAGAGAGCCCGATACGGGGCTTGATCCCAGAACCCTGCAATCATGACCTGAGCCGAAGGCAGAGGCTTTAACCCACTGAGCCACCCAGGCGCCCCGGTATGTATAGTTTATAGACGGACTATATATATTGTAAGTGTGGCAGAGGTAGATGGCTGGTGACCAAAATCATTACTTGCTGCACCTAAGATTTTATTGTAAAGTTGAAAAATGGCTGCCTAAGAACTACATTTCCCAGTTTTCCTGGCAAACAAATGTTGGCTCGTGACTCGCTCTCATCAATGGACTAAGGCTGTTGAGATATAGGGATGTTTCTACTATACTCTCCTACCACCAACTGAATAAAAACAGATGAGTATTTAGGAGCTGGCAGAGCCACAGATGTAAGGAATCTAAAGTCTTAGACTATGGTATGGAGTGGGGGATGTGAGTGAGCCAATTATCATGTGAATCAGAAATAATTCTCTATTGGATTTTCACTTCAGTACATTTTTGGAGTGTGTTTTTAATAGCAGTTTAGCTTATCCTAATACAGTAAGGAAACTCTCTCATAATTAAAATTTAATGTGAGAAATGCATGAATTCCTGAAGCAGGACTCCTTACCTGCCAACTGGTTTGCTGTTGTTGTGAGTATGAAGTCTCTGATTTTTAGGAAATCCCATTCAAATGATGTTTGGGATCCATTCTTCTTCTATGTTAGCCTGGGCAACTTCTCATTCTTACAGGATTGTTTTAATCATTACCACCTTTATAAATTCTTCTCTGAACCCTCTTTTTTCTCAGTATAGTTAATAATTCCCTTCATTGTGCAATTTAATTGTATTTTTGCATCTTTTATATGCTATCACAAGTACTTCAGACATGCTATGAATTGAATGGCTGTGTTCCCCCCAAATTTATATGCTGGAACCCTAATCAGTGTGATGGTATTCAGAGAAAGGGCCTTTGTGAGGTAATGAGGTCATACAGGTGGATTTCTCATGATGGGATTAATACTCTTATAAGAAAAGACACAGGAAAGTTGCCTCTTTTCTCCATCTCTCCTTTTCTCTCTCTCTCCACCATGAGAAGAAGATCTCGCCAAACCTGACCATGTTGGTATCCTGATCTTGGACTTCAAGCCTCCAGAAGTAAAAGAAATAAAAAAAATACTTTGTTGTTTAAGCCATCCAATCTATGATTTTTTTTGTTATAGCAGCCCAAACTGACAGAGACAAGATGCAAACAAATAATTGAGTTCCATCAATGCAATCTTACTTTCAAAAAAAATAACTTGAATCTAGATCATGTCTTGTCCATACTAGGGATGTAATAGAGGTTTGCAGAATGAATGAATGAAGTGGTAACAGTATTTGATAAAGAGGTGTTGATTTTATAATAAACAGAAGACAAAGACCATCCTTCTGCAATGTTGACTTAGAATTTTAAATATTCTTGATGCCCAGGGTTCCCATCTTGGGGACACTGTAAAGGCAACCTCAGCTGGCAAGATATCCAGGTGGGTATTACAATGTGCCCCAGAGAGCTGTTTGTAAGCTTAGATGTGTAACAGCTCATGGAATGAAAAGCCCTGGGATGGGGGCGACTTGGCAGCATTAGTAACTGGGGAGTCCATTATGTCAGGCTCAGAGCTCGGCTAGAGAAGATTTCTAGTTCTCTTTGGGAAATACAAAATCATTGGCTCCCTTGAACTGAGAGTCATCTTAAGTCAAGCAGAGAATGCATCTGTTAAATGTTAGATGTTAGCAATTATTAGATGTTAGCAATCATTGTGTCCAAAATTTTGGTAAGAAAGAGTTATGTTTTGGCAAACTATGATCTCTTTTTTTCTGGGGACTTCTCACCATGGTTCCACAGGGGTCTGCCATGTTGTTCTATGACTGGAACTCCTACTACAGTTGATTGGTGTGAAGTGAGCCAATTACAGTCTTTCTCTGGGGACTTTTTAAAAGATTTTATTTATTTAGGAGAAAGAGAGAGAAAAAAAGAGAGAGAGAGAGAGGATGAGCCTGGGGTAGGAGCTGAGGGAGAAGTAGAGTCTCTGCTGAGCAGGGAGCTCAATGTGGGGCTCAGTCTCAGGACCCCGGGACCATGACTAAAGCTGAAGGCAGACACTTAACTTACTGAGCCACCCAGGCACCCTTCTTTGAGAATTTTGGAGCTGAAATGTCTTTGTATTGGTATCTGGGCTTTATGATATAACACTTAGAAATTATTCAGGGCTGTATAGTTTTACCCCATGGGCCAGGAAGACAGAAGTAGATCCATTTAGAGAGAAGAATGGTGCAGATGTTCAGAGAAGGACACATCCAAGAGATGAAGAGAGTCTATCTGGGGACTAAGTGTGTTCCAGGATCTAGTAGTTCCTGAGGTCATACATATTCCTCTCATAGCTCTAGATCACTGCCCTTTTTCCTGTAAAATAGCTTAGGACCATTATGATCAGGTTCCCTTTGAGTTTAAGCCAGTTCCAGTCAGGCTTCTGTCATCAAAACAATCTCAGCAAATAGGCTCCAAATTTTAAATACAAGGAAAATGATGCTGAGGAAAGAATGTATTTCATTGTGTGATGTTGGATGTACATTCCATCCTGAGAAAAAAGAGTATTCTCTAAGTTATAGGAGTGTTTATGAAACTATGGCTCATATTATTAATTGCTTTTTAAGAAGGGCTTTACAATAAAAATTCATTCAGAGAAATTCCATTTCTTTTGTATGTGTTTGCCTAGAGGGTTATTGAAGGGAAACTGGGCTGACAGGTAGGCTTTGACCTCCTTTCTGGTTGCCAGTGCCCCCATTGTCATCCCACAGGCCCAGGCTCCTGAAGGGTGGAGTGGATCCATGGCATAGTGTACACCTTTGTAGGGGTCACCAAGAAGCCAGAGAGCCAATCACCACATACTTTTTTCACCTCCTGAGGCTGAGAGGCCCAAGCCAAAGAGTGATTATAATTCTCCTCAGAACCAATTAAGAGAAACTATTTCCATTGTACTCAGGCCCCAAATGGGAAATTGGGAAATTTCTGAGGTAGAGCCAAATGAATTTTCACACAAGCTTTGGAGTTTATTCATAATGCAAGGAGAATTCTTATCAGCTAAAAGAAAATAGGCACAGCTCTCCTTAAAATAAAATGAAATTATGGACACAGGATTATAGCTTCCCCAAGCTGCCAAAAATGCTGTTTGTAGAATCCAAATCTTTTAGACACTCTTCCAAATCCAAGTAGTATGTTTTGCTTTTGCTGTTTGTGTTGGACCTATTAGCCCATGCTCTCCATTTTCCTGCCACATATAGTAACTGTGCATCAGGAAAGACTAATTTAAAAGATTCCCAAGGAATTTCTTGCTCTGTAATAGGTATCCTCAGAAGCAAATACCAGAATGCCATAAAAAATGCAAAATCATTATGGTTTCCTGTGGAACCATTGCAGATGGATAAACTGAGATTAATTAAAAATAAAAAAACAGGGGCGCCTGGGTGGCTCAGTGGGTTAAAGCCTCTGCCTTCAGCTCAGGTCATGATCCCAGGGTCCTGGGATCGAGCCCCGCATCGGGCTCTCTGCTCAGCGGGGAGTCTGCTTCCCTTCCTCTCTCTCTGCCTGCCTCTCTGCCTACTTGTGATCTCTGTCTGTCAAATAAATAAAATAAATAAATAAATAAAAAAACACCTCAGTGGGTTAGCCAATGGATAATAATGAAATATGGAGACATAGATTGTATGTAGGAGCATTTTTTGTGTTCTGCTCAATATCTCTTATGCTTGTCCCTATTTTTAGCTTTGGTAGGTATCTCCTAAGCTATTTGTGTGTCCCATTTCAAGGATCCATCACAAAGCTTCTCCTGTTTTTTAGGTTTGTTGGAGCCATGCTCAGCTGCCGGTGCCTTCAAGTAGGCTGGAACCAATGTATCCAAGGGTAACCCTCAATCAATGGTTGATAAGAGTTAAAAGATAAAAAATTTTCAAATTGTGGTCTTTTGAAGGAACAATATAGTGGTGCATTCTATACGATTTCCCAGCAGAACCAGTTCCTACAACAACAATAATATTAATGCACATTTTACTGGATTTTCTTTTATAAGACTCTCCCAATTCCCTCCTTGGATCACCTCCCAAATAAATTACCAGCACCTAAGTCCCAAATATAGGTTCTGCTTTTGCAGGATCCAAACTAAGGCACTATATGACTCTGTCTCTCTCTCTTTTTTCATTTCATCTTAGACTAAATTCTTGCTCCTTGATAAAATCCAGTTGCCCCAAAGACACACTTTATTATTTGTAGATGCTTATTTTTCTTTTTTCTCAGAGTATTAAATGAAACTGTTCCATACGCAAAATATCTCCAATTTCAACTGGCCAAGACTGAACCATGTGAATATTCATATGCCACATGAACTGTGAACCATGAACAATGAGACATCCTATTGTTAATATTAATAGAAACAGCTACTTATTTATGGAGAATCTGCTCTGTGTTATGCCTTCTGCTCTCTATATTGACTTGGAATGTCCCTGCAAAGTAGGCATTAACAATCCACTGAAGAGAAGATGTTGAGCCTTATCCAGAGAAAGAGTGGTGAAGAGGGCATCCAACCCAGATATGCATGGATCTGAAGTCCATGCTTTTTATGTGTGTCTTGAATTTTTGAACTTTCTCCATATTCTACACATTTTCTCTCTGTCTTATTTGATTTTCTAATCAATTAACCCACCATTGGACATGTTCCATAGTCCTTGAGCATTAGAGAATAGGAAATACCCAGACCTTTAGAGAGCTTTTTTTTTTTAATTTTTTTTTTTTTTTTTTTTTTTTTTTTTTTTGGTCAGAGAGAGAGGGAGAGAGAGAGAGCGTGAGTACAGGCAGACAGAGTGGCAGGCAGAGGCAGAGGGAGAAGCAGGCTCCCTGCCGAGCAAGGAGCCCAATGTGGGACTCGATCCCAGGACGCTGGGATCATGACCTGAGCCGAAGGCAGCCGCTTAACCAACTGAGCCACCCAGGCATCCCTAGAGAGATTTTTGATATAGATGTGAGCTCACAGGGGCAGCAGGGTTAAATCCTATTAGAGTGACCTCCCCCCCCATTAGAGTGGGGCTTATGCAGATCAGGTAACAAATTGAATTCTGGTCCAACTCCATCTCACAGTGTTTCCAGTGTGTCCTCACATTCATCTTAAGGTTATTTTCCCAGTACTCTTATGCATAGTCAAGATGGAGATCCTTAGCAGCTTGACTCCCTGATATGGGGATTAAGAGATAATTTGGAAGTAAGGTCCAAGTGGAAGCCTTTGAAATCATTCCTCCCCTGTCCTGGCCAAGATAGAGGCATGACACATTCCAGAAGGAACTACATCACTCAAAGATTTCAAGAATGCAAAGGTAGCAGTCCCCATTATATGCTCATCAAATCCAGTATATGAACCTCTGTAAAAACCAAATGGATTATGGCAGATAAAGTGAACTACCATAAACTTAGCCAGATGATAACTCTAATCAGTTGCAATGCTGAATGTGGTATTTTAACTGAACAGATAAATGTGGGTTTTCATTCTTGGTATTCATCTGTCGCACTTGTGAATGTATTAATTTCAAGCACCATCAGGAAGAAGCCTCAAAACAAGTTTACTTTTACATGGGAAGGACAGCAGTACACATTTCCCCATATTCATTATACTAACTTATTTAACTGGGTTTTTTTTTTTTAAGATTCTATCTATTCATTTGACAGACAGAGATCACAAGTAGGCAGAGAGGCAGGCAGAGAGAGAGGAGGAAACAGGCTCCCTGCTGAGCAGAGAGCCTGATAGGGCCCCAGGACCCTGGGACCATGACCTGAGCCTTAACCCAGAGGCCTTAACCCACTGAGCCACCCAGGTGCCCCTTAACTGGGTTTTGATAGATGTTTTTTGAGTGAATGAATGGCAACACTGAACCCAGGAAATCTCCATATTTCTAGAACTCAGGTCACCAGCTCTGCTCTTGTCCTTAGGATCTATTCGTTGGTTCATCAACTCAGCCCAAGAAGAAGAAAGGACTTCTCTCCAAAGTTCTTTCATTAAGAGTAATTATGGCATGGAATATTTTTTCTTTTAATTATTTGTTTTGACATAATTTCAGACCTAGAGAAAGGTTTTAAGAATAGCATAAAGAATCAAAACTACAGTGAGTTACCAGTTCAAAATTCCTAGGATAGCTAAAATGGCAAGAATATGGACAAACCAGAACCTGGTTGGTGAGAATGTGAAATGGTACAGCCACTTTGGAAAACAGTGTGACAGTAACTCAAAAGATTAAATGCAGAGTTAGTATATGACTCAGAAATTCCACTTCTACATATACACCTAGGAGAAATGAAAACTGTCTACACAAAAACTTAGATATGAATGTCAATGACAGCGTTATTCATAATAACTACAAAGCAGAAACAACCCAAAGGCCCATCAACCAATGAGTGGCTAAATAAAATGTGATGTATCCATGCAAGGGAGTATTATTTGGAAATAAAAAGAAATGAGGGAGTACTAATACATGCTACAAAACTCGAAAACATCATGCCAGGTGAGAGAAGCCAGTCACAAAAGACTACATATTGTATAATACATTTATATTAAATACCCAGAATAGACATATCTGTAGAGACAAAGAATAGATGTGTCTTTTGGGATATCAACAGTTCTGAAGGATACAATTTAGCCATTTTGTAGAAACTCTCCATTTGAGTTTTATGATGTTTCCTCATGATTATATTGAGGGGGTGCATTTCAGGTTAGAAGACCCCAAAAGGGCTATTGTACACTTTTCAGAGCATCCTGTATAGAGGTGTGAAATGTCAACTCCAATTTCTGGTTGTGTTAATTTTTTTTAGAAGATTTTATTTATTTATTTGACAGAGAGAGACACAGCGAGGGAAAGAACACAAGCAGTGGAAGTGGGAGAGGGAGAAGCAGGCTTCTCACTGAATAGGCAGCCAGATGTGGGGCTCAATTCCAGGACTCTGGGATCATGACCTGAGTCGAAGGCATACACTTAATGACTGAGTCACCCAGGCACCCCTGGTTGTTTTAATTGTGATCACTTGGTTAGAGAATTGCCTACCAGGCTTCTTTGCTGTCAGTTTACTGTTTCCTCTGTAATGAATAAGCATCTCATGAGGGGATATGCTGAGGGTGTATAAGTAACCCTAGTATAGAACATTTTGGTCATGGAAGCTATACAAGCAACAAGTACAATCAGAGGGGAGGAAAGCTGGTCTGTCAGAAACTCTTGTATACCTGACCCTTCTAGGAAGAGGGGCCATTGGCTTTGAAACAACTCTAACTCTGTAGTTGAGTGGAATAAACACAACAAAGTCCACCTCTCCTCAGCCAAGGGCTAGGACTCACAAACTGAAAAACTGGGGGAGCTTTCTGCCTCCTTTCCTGCTAAACACAAACAAGACTTGCCCTACCTTCCTCTCACCTCCAGAGATCCCTTGCCCTTTTAGGAAATAACACAAACACTGATGCTCACTCACAACAATTGTCATTGCAATTAAACACTTCTAGACTGACAATTATTTGAGGCTTGGATGGCCAATTTGTCTTTGTAGCTTTTCACCTTTCCCTACTTCTTCCCCTAGCAAAGTCCTACACTTCCCTCAGCTCCTAGCTTAAATATCATTTTCTGAGGGAAGGCTTGCTGGGCACCATTGGCCACCCCAGACTACATTAACTCTACCTCCCCCATCATCTCTTCTCTCAACTGTTCTCCTCCTGCTGCCCCCCTATCCCCAATGGCCATGAACTCACTTTCAGTGTGATTGTTGAGGGGGTGGAGAGCTCACTCCCTAGGTCCAACATGCCAGTGTGAACACTATCTTGTTCTTTGTGGCAGATGAGGGCCTGCCAGTCAGTATCTGCAGATGGACAAAGGAATGAAGAAATGAGTGATCGACAAGCACTTCCCAGAATCAACCGCATGTTGTGGTAGGTTGAATGATGGCCCCCCAGAGAGGTGCGAGTCCTGATGCCTGGAACCTGGGAATGTTACTTCATATGGCAAAAAGGATTTTTCAGATAGGATCAATTTAAGGATCTTGAGAAGGGGAGGTTATCCTGGATTCAATGGGTGGGCCCAACCTATTTATGAGGATCGTTATAAGAGGAAGAGAAGGGAATATGAAGACAGAAGCAGAGCTTGGACTGATGTCCCAATGAGACAATGAATGCCATAGCCTCTAAAAACTGGAAGAGGCAAGTAATAGATTCTCCCCTGGAGCCTGCAGAAGAGACCACGGCAGCTGATATGATGGTTTCCGTCCTATAAGATTCATTTTGGACATCTCACCTCCAGAAGTATAAAAGGGGAAATTTGTATATCACATTCATACACCTGGCACAGAGATAACACCAATGTTAATGACCCCCACTCTTATTGGAGGTCAAAAATGTGTTTGGTATGGTGATGGCACAATACATTATTAGAGAAAGAATGAACCCAGTAAAATTGGTAGAAAGAGAAAATAATCTGTGAGTAATGTAGAATTCAAAGAAATATTTTTTAAAAATTGTCTCAGCTTTCTTAACTCTGCTATTCATAGGGAAGGCAGATCTAATTTGCTAAAAGATAATATCAGGAATTCATAGCAGTAGGTTTGTTACCATTCTCACAACGGTATAGTGATCCTGTGATATAAAGTGATACAAAGACTTCCCAGGATGCTATCAGATCCAGCTAGAAAGAAAAAAGCCCGTTAACTTTGTGCAATAGGCTGGCTATAGAAGAGATTGTGGCTCTGTGTCGGTGTATGGCCAATCCAGTGTGTGCTGTGCTTCCTGATTAGATCCATTTGCTATATTCTTGGAATGAATTGGGAACCATAGCTCTTCTCAGACAACCAGGGGAAGGCTGCTTTTCAGCTGAGCAGGGGAAAGGAGGTCAGTTCACAGGCATTGTCCAGGTTCAGATAAGTTGCTGAGGCATGAGTCCTAGGCAGTGATTTCACTGACTCGGGACTCAAGAGTCCCTGTGGTCTGAGAGGCCTCAAGGAGGCTGGGATAATAGAAATTTCTGTCCCTCTTTCCATGAAAATGCTGTGAGGACTGAGTGGATTGTGCTATTGGAAACACTTTGTCAACGGGACCATAAGTAAGAGATTACGCACCACTTCTACCACTGTTGTGTACTTGGGCTTTTCAGGATGGGGGAGAGCGTTGGTGGTATAGTGGTGAGCATAGCTGCCTTCCAGAATAGGGGGAGAAAGATCAGTCACTGACCGGAAGTACTCCAGGGAAGGAGACTCTGGTCAGTGCTTAGGCAAGCTGGGTGCCTGGGTTGAAACATTTAAGGAGACACTGGTTCTCTGGTCAGGGTCTGGACTCTGGGACCCAGTGGTAATTATGAGCATGAAATGAGACCACCAGGTTCCGGGTGGCTTCTATCGCCACTTGCTGAGTCACCTTGGCCAAGTTATTCTTTGGGTCTCAGCTACTTATTTGTAAAATGGGCCTCATGGTAGAAGTCATCTCTGTGGCCCTGGGGGAAGCCAGATGTCAGATGCTTAGAATACTATCTGGTATGTAATGAGTGCTCAAATTTTGTGAGCCACAATGACTTTGATTTCCATTATCTTTAAAGGCAATTTGAGAGTACTATAGACATTAACACTTTGCAACCAACCAGAGGCAACAAGAGCCGGCTGTGTCCCCACAGGCTTGGAGCCAGATGAGCTTCCTGTGTACCAGGAACCTGGGAAGGAAAGGATGCCACTTCAGTCACAAATATCTTGCAGTTTTCTGGGGTCTCCCTTCCTCCTGAGTTCTCCCTGGCTTTCCAATACAGTGTTCTTAGACCTTTAAAATGCATTTATTCTCCAGACAGTGCTCTTGGCCTTTGAGATGTCATTACCCTGTGCATACAGTGACGGTACCCACACAAGGGGAGGAGCGATCAAAAGCACACAGCTAAGTCAGAGCTGCCAAGTCCGCACACTCAACAAGTCCAATTAGGGCCAATAGATAAATATTGACACATTAGACTATTTCCTCACTTATTTTCTGTTGCTTGTCTGAGCAATCGGATAGGGGCAAAATTCTGCTTTCCTGATAACTGATTCTTGGCTAATAGAAACAAAGTAAAGATTTCTGTCCACAGTGGGTCAGGCAGGCCCATTGTGTGCAACCAGTAATCGGATTAAATGGACTCTTGGCTCTATTTGCAGCCACCAAAGTCCCTTGAACACTTTCCGCATCTGAAGCCTACCCACCATGGTGGCTCTCTGGCCTTTGAAATCAAATGGACAGAAGCAAGCAAAGGCTTCAGTGCAGCAAAGCCTGTCTCCAAGCAAACAAAGTGCAGGGTAAGGAAAAGTACACGTCTACCCTTTGCAATTAAGGGGACACCAGAGAGAAGGATAGTGGCCAATGAGCAGAAACCAATTTTCATTCTTATAAATATATATCTTTTCCTAATTTTCTTTAAAAAAAAAAAAAAGCCAACAACGAAGGAGAATAGTGAAAGTGTAAACCCGCTCTGTGCATCCATGAGAAAGCTAGAAGTCTTACAAGAGTCGTTCTTATCCAGCATTCTGGGGGGCAATGCATCTTCCTGATTTTGCCAATTTATCTAGAAAGTATTACAATTTAATCTGTGTTAATAAAAGACCAACAGAGTAACACCGCCTGGGGTTTTATGTGTCTGGCTGGATTCTATTAGCATTTAAATCTGCATCCATTATATTAGTCCCTTAAAATAAACACAAACATTTATGCGAGTGACAATTCGAGTTAGCCTTAGTCAGTCTTAAATAATGTCACTCAACTCGGCATTTGGACCGAAGCCTGTGAATCATGAGGTATATTTTTGCCTACAGTCTGATAATTTTCAAAGCTATTGGCAACCTGGGAATTTTCCTTCCTTATCACCAGGGCTCAGCTAACTTCACTAAGACTAATCAGGCCGGGAATCATTCATTCAAGGATTGCATGATCATGTTTTTCTTTAGCTGTGACAGCTGCCTCAGCCACATTAGCAATGCAGATTAGCCAGCCTAATAGGTTAATGCAGAACACGCGAAAATTAGGTTTAATCCCCAGTGAAATAATCTAACATTTTCACATTTCTTGATGTTGGGATAGAGACATTGCTGGTGACTCAATTAGGTGTAATGTAGATCAAAGCAAATTTACCTTCTGGCTGAACCTCCCCAATAGTTTAGACAGAAGAATATAGCAAGGGCCCTTTACTAATTGGTGAATAGCTGTAGGGAAAATTGCATTAGGAGCGTGTAGGATGTGAGCAGAACTCTTTGGGCCTAGGACCGACAATCGACATATTTTGCAAACATGTGCATTTATCACTTGACCATGCCTCCAAATGATGTTGCAGCTCAATGCAGATGCAAACACTTTGTACCAACACATTCATCCTTTGGGCATCGCTGCCTTAAATGGGAACGCTCTCTCTCTCTCTTTCTTAATCTGCACCTTTTTCGTGTCCTGTCCAGGAGTATCACAATTGTGTTCTGAATGGGCCTGCATTGTGAGGGGAACAGAAAGAGAATGAGAGGGTGTCTAATGTTTTCATTCTGGCGAACAGCATATCAAACACCCATCTCTTTCAATCATAAAGGGAAGGGAACAAAAAATTACATGCCCTCAGTTGCCAAATTATTTTTTGCCTTGACATCTTAATTCTTAATCCTTGTGTGTGGTCAAATCAGTCTACTATAGGCAACCAATCAAGCAATTATTTCTAAATTATATTTGCCCAACTCACATTGATTGGCCATTCTTTTCTTATTGGGTTAGCTCATTAATTCCGAGCAGCTTGCTTATTATGCCCTCCACATCATTTTCTTTCGGAGCCTATCTGCTCCAACCAGCCTGCTGATGTTTCAAGATGCCATACAGGCAGAAAAAAAAAAAAAAGAAAAAAGAAAAAAAAAACCCCACCAGTGATCTACGCATTGTCTCCTCTAGCAATTACAATTCACATTGCTGATTAACTTTGATGTGAAAACTAATGAGATAAGACAAGTTATCAAGGCGGACCTGATCGTCATTCCATTTATACAGCATTTGCCATCGGCGAATGACAAAAAACTAATGAAGACATATCTGACAGCAGGCTGAGCAGAGACAGATTTCGGTCCCCCATCAGTAAGAGTTGAGCTCCCTTCTCATGGTCTATCTGAGACACGTCAGAATTAGCTTTAATAATGGAAACACTTCATCTAAATGGACACATGTTTACATTAAAATAACTACATGATAAATAGATGGTGGAGATTTTATGCCTTCTTGAGTCTAAACAACAAAGTAAAAATGTGTTCTAGTATTCACTAAATCATTTGGAGGAAAATTCAATTTAAGCTATTATACTTATCACTGAGCGAGCGTCCCCTGTTTATGGGTAACAAATGTTGATTTTCGGAGGGTGGGAGTAGAAATGTGATCTGGGCAGAACAGGAATGATTTACTTTGTTAAGATGGTAATGGGCAGATAAACAGAAGCACAATATTGGTAAAGCTACTGAACGGTAATAATTTTGTGATGTGGAGATCCACTGGAATGACATTTCCAGCTGTACATTTTTGTAAAGTTCTCTTCATTTTTGGAACGGAGACACTGGAGGTCTCTGTTTTCTGCCCACGTGTAAATGCAGTGCTGCCGCTCCCTAAGTGTAACCTGTATTACGTTTAGGAGAATAAATTAAAAGCATTTCTCTGGATACACTCATATGTGGGTTTCTCTTCCCCTAACAAATTAACAAGGAAGGGCAAATATTGTGTTGGAAATGTAAATTTTCTATGGACATGATCTTGGGGGCTGAGCATTAAGTATTAAGAAAAAGCACACGTTTTATTAAATTGGGTTAGAAAAGTGGTGACATGTGAGCTTCAATAAAATTCATAAGTATTCCTACAGTTAAAAAGATTCAAATGCATTTTTTTGTCTCTGCATTATCTTTGTTACCTTAGCCTTGTAAGTGTGAAAGGAAGTAAAACACAGATTGCTTTAACAGACAACACAGCCTTCCCAATGAGTCATTTTGTTACTCTGATAAATCATTACCAAAATCATAAGAAAAGGGATAGTGTTTATTTTCCTAGAAAAAGCTTTCTTCCCTATAACATACGCAAGTGTATTGTTTTTCATACAGAAACATCATAATAATACTATACTCAGATAGCATGGGATAAGCCAGAACAACAAAAAAGGGGAAAAGAGGTTGTGGCATATTAAAGTGTATCTTTAAAATCTTCCTTTTTTTAGATACGTGGTAGTTTCTGTTTTCTTTGGTCAAACATGATTTGAAATACTGTATGGCAGCTGTCCTCAAATATAATTTCTAGTTATATTTTTGGACTTAAAAAAAGAAATACATGAATAATATCAGCATCTATAATCCATATTTCCCCCCATCACTGTACTCCTCTCAAGCCATCACAAAAAACAGCAGCAAAATTAAAAAATAAACACAAACCTACTTTTCTTGAGGGGCTGTATTTAAAAAAATCTACTGCGTGTGATGAAAGTTAATCGCAAGTACAGTTTTAAGGATGAAGAAACAAATTAGTACTCCAGCGAGGGATTAAGTTTAAAAGCTCTTCTTAGAACCGAAGATAAATCCTATATATTAGAAGACACTATAAAAGTACTTGCGTAAGAGCTAAAGGCACAAGTGGAAAGTTGACCCCCAAGATGGTTTGATGATGGTGTGCTAAGTTTATAAAATTCTCCTTCAATAAAAGAAGCCTGTAAGTACAGTGCCCACTAAACACAGAAGCAATTGTGCTAGAAAACGGGTTTCCAATTTTGACTCAAGTGACAAAATTAAGCCCATCTGAACAAGGGCTGACGGATTTCTTCTCTGGAACTTGCCTCCTCGCCCTCCTCCCCAATACACTGGCTTCTCTTTTAGCCCATCCATCTCTGGAATTCTCTCCTGGTTATGTTTACCACTCAATTCTAATGTTAATTAGAGACATACACATCCGTATTAGTAACCCCACGTTTTCATTAGCAAAGCCCAGCCGGCCAAATGAAAACCGGGAGTGTGTCTGCCTGTGAGCCAACAATGCGGAGATGGCTGTATTCTTGAACACACATATCTGACATTCTTTCCTCCCTGGTGTTAATTTTCCCTTTCTGTGTCCTCTTATTATGCTATCTCTAACATGGGTGGCGGATTCCTTTTTAGCCTATTTCTTTAATCTATTTAATAAATAATTACAGACAGCTGCAGAATTTATTCATTCCAGAGGGCTTCCTCCTTCACATTTTTTTCCAGAGGTGCAGCTCAAGGAGACATGGTGATAATCAGGGTGGGGGGGGGGCGGGTTGTGTGCTTGGAATCCCTTCTACACAATGTCATTATGAGCTTCCATTTAAAATGAAAAATGTATATTTCACTTAAAAGCGATACAAGGTTAGTACCCCTTCCCAGGGAATGCTTCACAACAAGGGACACTCTGGTTCCATATTCAGGAAAGGAACAGGAGGAAAATGAAAGAAATAAAAATCACTACAACATATTTTTAAGATATTAAACAAGACCCTTATTGATGGGGGAAAAAAAATTCATACTCTTTGTCTCTCCTACAATAGAGAATAATTAACTTTCACCAGGTTTGAGAATTTTATTCCTAAACCAGTTAATCTACTTTGTTTATGTAGCACTTGGGGCTTTATTTATTTTTCTTTTATTAAAAACAAAAAGCGATCTTCGTCTCTTTTTCACAGTTTCTGCCCTCTTCCCTAAGATGTGTTATAATTTCCAATGTGTTGATTCAAATGCTCACAAAATAGGGTTTCCTTCCCAGGGCTGGAGTCCCACTTATCAGCCTTCATGACCCCCATACTACAAACTGGTTTGTACAGCACAGAGCCTGGGGCTGAATGTTTTTCTTCATTTCTTCAAAACGCCCCCATGGACAAGCACACTGGGTATACTTCACTGATCAACCTCACTTCTTCAAAATCAAGCTTTACCCCATCTTATTCAAGCAAACGCTCAAAGCATCTGAAACAGGAAGCTAACTTCATAGCTCAGCTGTAGAGTGGGTTTGTAATATTTATCTTTGGAGAACTGAAAATAAATTCCTTTATTAAGTGCTTGCTTGAAGTACATTGCAAAACAGTGCCTCCAGCATGTATTCTAAAATTTGTTAACTGAGCTTCCTTCCCATAAATGATTTTTTTTTTCAAAAAAATCCTTGCTTTGAATTTATATATATTTCAGTCTTGACTAATGTTTTATTTAAAACAGTTACAGTGCACCTTTTGATTTGGAGTTTAAAGTAAATAATATTTGTACATCTGAAACATACTCAAGACAAATGAAAAGCCTCTAGATGCTTTTGTGTGAGATGTTGAAGGGCTCTACAAACTTAAAAGGACAACCTCAATTAAGCTCATCTTCATCTGGAAAAAAGTAGCAACTGAAAGCTGAATATATTAGATAATACACACTTGCCGAAGAGCATTCTCTTAGCTATTTAAAAAAAATTTTTTTAAAGGAAAAAAAAAAGAAAAATATTCTTGATAACCAACCCAAAGCTGGCCTGAGTGTCGCTAGATGCTAATTTTGTTTGAAACTGTTCAACTAACTCTGAATAGATATCCATATTCAACAAAGATGTAATTAATGGCCACATTTCCTTCAGCCTCAAGACATCATAACAAGCTGCAAAGTACAAAAAGATTTTCATGGGAACTAATTTAAGGACAAAGGGTTGACCTCTCGCATTTCATTAACTAACTGGAGCGAGGCAGGGAGGAGAGGCAGTGCTCATGTCGTTCATTTCAAGCAGCCAATTTCAAAATGCAAATCGCAATCTGCAGATGTTGGAGGCTGATATGGATATTTTTAAATATCATTTGTTCAATTTAAGGGACACCAGACATTTGAATTTTAAATAAAAATCAAAACCAATTTTGGGATTCATTTTTAGTTGAGGAATGAATGTATTCATGGTGCATTGAAGGTCTTTAGGTTAGCTATGTTTTCAAGTGTCTAAAACTATTCTTGTAAACCATTAATTTCATATATTATTTCCAAAACCTTTTAATGGAGGAGTTCTATTAAGCTACACATTATTTCTGATGATTGTGCCAAGTGAGAAGTGTTGTATTTTGAGTACAGAGTTGAGAAGGATAGAAGCCACCGTCCGAATCAGACACCTGATATCCTGGATGTATTCAAAACCTGTGTGCTCTGGACTCTACAGTTTGCTTCAGGCAGTACCTGAAACAAAATCTGAGAGGCTCGCCTTTCCAGGACATGGAAACAGTTAAGTACATTACTTCTTTTAGAATTCAGACTTTTCCCAGTTCTATTTTGGATTTATTATTATTTTTTTATAGCCCTTTCCACTACTGGACTCCCTATATTTTACTTATTGTCTTTTTGTCCGTCCCCACTTCCCTCTCAGTGGAACATAAGCTTCAAGAAAGCAAGGACTTTCAGCTCTTCTGTTCAGAGCTGCATCTCCAGCGTCTAGCCCTGCTTTGTCCATGCACTCACTCATTACATGTGGTCATTCAGATTTAATTTAAAATTCATTAATATTAAACAAAATTAAAAATTCAGTTCCTCAGTCACACTAGCCACATTTTAAATGCTCAATAACCACATGGGCTGGTGGCTTCTATATCAAGACTGTACAGATATAGAACATTCTCATCGCCTCCAACAATTCTAGAGGACAGGGCTGGCCTAGCACGGCCTGGCACATAGTAGACCCTTAATAATATTTGTTGACATTGAATTTGAACACTTGGAAAAGGCTATCTCCAGGAATAAGAGACATTTGTTATGGTTCCCCCCCTCCATTGTCAAATGCTTAGAATGAGCGAGCAAAACATGATTCACCACAGAGCTTACAGCATGGTGTCACCGAGTATCCCACATATTCCATCACTGACAGTGGGTGTGCATCTTGTGGTTTTGTTTAGGGTAGAAAGAAACATGCCATTCACTTTCTCACCTCTTTATATAGGATTTATGAGGTAGGGTAGGGAAGATATAGCCAACCCCATTTTTAGGTGGGAGACAAAGGCCTCAGAGGATTTTAATGCCTCATGGCTAGAGGACAGAGAATATTGTGAGGATGCCTGAACACCCTCTTGTTCAGTCCAGAGTTTTCCTAATTGTTGTATCCTTCCCCAAGTGTATCCACAGACATTTTGGGGGAGGTGCTTAATAAATGCTTCCTTGACTTACATTAAGCAATAACATTGAAAGTAATTAAAATTGGCATCCACTCATTAAACTTCATCATCACCACTACCATTTATTAAATTTGGTTATGTGGTGGGCAGTGTGTGAGGGTTTTACACATATTCTCTCATTTAATCCTGACGACAGTTTTTAATATAGATAATGCTTTCCCAAATATACACACAAGAAGATGGAGCTTATAAGGGGTGGGATGCAAGGATGCACTGTCCTCCCATCTAGAACGGTGCTGGGGACTTTTGGCCAGAACTGGGGGAGCTGAGCCACTCCCTGCATACGTGGCATTTACGTGTTAATATTTTTCACTTGCCTTCACTGTAAGTCATCTTGCCTGTCTTCCTCCTCATAGACATTTTGATTTTACGAGACAATGAGACCTACTAGTGCTGGATATAAAGAAAGACTAAAGTAATATCTTTGGTGCCAAGGTGTGAAAGAAAGTGAGTATTCATCAGAAACCTCTAAGGGCTTGCAGATGGTGCTCTGTAGAATATGATACTGAAAGCACAAAAGGAGGGAGGCCAGTGTGGGAATGAAGGCTGATTCTCCTTGTGCTTCACCGCTTGTCAAGGACACAGGCTGTTATGATGATGGGTGAACCTGAGTGGGGACAGTTGCATTTGCAATGGAAGGAGGGCTTTTGATTTGTATAAGCCTTGATGAAACGTGTTCCCTTGGAGCTAGGCCCCAACTGTCCATATTTGCTCAGGCTAGAAAGCATTATGACACCATTGGATCCTAATTACTCTCCTCTTCTCTACCTTATCCTCCACACTCCCCAAGGGCAAAGATTATAAAATGGGGAGGGCAAAGAGAGGGCACCCATTTAGATATAAACCTCTGAGATTGTGAATATCCCAGACCACACTCTTGACCAATGAACTGGCCTTTTGGATAGATATGGACTGAATATGTTTTAGTTATGGACAGGCATGGAATGAATTGTCAAAGTTACCAAGGAATGCCCTCTACTTATACCCAAGGGAAAGATTCTAACAGCAAAAGACAAGGGCTTTTGGGAACTTGAGATTCATGACTTTGGGGACCAAATCTCAGGTCTTAGAGTTATTAGCTTTTGGGGTGGTTTCCAAAGAAGGTAAGTAGAAAGACTAGAATCTTCTTGAGGACTCATAAAGAGGACAAACTACAAAGTGGATGGACAGATGCACCTGTGCACATGCATGAACACACACTCATCTCCCATGGCCACATAATCTAAGCCAACTATTCACACACCTGGTCACACCAATTTGCAGGATTCTTGGCTATGAATGACAGACTGGGACATAAAGTGTGAATTTCTAGGTTGTAGTAAAGTTGTTGGGAGCAGAATTTCAAAATCAAGGCAACTTCAGAAAATTGGGGCTACAAGGGTTTCATAGATCCTATCCATTTTGGGGGTTATTTATACCCTGCTTTATTTCTAGTGAACTCGTGACTTTATAAATAAAGCAAATGACAAATCTTTTGACAAAAAAAGTATTAGTGTAATTAGTAGGAAGCCTCATGACTCAATGGCCAAAAAGACGTAAGCCTGAAGGAAATAAAAATAAAATTAGGGGGTTATCAAAAGATGTAGGCTAAGTCCTAGGGACACTCAGTTATAACATTTAAGCCCAGTCAAGAAGAAATAATAAAAACAAACAGCCGGCTGTCCAACAGCTCATTTGGGGCTGTGTTTTGGCAGAAATTCTGAAGTAGAAGGAATCCGCTTTGGTGGAGGTTTCCACTGCTGTCCTAGCTCAGTGAGCAAGTTAGTCACGTATTTCTGTCTCACTCCACTTTGATCATCATCAAGGCTTTCTAAACCTCACCACCACTTTCTTGAAGAATATTCATCTACCCTCTTTACTCTCGGTGTGTGCTGGGTTGGCCAAAGGTGGTGGCTTTTGCAGCATGGGTCACAGATTTCTGAAGAGAATCTGGGGGACAGAGACAAATTTCACTCCAAAGTGAGCCATGGCTGGGCTGTCTCCCAGCCATGAGGGCCACACAGCCTACCCAGCCCTTCCTCAATGCCTTCATGTTTTGGCTACAGTCTAGTTCAGTGAGGCTTACTGTCACCATGCTCAATTATAACTCCCCCCTACATACTTCAGGTTCCCTTCCTCTTTCTGCTTTTCTTTTATTCTTGGTATGTTTTACCCTCTTAAGAGACTATGCACTTTATTTCTGTTTATTGTTTACTATCTGTCTTCTCTGCTGGGATGTAAGCTCCACGGGGCTGGAGATCTTTATCTGTTTGGTTCATAGACATGTCCCAAATGCCCAGAATAGTTGCTGCCATGTCCTAGGCACTCAGTAAATACTTGTTGAAAGAATGTATGAATGGGTTCCTTGTAAGTACCAGGCATGGCTGTGGAAGGTAAGCCTGTTTGGCAATTCTCTCTTATTCTCTTATCCCTGTGGCTTGTCCTTCCCTCCAGTGTGTCATCAGATCAGGGCAACTTTTATCTTCTCTCCCAGGGCAGGAAAATGCTGCAAGTTTTGCCTGTGAATCTTTCTGTCACAGGCCACGGTCACCAGCTCCCTCTCTCCCTTCCCTCCTGTGGTCCATTAGGCAGTATTTATAGATCTCATTTCTGATTTAGAAGAACATGATACCTAGGAGCTGGGAGAAACTCCTGTGTTTCAAGGAAGAAGTTTTAATTATTAATATTTGGGGCTATTACCTCATCACATTAGCTTTAGGCCAAGGCACAACCCTTACCTTGTGGGCCAATCTCAACATCTTGCCCTTTGGCTCCACAAGCTGCTATGTTCTCTTTTGTGGCTTCCTTTTGTCCCCATCGTAACTATCCTCTACCCCTGCCATCACTGCCTCCTATTGCACATCGCCACAGGCTGTTTCCCCTGCCCTCCTCCCTTCACTGTGTCCTGTGAAAGCCTGAAAAGATCCTGCTTTATGGGGAACAATCCCATTGCACCATTCTGTCCCTTCTCTTCAGCCATTCCCACCCCTTCTTTGGGTTCTAAGCAGGGCAGACCCTTGTTAAAATGATGTAGACCAAGCCAGTCTTTGGAGTTCCCTTCTCAACCTCCAGCCCTAAATAGCATCCTCACACTTTCTCCCCTTTCCTTCATTCTTATTAAGATGCTGAGATGTCTAGATGTGGCTGCTGAACTCCTAGCAGCTCCAAGAATGGCCCCTCATGGGGGCACTGGCATATTAGTAAAGGTTGCTAGGAGAGCTGTCACTATGCTTACGACTCCCAGAAAGTTCTATAAGGGGGCATTTCAGGTATTTCAGAGAGTGAGATGCTAGTGTGAGGTCAATGGGGCTTTCCTACATCCTTTATTCCATATTTGGAGCACTGGTGCTCATTCTCAACATGGAGCAACCCTCCCTTTTTTGACCTAGGGGTGTGGGCTAGATTCATATGCTCTGTTCTTCATGAAAGCAAAGGAAGAATCTCAGGCCAGCTTCACCAACAGATGATTTTTGTCTCTCCAAAGCACCCAGCTCAGTGCTCCTGATATGTTCCCTCAAACATTTGTTGGTGGTGGATTCCAAGGACTTCTGACCAATGAGAATACAAGGGGGGCAAAGCAGCCATCACATGAAGTTATTTTAAAGCACACATTTCAATGTTACACATTTATTCATACACACATATACATCCTACAAAAAGACATTTTGTGCTCAGGACCATTAAGAAAGAAATCCCACAGAGAGCTGAGCCAGACATTTTCCTTTTAGGTCTTAAAATGAAGGATTCATTTTTGCAAGATAAATTCCTTTCCCCCCATTTCCCCCACAAAGGCATTTAAAGCTTATTCAACTGGCTTCTTAATTGGTCAACCTGTACTCATCACCCAGTGGGGAAGTTGGTTCTCCTCTTGCCTCCAACAAAGCCAGGCCTCACCAAGAGTGACGATGGTCCAAGGTCTCACCAAGCTTGCCAGCTCTGCTGCCTCCGCGTCATATGTCGACAGCTCCTGCAGATGTCTCAGGGCAGAATAAATGACTTCCAGATGTGAAGAAAACTGAACGCATTCATGCAGAAGTGAAGGGGGCATTGTTTTCCCTATGTTGGGGTCTCTTGGAAGGTATCAATGAACAACAAATTCATTCTTAATATATCACAGGAAATCTAAAATGGAATGTATCACCCAGCAAATAATTTCCTATTTTCCATGCTGAGAAACTCAAACCTAATTTCTTGCTAAGTACATTCTCTAGGAAAGCATTGCCTGCTTACCCATTAGTCTGATTTAATAGCTCATTATTTCAATTTAAATTTCAAACAAATGCAAAGGTTTGCAAGAATGGCTTATATGAATTTCATGAGCTAATATTCCTAATATTCTGCTTTCTTCACTGGGGAAGGTCCGTCACCTTCTTGAAAATACTTTCAAAGTAGATACATACCATCTACCTCTGTCATAAATAGATAATGCAATTTTTAGTGTTCAGGAGAAAGGAAACAACTTCTTTTTTCTTCCTGAAATGCTACTACCATCCATAAGTTGGATATGTGTGTATGTATGATGATGAAGTTGATGATGATAGTGTGTGTGTGTGTGTGTGTGTGTGTAGTTTTAAAATAAAATCATGAGGACAACCATGAACCAAGACAGAGTGGGGATGAAACCAGCCCCAAGGAAAGGTTATCATGGCTTTGTAGCAAAACTTTGGCTTAGGATAAACTTGCACAGTTGACAACGGTTTAGCCCCAGAAAATCTCACGTATTTGCTCAGGACAGGATTATAATTTGAATCAGAAGGCTTTGTATTTCTTGTATCTACAAACAGGAAACTAACTTAGCCTTACTTAGGGTCCTCTCAAAGTTCTGAGCTCCACCATAGGCCAGTTGTCAGTGTTGCACGATCTTGTTTTCCGTAAGACTAAGTGCAGGTATCTCAAAAGTCTAGAGACATATTGGCATGAACATACCCTGCTCCATTGTCTCCACAACTGGCACCTCATTTGAAATGACCTTGTTCACTACTTGCTTACTCTCCATGTTCCAGGACAGCGGGGATTTCATTTCCTTCCTGGCTGTGTCCCCAGTTCCCACCCATTTCCTAGAGTGGATCCTAGCTCATTGTAGGCACTTATTACTCTTCTAGAATGAATGGATCAGGACCACTACTTCCTTGTGGACCTCTGGAAAATCCAGGTGTCTTTTGCTTGCATTGACTAATGACTAATTGCTTTGCACAAATGCAACCAAATAATTGGAAATATTGGCCCTAATATTGGGATGGGCATGGTGCATTCACTCATATCTGTTTAATAGACTGGAGAGGAAATTAATGTCTTCTTACAAGAGAAATAATCAAAAGATACAGTGGCAGAACCCTAGGAGATGTAAGTTGCTTTATTAATATTTGAACACTCATACAAATGAATGTTATTTAAAATCAATTGGGCCCTTTAAAGAACACATCCTCTATGTTCTGCAAATTAATTCCAATCACATCTTCAAGTACATTTACAGCCAAACTCAGAGTCCTCCCCTTCCGTCAGCTGTTGACTTTCTAAGTGTCCCAGGCAGCTGCGTGTCTGTGGCTCCCTGCGATGACTTGCCAAACTTAGCTTTCTTAAGGCTGCTGGCTTCTATGGGGCGTCCTGACAAAGCCTCC
The DNA here is from genome assembly GCA_004024625.1 of Mellivora capensis. Taxonomy (NCBI): domain Eukaryota; kingdom Metazoa; phylum Chordata; class Mammalia; order Carnivora; family Mustelidae; genus Mellivora; species Mellivora capensis. Next base: position 11,612 of record PISX010000236.1, on the reverse strand, counting down.
GCTCTATGGAGGCTTCAGGCCCAGGCGCCCAGCCAGCCTGCGGCAGGAGTTCAGGGAGTCGGGAAGCCCTCTTTAAAACCATGTCACGCTCATGTGATAACTGCTCCTCTGTGCTTATTTGAACTGTCCCTCCCAATTAGCGGTAATAAGTGACTCTGTAAAGATGAACAAACACAGTGCCTTCATTAGTCCGTACCAGTTCTGCTCACCCCATCCCAAGCCCACATTCCCTGCCCTGTGCCAATCAGTCCCAGAAAATCCCCAGAGTATACCTCCAATAGCATTTGGAGAAAGCTAAACACATCTTACTCTGAGTGAATAAGGACCAGCAAAAGGCAAATTAATGACAGCCCATTTGAAGAGCTTGCTTTAAATTATTGTATTCTGCCATCCACCAAAAAATTGATTACTCCCAGGGAAGGGGGAAAAATCCAAATCAATAGACTAAAGCAAAATGGTCAAAAGGCATGCTCCAAACCCATTTATTTTATCTATTTACCCTTCTTTGCTGCCCCCCTTTCTGTGTCTTTTCCCATTCATCCCTCTGCCCCTTTTCCATCCGCACACATTTTTTTAAAGAAATGAGGTATAATTTACAGGGCAGGAGCTGCTTGGCCTTTTCAGATAAAGCGCTAATGGTAGCCAAGGGAGAGCTAGCTGCGTGGTTATACATCTCCCAGATGAACTGGGGCCTGTGAACACCTCTAGTCCCAGTTTTGCCATTATAGAGTCTGGGGTGATGTGGATAGTTCCCTCCCTGAGGGCCCAGAGAGATATGCAAATGAGGCATTTCACTGGGGCTGCAAGCCAGGCACATAGTGTTAACCCCTCTCTTCCCAGAGCTGCGTGGAAAACAGGAGCAGAAGTGATGGTCCTTCATAGATGGGGAGGCAGGAGGCAGTTGTGTCTTCTTCATACCTGTTAAGATGCCCTATGATCTTAGGCAATGTCTCTGTATCTTACCTCCCCAATGGGAAAATGAAAATGATGATAACAAATTAGGATTTTGCACTCCTTCCCTCTTTAAGCAGGAAAGGGTCTCCAACTTTATTTCAGAATAAAATCCCAGCTCTCTTATCTGGAATTCAAGCCCTGTGGTCAGTCACCTGATGCTTTGCCTGGTGCAGCTTTGACTTCTCCTCTGGGTAACCTAGGCCCCCAGCCATTCCCTCAGCTTGGAAGGCCCTCACCCAAGTTGTCCAGCTCTTAAAACCTCTCCAATCCTTTTAAGGGCCCAAATGCTACAACACCCATCTTCTCTGATGATCCATCATCATTTTTCTAGTCTCCCTCAGCACATCTGAACTTCACTGAGTGGACACAGTTGGGAGATTAATTAGCAGCAACGTTTCTAAGTCAAGATTATATTTAATAACACTAAATGTTTCTTTGCCTTTCTTTCTTGAATCATCCTTTTGACCCTATCATGTAGTTGGTGCCCAGATCTCTGTTATGACTCCTAACCAAGCTCTCAACACATCTAAAACAATTCATAGCATTTCTCCTTCACATATGCTCATGGTTCTGCCCTTTTCTCATCTTCTAGGCCTGGGGACCATAGGATCAGGGCTACCAGACCCTCTGTCTATCAGTTAGATGGCATCTTCCTTGTCATCAATTTAAAAATACACCCACCCATTTTAAAGGGAAACAAATCTCGCAGACTCCCCCTGTTGACTTATATTTGTTATAACAGAACTTTTACTAATGTACAGATACATATAAACGATATTGCAACTATTAAATATTTTGCAATTTCAAAGCAAGAAGAAACCCACAAAGCCAATAACATTAAAATTGGCATGACTAATTTCACATCAAGGATCATTTTGTAAAATCTAAATCTCCACTCAGCAAGGGCAAGGTACTGGCCACTAGAGTGCACCTTCTTTCTTTCTTTTTTTGGGCGGGGTGGTGGGGACAAGACAGAGGAAATCTAAGTTTTTATGTAAATTCAAGCTAGTTCACATACAAGTGTAATATTAGTTTCAGTTGTAGAATGTACTGAATTATCACTTCCATACAACACCCAATAGACTGTACCTTCTTTCATTATCAACATGGCTGCAAATCCCCTCCCCACCCCATTGCTCCCTGTTGAAACTATGTCCAGTTTTTCACTGGTCCAGCCATGATGCATTTGGGTGTTAATTGAGGCAGCAGGGATGGAGGGGAGATTGGGAAATGAAGAGTGGAAAGGGGGACTGTTCGGAAAGCCAGTGATTAGGGTCTTGTCTTTCAGCTCCAAGTCCATCCTTTATACTCTGCTCTGTGATCCTAGGACTGGAGGTCTGCAAACCTCTGCTTTGCTGGGGCCCCTGGCAATATGGGGTGTTCAAGGGAGACTGCGAGGCTAGAGTGAGAAAGGACTTGCTTCTTCCAGTTCCTCACATGGACGTTGCCCTGGCCATGCTCCCTGACTGCTTCCCATTCCTGATTACTTTCTGTCCTTGATGGCATCTCCCTAACCTCACTTCACCTTAGCAGCAACTGCTCATCTTCCACTTGAACAATCTGCCATTGTTATAACACTTGCCGAGCTAGATTCATCATTCAGTTTAAAGACTCAGCCCAGCTGGTCAGAGTCTTTCTTCAAGGGTCTAAATTTCAGCTCCATGGAGCCCCTTCTCCTTGCTTCTAAGCTGTGGTACTTTCAACCTCTTCTCTTTTATCCTTCAGATCTAGAGATGGTACATGCTTCCTGCAGTTGTTATTCCAAGACTCCTTAGAGTTCACTTTTTATCTATTCCATTATAGAGTAAATAACTATTTTATTCCATTTCTGTTAAAATATCTAGTGAGGCTTCTGACTTCCAACTACTACGGAAACCATTGGGGTATCCTGGACAAGATGAGATATTAAAATGGGAATGGAGGAAAGTAGATGAATTGGGAGGACATTTAAGAAGTCCATTAATTAAAAAAGGCATGGAAATTGGGGGTGGAGGAGAAAGGACTCAAGATTCCTAAAATAAGCTACTGGTGGAAGGAGGGACCAGAAACAAGATGGGTGAGGTCTATACTTTCTGTTGCTTTTGGCCATCCAGCATTTGTTTCCCCTTCTCTTACAAATGACACTCTATTTTTGTTCTTATATCCATCTTGATCCTCCTAAGAATGACACGGTGGTCTTTGGGGTGGGGTAGACAGGTTGTCCTGTCAGAAGCCAGTCGGCACTTATTGCCTCCCCTTGACCATCTATTGCTTCAGGGTCTTGGAGCAGACTGCCTTGGCCCACCCAAGCCATAAAGCCCAGGAGCTGGTTTTGTATGGAAGGGAACCCACTGGCAGCAGGTGTGTGTAAGCACACAGCCAAGGCTGCCCCACAAGGGTGAACTGCCATGAATGACACCAGCCTTGAGAAATGAAAAGAAAGACACCTGATGTAGATACCAATTTGGCCCAATACCAGCCCTCCTTTGGGGTTTCAGTCATGTGTATCAATTTACCCCAAATATCCTTTCTTAGTTAAATCTTTTTTTTTAAATTTTTTAAAAAAAATTATTTATTTGTCAGAGAGAGAGGGAGAGAGAGAGAGCAAGCACAGGCAGACAGAGTGGCAGGCAGAGACAGAGGGAGAAGCAGGCTCCCTGCTGAGCAAGGAGCCCGATGTGGGACTCGATCCTAGGACGCTGGGATCATGACCTGAGCCGAAGGCAGCTGCTCAACCAACTGAGCCACCCAGGCATCCCTCTTAGTTAAATCTTTATTGCTTAAACCAGGTTGAGTTGCTGCCCAACTACTAGCAACTAATCATTCTAGGTGTTATGGTGGGAAATGCTGATAGAAATGGGTTTGTGGGGAGTTGGTGAGTTCACTTTTGGACCAGTTTTATTAAAGGTAGCTCTAAGACCTCAAAGGGAGACTTAGTGGATATAAAAACAACACATTTTTTCCCCATGAAACTTTGCTACTTTCCAGGCACTCTTTCAAGGGCATTAGGATCACTTAATATTTATGTAACTCGTTTATATGATAGTTACTATTGTTACTTCCATTTTACAGATAAGAATAGTTGATGATAGCCATTATGGACCTGCCTGAGGTCCCACCTTGCTCCTTGTAGCCTTATATTGGCTATCAGTGAAGCTTTGTGACCTGCAGTTTAAAAGCGATCAATCCAAATAGGGCCATTTTTGGAAAACTGATCAGTCACATGTCATGGTGATTATCCTCATACCAAACAGACCTACAATTCTATGTCCCACTTGTAAGACGTCCCAAGTAACTTCTTCGCATCTCGTCTATACCTCCATTTTTCTGTCTCCCGGATCGTAGATAGGAGGTTTTGGTTGAGATTCTCTGGGGTCCAGCCTTAAGACTGCAATTTGAAAGCATCTAGTGTGTTTGGAGATGAGATCAAGCAGCACTCCCCGTGGGAGTGTGAGGAAGTGAAACAGAGGAAAGAAGAGGTTCAGTCCTGCTGGGCCTTGGGATATAGCACTCTTCAGACTTGTTCTCCAATTCCCATGGATCAAGGGGTGCTCCTGGGACATCAGCCTCTGGAGCTTCTGACTTGCCCCTTGCAAGACCTGAGCAGAGAGGCCTCTGCTGGACAGCTTTCCAGGCCTTGGGTCATGGGTGCCAAGAGCAGGAGACCATATGTTGGATGGGAAGGAGTTGTTAATCCCAGGGTAGTGTGAGCAGGGCATGGGTAGCATCTGCTCCAGAAACAAAGGTGGCATCAGTTTCTACCCCATCAAAGAGTAGCTGGCTCCCCTGTGCTATTATCTCTAAGGTGGAAGCAGAGCTTCTACCACGAAGCGGGTCCAGCATCTCCTTTTGCCCCCAAACAAGGTCTTCTTCGTGTAGTCTTGTGGTTGGAATGAAGGACTGTGATGGGGGAACAGCATTTTTTCTAGGTGTTTGTTGCAATATTTCCAAAGGCTGCAACTATCCTAATTTGGATCATGGTCTACACGAGGTTAAGTGTCTGGATGTTTCCAAGCTTGTTTTAGTGGCTTTACTTGTAAGATATAAACGCATGGATATTTCACCTTATCTGTATGTTTTCACCATTTTTTCCCTTCTAAATCCAGATATTTGTATATTTCCTTCATGCATCCTTGGGGACTAAGCTATAGCTCTCATCATGGTTTCTATTTTCTCTTTAAAGGAACATACCTGTGGCAAATGACATTTTCCAAAAATGGCCAAAACAGTATTTTTGGTTCCACATGCTCTTCTAAAACTTTGCCATTCCCTCCTTTTCCCTCCCTTTGAAATTGGACACAAAGAGATTGTGGGGGAAGACTGTGACTTCTGAGGCCAAGTCATCAAAGGCCATACAGCTTCCATCTCGCTTTGTTGATTCTCAACACTGGCCCCCAGGAACCCAGCCCAGGCCCCAGGAAGAGGCCACATGTAGGAGTTCTGGCTCCAGCCCCAGCCAGGGCCTCAGCCAATAACCAGCATCTAATGTCATTGTGCAAGGGAATGAGCAGTCAGATGATTCCAGTCCTTAGACTTGGAGTCCTCCAGCTGAGGTCTTTTGGAGCAGAGGCTGTCTCTGTTCTTCCCTATCTGAATTTCTCATCCACAGAACCCATGAACAAAACAGATGCTGGTTTCATGCCACTAAGTTTTGGGGTCACTTTTATGTAGCTTGGCAAGTCTTTCCTCAAAGAGGATCTGTGTGGCAGATCTCTACTGCCTACCCCATCTCTGTAGGCAGAAATCCTTTTACCTTTTCCTATTTCAGAGAATGTGGCTGAGCTAATCAGGGGACTCAAAGACACAAAGACTGCAGTGTCCCCAATCTTATGAGGGGTCCCCTATACTGGTCAGAGTGCTTTGCTTACGAACAAAGGAAACAGATTCTGAAAAATTTAGTAACACACGGATGTGTCAGAAGGACATGGGGCAGCTCTCAGGGTCCAAAGGGGAACCTGACGAGCCAGATCTTGTGAAGGTCTGGGACCCAGATATCCAGGAAGCTGAGAAGTAAACATACATGGGCAGCATCCTCATGACACCATCCCGGAATAAACTGGCTCCATGAATTTCTCCATCCTTTCTTTTGGTCCAAGAATCAAATTCCCAAGAGAGGTAGTCTGATTGGCTAAGAGTGGGTCATGTGTTCACCCCCTGGAATGCTCAGAACATGTTGAATGACATCTCTACTAGGACTGTATATGATGGTGAAGGGATAATAGTCATCATTAACCTGGATTCAGCACTTAGAATGTGCCAGGCACATAGACTCAGTCACTTCATGCTCACCAGGAGGCAGGAGCTTTGATTATTTCTTTTACAGTGTAGGAGTCTAAAGCTCACAGAGAGTAAGTTTCTCGCCTAACGCTGCTCAGCTGGTAAGCAGTAGTATCACCAGGGCTCAAGCACAGTGGCTTCATATTCCGGACTCTGAATTCCCACATTCACAGCTTCTCATAGGCTCCTAACTGCAATACTGCTCCTGGCCATAGTTTCCCAAAGATAAATCAAGGGACTACTTGAAGAGGAATGGGTACTGGGTACCCAGGTACCACCAGAGACCCTAATAGTCCAGTGAGGAAAAAGAGAAGACTTGGGATCAGAATTTGGGTCCTCAAAGAGGTAGGTAACTATGAGACCCAAACTGACTTACTGCAGAGTCGGGATATGCTCCAGGCCAAAAGAAGTATGTATCTATTTGATCCAGACTTCTTTGGAGTAATTCCCCCCAAACAGATTATTACTTACTTTGGGGCAACAGATGTAAGTACTGTTGGTGGATTGGTGCCCATGGCTGGCTGGGACACCCACCCAATTGGACGCTTATTTACAACTGGATTAGCGCCCCCCCCCCCCTGCCCCGCCCCCGCCCAGCAAATCCCCTTGTGCCCAGCATCGAGGAGATCTTCATGCATATTGCTCTGCTTGCATCTCTTTGTCCTCTAGATCTGAACCTTCTATGCAGCTAAACTGTCTTTCTTTCAATGGCCTTGAAAACCACTCACGGGGAAAATCCTTCTTAAACAGACATTAAAAACATGTCCAGCATGCAATTCAATGCGAGACATATAACAGGTACTCGATGCATGTTTGCTGTTGATAATAAAAAAAAAAAACACAAGGTGTTAGGGGAAGTCATATTGTGATGTGGGGTGTCACCCCCTCAATCTGTAATGCAATTTCACCAGGAAGAATTCTTCCAGTAGAACTTGCTGGTTTAAGCCTGTGCTCACTCAGCTTAAGCACAGTAAGATTCAAGAATTAGTTGCAATCCGAATGAAGGAGAATTTTTTAAAATTTAATTTAATTTAATTTATTTTCAGTGATCCATAATTTGTTGTTTATACACCACACCCTGTGCTCCATGCAATACGTGTCTTCCATAATACCCACCACCGGGCTCACCCAACCCCCCACCCCTCTACCCTCGAAAACCCTCAGTTTGTTTCTCAGAGTCCACAGTCTCTCATGGTTTGTCTCTCCCTCCGATTTCCACCAACTCACTTCTCTCCATCAGGATAATTTTTTTTCTTAATGATGATCTCATCTCTCTATGTGCTGGTGGTGTCCTTAACACAACACATTGTTCTTGTTTCAAAAGGACCAGGTGTGGGAGATCCCAAGACAAGGTCCTTATCTGACTTGATGTGAAGATAATTCTGAGTGATTATCTAATATTCCAAACTGTTTTTCTTTTTAATAAAAGACAAATAAGAACACTTTTTAAGCATCTTTTAAATTTATTAGGAGGAAAATTTTAGAACATTTTAGATATATACAAAATTTCCACCATGCCTTTTTCCCTTTTCCTTCTTAAATTTTTGGAAAACCTGGCAAATGCTTTGTGACCCCAAACATAGGCTCTGCTTTACAAGCCAGGCCCGTGACCCATGATTTTGAATATTCCCACAAAGATGGTGATTCCATTTACCTCAAAGTAAATTGCTCACCCTCCTCTAAGTCATCCACTGGTGACATTATGGAATTTTATAACCAAACAACAGTGATTTCAAGAAGTGTTATTGGGGCAGTTTACCATGAACAGGATATGGCATTGGACACCTTTCTGATCCATTTTTCACATAGTTGCAAGTTTTATGTTAGGATTGTATATCAGCTAAAATGAAAACTTATATCTGAAGGAGTGAATGGAGGCTGCTTATTTTAGATGCCTTTGCACTGGAACTGAAAGTGGTACATGGCAAGAATGAAGGCTATTCTGGGGCTGTGCTCTTTTTATCCAAGGCCCAACCAGTGACAATGCCTTATCAAGCTCTCCACATCAAGCCAACCAACATGCTTGGCATATTTGATAAGAATATGAGAAAGTGAGCCTCTGCAGGTGTTTTCTGTTACTTAGCAACTACTGCCCATCTTACTTGGTTCTGTACTCATTTTTTTTTTCCGGCCTTATGTCTGGATCCCCAGAATGTGACTTGGGAATAAAAACTTGTATTCAAGTGGTTTGTTAATGAAGTGCTCCTAGGAGAACATGGGAGTGGGGGGATGCAGGATAGGGATGGGACAGATTCCCCAAGATGCTACTCAGGCAAAGTCATGCAAAATGTTCTGTGATATTGTGATTGATAATAAGAAGTACATACTTGGTCTTTGTCCCTGTTTCTAACACAGGGCTCCTAAACCCTTGAAATTTCCCCAGTGATGAGAACAATAAAAGTGCCTTCTGTTCATTTAATGAGGTGACTTTTGAACTTCACCTAAGGATGGGAGCTGGTTGCCACTGGAACCAACCATATGATTAGAGGGTCAGAACTTTCAGTCCCACCTTCCTGACCTCTTCAGGGATGGCAGGAGATAGAGACCGAGTTCAACGGTCAACGGCCAATGCTTTAATCAATCACACCTATGTAATGAAGCCTCTATAAAATCCCAAAAGGACAGGGTTCAGAAAGCTTAGTTAGTAAACATGTTCAAAGAGGAAATGGATGCTCTGAGCCTTTCCCCCCTTATCTTGCCCTGTGCATCTCTTCTAACTGGCTGTTTCTGCATTGTATCCTTTTTATAATGAACTGCTAATCTAGTCAGTGAAATACTTCTCTGAGTTCTGTGAGCTGCTCTAGCACATTCATTAAACCCAGAGAGAGAGTTGTTGGAACCTCTCATCTACTGTTGGTTGGTCAGAAGCATAGGTGACAACCTGGACTTGAGACTGCTGTTGGAAGTGGGGATGGTTGGTGGTCTTGTGGGACCATGTCTTTAACCTGGGAGGTAGTGTCAGAATTGAGTTGAATCGTAAGATATTCAGCTGGTGTCCGAGAATTGCTCAGTGGAAGGAAAACCCCACACATTGGAATTGGATACAGAATCTTAGGTCCATTTCCAGGTACTTCCCAAAGTGGGTTCCAGTAGCCTCTAAAAGGCAAGAGTGCAGGTTCTTGTCTGGAAAAGCACATTAAAGTCAGACCCACAGAAATAGTAAAAAAAGTGATCTGAGAAGACCTGGGAAAGCACCAGTGTGTTAATGAAGAGAGAATATCTTGTGTGATGGTGGGGGTGCGGTGGGACTGAAGTGAGAACTGTTCAGGAAGAATCTGTGGTGTAGGGGGTCTCTACTCTTTGGGTGTCTTCGAGATATCCCATATTCATGGTAAAGTCTCAGTCTTTGTCAACCAGATACTTAACCCAGGTCATAGAAAAGGTTAATATTGGGAGTTTGACCCATGCTGCAATTCAGCAATGCATATGATCATTTTCAGGCTTGCTTTCCAATGGACTCATTGTGTCAGCTTTCAGCAGGAAGGGCATCCTTCAGTAGGTCACACAGTGTTTCCAAAGTTCTGGTTCCAACTGCACTACCCTGATATAGTACTCATTCTTCAGCCACTGGAAATGCCTCACTGCTGTCTTGAGCTCATCTCATACCTGCCACCCCATATTTCTTATCCTCTTTAAATTACTCCATGGCTATACAAACCCTCAAAGCCTGACCTGAAGAGGTGGTCTGAGACATAAGGAACCACAAACAGTAGCTTAATTTTGCATTGCATTATTGTTTAAGATGGAATCTATACCAAGTTATAAAGATTCTCTCACATACCACATGCCTGATTTCCTATTCCAAACAACCTCTGCCTCTTATGAGTGTCTGCTTCCATGCAACCCTACTCATGGCACTGATTTTTGTTATAGCAAGTCTCTTTGGTTACAAGGAACAGAGGTTCACTTGATTGAACTAGGAACAAAGGGATATATTGTAACTTACTATGATGTAAAGTTAAACTTGGAAGGATATTCAAAGCTACCAGGAATTCTTGAACTCTTGCAATTCTGGCTTTTCTCTTTATCTCTCCTCTGTTTTTCTTCCATTGGTTGATTCTAGTTGTTAAATCTCCCCGTATTTTTCTCAATCTCATTAGTTTCTGCCTATTTATAGTTTCTGATCTTTTATACCTTCATTTCAAATTAGTAAATCATGACCATAAATTTTCTGCTGGTATGAGGCAAATTACTTCCTTTCTTTCAGTGATGCAAAGAGAGGTTTGAAAAGTGCTTACATGCTATTATGGCTTGTCTTTCATTGCTCTTGGAACTCTTTGACCACCTTGTCAATGACCCTGAGTTAGCCTCTGGAGAAGCATGTGGAAGATAACCAAGGGACTTTTGCTCACCTAGGAGTGAGGCCATCCTGGACCACCCAGCACAGCTGAGCCCCCGCTGACTGCAGTAGTGGAAGCAAGCCCAGGTAGGAGCCACTAAAGAACCATGCAGCTAAGCTCAGCTCAGATCATTAACCCACAGGATCATGACATGATTGCTGTTTTCAGCCATTAAGAAGTTGGAGTTATTTGTTAAACTGCAAAAGCAAGCACCAAGCAAAGCAGGGACCAAACTTAATGTCAGTGGGTATAATCCTCTCACAGAAAGGGGAAGCATGTATTTGGAAAAAGCAATACAACTTTACTACAACATCTGTTTTTCATGTGACAAAGGGTTATCCTTAGTGGTAGAGCTTGTATCTTATTTATTTAGTAGTCTCATCACACGCACAATATCTGGCATCTAGTATGTATGTTCAAATAAAACTATGTCAAAATGAAAAAAGGGAATTCTCTGTTCTCAAGATGCTTACTGTCTAGATACGGAGGTAAGATACATATTCAAATAATGATCTCAGAAAACAGAATAAAAAGTGCCATGGAAAGTGCTAAGTTCCACCAAGGCAGGTGGCAAAGAAAATATTTCCATCTGGAGAGAAGGGAAGGAGAAGGAAATCCAGGAAGACTTCCTGTAAGTCATAGCATTTAAATTTGGCTTAAAGATAGGCAGAATTTTCAAAGGAGCTGGTGAATAATAGGGCCATTGTTAATTGTGTGAGAAATAAATGAAAAAGCTGAAGTTACTGCTTGTGTTTGGGATAAGGCAAAATCTTTATTTTCTTAAAGCATGATGTGAATGTAGATGGACTTAAAACCAGAAAGGAAGAGCATTGCTAGACTGAGTTGAGGTTTAACAAATGATTCTCAAATAAGGAGCAGCCCAATGATTCAACACATTGTTATACTACCATGGGATGGAATATTTGTAATCAACAAAAAATTTGTCTTAGAAAAATGTTTAATCGTAGTGATCCGAAGGGGCACGTGCACCCGAATGTTTATAGCAGCAATGTCTACAATAGCCAAACTATGGAAAGAGCCTAGATGTCCATCAACAGATGA